>CM053992.1:21671681-22056681 GCA_028641955.1 Protonibea diacanthus
CCCCAAAACCAGAGAGGAAATTTTCAGAAGAAAGCAGACGTACCAAGCTTCTTTCCATCACTCTAATGGTCACATTTCTTAAGTTTAGCCACATGAAATATATATGTAGACGTTCAGGAACATCTCAGGATGCTCACAGCGAAGCCCGTTCAGTGATACGACATACGGTTTGCACAGAAAGCCTTCTTGTTCGAGGGGTACTTTCAGGGACTTCCTCTCTCTCTATGAGCAGTTTCAACTGTCACAGGAACAGCTGCGGTTAATTGCTTAATTGCTCTGCTCTGATTGGTGGCCTGCAGCTGGCCCTGGTTGCTTGGCAACCTCAAGCCTCATTTAATTAATTACACAGCGACAGGAAGGAAACAAGAGATCGTCTTTGCATTGAAGTGAACGGGACAGGAAATGACCTTGTGTCCTAGGTTTGGCGTGGCAGGATCGCGTTAGGAAACGTGCATGTTCTAACCTATGGCTGAGTTCCATTTCCTGCGAGGGCCGAGTGCAGCTCTGAGTTAAAGCTCTGTTCAGCTGTCAAAGCTCGACCCGTGGATGTCTCTTGCTCTGTCACGAGTGTGTAAAGCTCTGCAGGATGCTGAACGCTCCCACATGAACGTCATCAGGGCGTTTGTTGTGATTTCTGAAGCTCTGATTGGCTGGAACAGGTTTAACTCCAGGATCTGTGACCTGTGTGCTTTTGTGAGGATGAATCTTCTTTAAAAAGCAGAAATGAATAATTCAAGTCCACTTTTCTCTCCTAAATGTTCAGCAGGCTGTTTGTTTTAATCCATTTCTGCAGCTGCACACGGAGAGCAAAGCATCATGGGAGGAAAAATGGGCCTCTGAATTCAGTTTGGGGGGCAGAAAAAGATGCAGATTTTAAAGGGTTGTCATCAGAGCATTCACATGAATATACAGACTGATCATTGTTAAAATACACACAGGAAAGTTCCTAAAATATCAGGAACATTCACAGGAAATAATGAGCTCAAAATTTAGAGACGTTTGATTAAAACAGCAGGACTGAAGTGATGCTTTGTTGATGCAGTATATTTATTAAACGGCTGGATCTGATCAGGATCCTCCAGCTGGTAGGAAACCCCCGGGGCAGACCAGAACCCGCTGGACTACGTAGGCCCCATCTGGTCTGGGAACGCCTGGGGATCCTCCAGGAGGAGCTGGAATGTCCTGCTAAACCCAGCGCTGGTTAAGAGGACGGATATTGAACCCAGCAGGTCGTGGACTGTACCGACATCGTTATGTATCATGTTTATCTGCAAACCTTCCAAATGCTTCTGGACGTTTTGGTGCAGTGAGCTGCGTCACATCATCCATCAGATGAGCTCACCTCTCGGACGCGTTCCAGACTCTGATGGGAACTACTTGTTTACCTGTGAGCTGTGAGCGAGGTCTTTACATTGGCATTCGGCCCAAAATGTGTGTTGACAAAGACTTCCAGTTCGTCTAAAGTTTGAAGGAAAGAAGCCCCGAATGTGCAGCAGTCTCATGTCACAGAGCGTCATAATAATCATCTTCATTCACAGAATGCTTATTGAATTTAATGCTCATAAAGTGTGTTTGATGTTTGATCAAGCTGCGGTTACGTGAGTGTATTTCCAGCTGAATATTTGCAAATTTGGCAAGGTTCCCCTTTGCTGGTTTGCGTTCATCTCGTTGAAATGATGCACCCTGAAACGTGGCATAATTTCAGCTGATGGCTGATGTGTGTGCGTGTGTGTGTGTGTGTGTGTGTCCGCTGTGCACTGATGTGAGTCTGGTTTATTATCCAATCCAAGCTCTGGATAGGTCAGAGACCAGGCGAGATGGAGGGTACAAGCACAACTGGAGCTATTCTCTCTCTGGTGACAGTGAAGAGGAAAGGAGACATGAGTAAGCACTTCTTCTCTTCTCCGGCCCTCCACCCGCTGCACTGCATCACTTCCCCACCACACGGCAGGAAAAGACCCCAGTGACTCTGCTGATGAGCAGGCTGATGAGCAGACTCTCTGTCTCTGGTCTTTGTAGTCCAGATCTGTGCGTCAACTGGAAGCTGCTAGGGTTGGACCGATATGTAAAAACTGTTCAACCTGCAGTGAGAATCAGTTTATTAAATGATTTAAATATGTTTAATCTGCATTTAAAGGCAGCAGAGCTACAGCTGTTTGCTTTGTCAATTTAAACTGTTTGTTATTCACATTAGGGATGCAACAATATCAAATTTTATATCGAGAATCGACTGAAAATCAGATTCAGTATCGAGAAGTCGTAGATTGTCCCTGTACCTGTGAAACATCTTTCCGCATCTCCTCGTTTGTTGTTTTTAATAATGTCTTTTAATTTGGCTGAATATGTTCCAAAAAAAGATGAAATCGAGTCGTGACGTTAAACTGAAAAATCAGATCAAATCTTGGATTTAAAGAATCGTGACACTCGGTCTACACGTTTATTTAGAAGATGATAAAAATTAAGTCTTTAAATGTGTCTGAGTTTATTTTATAGTTTTCCTCGATAAATAAATGAAACAGTTGTTTCGATGTTTCCTTTCTTAAATTCCTGCTCGCTGTGAAATTTGATTAAACAGTTGTAGTTTGTCATGACGGTCCCGTAATGTCAATATGTTGAAGTAAATATTTCTGTCTAACATATCTTCAATATTTCTGTACTGAAAGTTTCAGATGAAGCGTATTACAGCCACAGTTTATGAACTAAAACATAAACCACATTTTTAACATCAGTTTGCTCCTTAAAGCTCCTACAGTTAGTTCAATTAACAATACTGTAAATATGACTGATAAGAATAATAAAATGAATAAATAATAAAAGTTATTATGGAAGTAATGTGAGGAAATAACAGTTCATATATAACAGCTGAAGTATAATAGTTTAAACAATCATCTACATTATTATCGAGGTAATTAACGAGAGCATCATTAATCTGTCAGTCAAAACGTTTTTTAAAGTTCATTTTTACAGTTTGATCTTTTTACTTTTACCACAGTGTAGAAATACTGCAAGTACCAAAAGTAAATTGTAATACAAGTACCTGAAACGGGTACTTCAGTAAAGTACTGTTACGTTTCACTGTATTGTATCAGTGACTGACAGATCAATAATTCTGATTCTTGTCTTCATCCTGAGATCGATCAGTTTATTATTAAACACAACAGCTCAGCATTATGAAGATTGTGACCACTTAACGTTATACTAACATGTTTCTAACATATCAGACTGCAGCAGGATTATAACCCCATATCGGTCGAACCCTAGAATACACACACTGATACACACACACACACATTGAACACCATTAAATATGCTGAGTAGAAGTGTGTTGGTACACACACACACACAGACAACAGTCTCATCATCATATCTGTTTCCTGTTTCCTCTCAGTGCGAGCGTGGTGAGCACGGAGGAGATGGACAGGCAGCAGCCGACCTCCCCCGAGGAGAAAAAGGTAAACCGCCCTCTCATCACATGATTTTCACCTCCTGGTATGAAGGCTCCCATCAGACGGTGCCACAGCCTGGCTGGCGCCTGGCACCGCGAAGCGATGGCACCCGAAGGACCCTGGCGGCGGACTGTGAGCTCACACTACAGGGGTGCTGTGGGACACCTCAAGGGCTGCTGATGCTGCTGTGGTTGTTGGGAGGGTGTTGGCCTGTGAAGATTATCATTCACACTAAAGAAACCGATGAAACAACAGCTGAACACTTGATGTAACAACAATAATCTTTGTGTGTCGGGTTGTTAACGTGGCTGTTTAGTCTTGATTCTTTTAACTAATGACCCTTTTAAATTAATGTTCATGTGTGTCGTCTCTCCAGTCTCCCACTCCCAGGCACTTCACTTCCTCTGATCCCCTGAGAACGTATGAAAACCGGCCAAATAACCACATGAGGCCTCTGAGCAAGCTGGCACCCAAACGGCTCAGGTATCGTACAGTGTATATCCTGTTTATATCAACTCTGCTTTAAAGTACGGGGATGTCTGGAGTCTGATTATTTTACACTGGCCGACCTTCTCTTCCTGTGCTGCAGCGAGGTCCCTCTCACCGTAGCAACGTCGTCCCCCATCCCCAACAGAACCAACTATTTCATCATCAGTCCGGCACCTTCGCAAGGAATCGTTTTACAAGGGCGACACTTTCAGCACGCACAGATGCCCTCTGCAATAAGGAAACCAGTCCAAAGGTAACACACACATCTCTTTTCTGCATTATTGTGGAGACGCGACATCCGAACTGAGATGTAAACAGGACTTTTGTTTATATTGGCAAACTGGCACCGTTAAAGTTTGCATGAATCAGCTCTTTAGTTGTGTCTACATCAGCGAGTCCACCGTAAACAGGAAGTGTTGTCGCTGGATTATTTTAGACTGAAGGAGACTTAAAAACACGGATACTGGAGATAATGATAGCCTCAGTAAATGTATTCAGATTTTACTGCATTATAAGGAGTCCAGGAATCAGGTTAAAGCACCTGAACTGCCTCCATGAGCTGTTTGTTGATTCAAAAATAAATTATTTATATATATCATCATCATCGTGATCTTTTGGACTAATCTGTCAACTGTTTGACAAAAGTAAACTTATAATACGTTGTTTAGAGACCAGCGGGGGAACGAGTGTTTGAAAAGTTTAAAACAAGGCGTGTTGGATGTTCTTTATGGCTTTGAAAGTTGTTCTTGGACGTGGATACAGTTAGCATTTTCCAGCTGGGAAAAGTTAACGTGAGCATTCACGCTTCGAGTTAACGTGAGCATTCATGCTTCGTCCAGCACAATTTGAGCTACAGTGGCAATCCATGACCCCTAATTTCCTTCTTTGATAATCTGAACACGTTTCAGTTACAGAAATGTTCTCTGCTGAAACCGTCCTCTTCAACTCAAAGACCTCGTCTATAGAGAACAGAGTAGGAAAAAGGAAGATGACATGGAACTTTGAGCTCTGGTATCCTGTCATGTTTTTAGTCTTTTGAGCTGGAACTTTTAAACTGGAGTAAAACCGCATGAGTGAGTGTATTTTCATGAATCAGATGAGAAGATAATTGAGATGAAAGTAATTTAAATGTGAAGATGTTCATTATGTTTATGGTCTGGATAGATGAATGTGAAGGTTTTGAGGTTCAGCGTGAAGCAAATCATGTTTAATTGGAGTGTAAGCTGTAAAAAAATGAATTATGGCAGATGAGTTGAGTGATTTTCTTTTGATTTTTATCTTCAAGCAGCCTCGATCTGAAGGAAAGGTAAGACTTTGATCCAGCCGCATCGCTCCGACTCTATCTGGATCTCATTTCACGCTTTGTTCGTGAGACGTCGGTACATTTTCATTTTTTCAGGTTTTGTTTGTGCGTCACACACTGTCATACTTGTGTGTGGTTTGCTTTCATGATACGTGAAATGTGCCACTTATGTATGACTGTGACAAAAACCTGTGACACGCTGAAGCTGAATGTCACATTAACAGAGCGTACGTCCATCTTTTATTGATATTTTCAAGCTGAAACAGTCAGTTGAAGTCAGCACCCCAGTACTCAGCAATATGTAGTCGGATACATCCTGTGCATGTGGATCAGTGGACACATTAATTCAATTGAAAGTTGCATTCCAGTTGTCCTTTTGTTGCAGGGTTTGCCTGCAGCCGTCTGGAGTATTAAGTAAAAGTATTTTAAAGCGATGTTCGTTGTGAGCTTTAAAAGGTAACTTCAGTATTGTTCAACCTAGTGTAACGCTTATTCAACACTCAGTCAGTCTGACACACAAACATTTTTCTAATAATAAACTTTATTTATGCAGAACTAACAAAGTTTACATGGTTAAACGGGGATTCAAACCCGTCACTGCCTCCAGCATGAGGACCCGTTTGTAGAACTTTCACTTCTGGTGTCCCAAAATCTTTTCAGAACTCTTTCCAGGAAACTCCAGAGTCAGTGTTTTATTGTCAGCGTGGGCGATCTCGGCGCTCTTAACGTGTTGAAAACATGAAAAACCTTTTTCCACTCACACTGACTGCTTGGCTGCAAACACTGAATCACCTCATCACTGATTCATATCTGTTCCAGAGTCAGCAGGGCTGCAGCCTGACGGTCACTTCTGATTATTAAAGATTCATTCAAAGGTTTAACGTCCCGTACAAAGAGAACGCGCTGCACTGTACGACGCAGACTCAAAGTTTGGACGCTGTGAATGAAAACAACAAAGTTTATCAGTTTAAACGTTAAATAATTGAATGAAATTTTAGTTTTCCTTCCTCTTCGATCGTCATCTGAAGGAACTGCGTCACTTCTTATTCAGCAGTTTAGACATTTGTCTTATCTCTGGATTCTGGCTAATGATTAGCCGCCTGTGCTCCAGTTTCTTCGTCATGCTGTGGTTGAAATATCTGCAGTTTGCATCCGTCCAGTTACCTGACCCGAAACTGTTGAGTCATTTTAACCCCACACGCTGCATCTCACAGTGAAAGGTGACAGCAGACAGGTCCATTAAAACATGTTCTGTCAACAAATGCTGTTATTCCTTCGTTACCTTGAACACACAACTAAACTTCACTGAGCAGCTAAAACTACTGAAACTTTTTGACACTATATTTCTAGATTTATATCTTCAGTAGGAACCAATGGGCTCGGGGCTAAGAGGCCCGGACAGGAAGTTAAATATAATTACCACAGTCCAAACAGACGGTGTGTTAAAATGTGTTTTAACAGTTTCAGAAAAAGTCTGAAACCGTTCAGACCTGCAGGGTCACATGGGCCTTAAAAACCCTTGAAAGTTTGTTGATTTGGTCTTGGCAGAGAGACAGTTTCATCTGAGATCTTCATCTCGTGTCAGAACTCTCAGGTTTTTATGCTACGATTATAGTCTGAGGTTTATTTGTTTTATATTGAGGATCATAAAGCTTTCATTTACTTCACAGCTCTATTTTTCATTGTTGAGCAGTTTGCAGTAAAAATGAAAGGAGGAAATTGAGAGCAGGTGTCAGGCCCTTGAGATATTTTGGTGAGTGTTAAATTTCTAACTGGTGAAACACTTTTCCTGCTGTTGATGTTTCAAACCTTGGTTTATAGTGAAAGGTGTTAAGAGAAGCATCACCTGGTGTCTTCCCTCTCCTGACCACCTTGTGTTTGTGTCTCTCCTGCAGAAATGATTTCTCCACCACACAGAAAGCTGTAGAAGTGGACAGCATCGTCCTCACCTGTCCAGAGATTCCAGGTAGAGTTCACAGCTCATGAACACGAACGCATCACACACACAGGAAGTCCCTCTGAGCTGCTGGTGGAGAGGAGATGCTGCTGCTGATTTGCATGCAGACGGGTGGTGTTTAATGTCGGACGGGGACGCAGTGTTCCTCGAGCTGAGAGGAAACGACTCGTTTGTGTCTGCAGGATGAGCACTGATCTTTGTGCACTGTGCAGACTGTGTGCTAGCAGGTTGTCCGTGTGCTGATGTGTGTGACAGCCAGCAGTGTATGCAGAGCTGCAGATCTGGGCTGCAGCCCTGCAGACACTGAGGAGAAGGAGATCTCAGGCTGTCCACATTAATCCTTAAAGCTTATCGTTGATGAGTAAAGGCTCTCTGAGTGAAGCAACTTCCTGAATATGGAAATAAACTGACGGTTTGCAAATAAACTAAAGGTGACCTTGGAGGGAAACCCGCCTGATCACTCGCTGTTTGTTTTTTATTTTAGAGGATGAAAATATAAAAGGAGGAGGCGGAGGCGGCTCAGAGGGGTTGTGTTGTCCTGAAGCTCCGGGGCTCAAAATAACCGAGTCAGATAATGAATACAGATGTTTGGATTCATAATAGATGTTAGCTAACAGGGCGTCATTTCCACTTGAAGCAGCTTTTCATACCATTAAGCCCTGGGTACTGCCTCTCAGGTTACATACACGCTTTTTTTAGGACCGTACACACCCTGTTCCTCCACCACCTCCACCTCCACCTCCTGTGTTTTTATGGGTAAAGATAACAGATAATATTTGAGACTGTGAAACCAAATCTAATCTTCTTGGCAGCTAATAAACTCAAATTAAGTGTTAAGTGATGATAAAGAACATGTACCTTGAAAGTGCTTGAATTTTATCTGTGCAAACCCTGAACATGTTTAGTCAGTTGTACTGTGTGACCAAAGATTGAAGAAGTTCAACAAACAAGTGATTTTTGATTGTTTTTAGATGAGGAGTCCCTGAACATAAAGCGTCGCGTCCAGCAGAAGAGGAAACCGCTGGAGGACTGCTGTAGTTTCCCTTTGCAGGTCAAAGCTGCCGAGGTGAGTCCACGTCTCATCTCTTCTTCTTCCGTCTTAAACGTGACGTGCCGTCTTTGTGGTGTTCAGACTCTGTCTGTCCTCGCAACACTGAGCTACTGTTGATGTGAGGTTTAATCCCGAGGCTGCAGTGCTTCATATTCAGCTGTTCTCTGTGACAGAACACGCTGTGATCAACCAGTGACCTTTTACACAGTAAAAACATCATTACAGAGCTTGTTACTCTGATCCTCCCCGAGAGAAAACATCTAAATATAGTCGTGTTCAACAGGAAATTCACAAGTACCAATTTATATTAATTTGTTTACGCTGTATAACTTTGCTCCTGCTGTACACTTCAAATCTCACCCAACTTTTCGTGGCAATATTTACTTTATTTAAATATAAAGCATCACATCGTCTGCATATTGAATGACCTGCGCAGTTATTTCTGTCAGTCACGATGCATTTATAAGCTGGTAACATGTTTTGTTTTTTTTTTGGCAGCCTCTCCGGCCGACGGTCTACCACTCGGTCTGCGTCAAGTGCAACAAGCCGAGCGAGGACAGCAGCAAGTGTCAGAACTGTGGGAACGGTGTGGCATTGCTGCCCTGTCAGCAGGCCACGCTCTCGTCCCCGACCCCCAGACCCCCAATCCGATCCCAGCCTTCCCCCGGACCAAACAGCCTGCAACAGAACTTCTACAAGCCGGTCACGACCATGAGGGTGCCCCGCGGGGAGACTCTGCCGGTACGGATCGTGAGCACCAGAGGAACAATGCCGCCTCTAAACAACGGCAGGTCCCCCTTGTTAGCCGGGACGTCGAGCTGCTGCGGAGCCAGAAACCCACCGAAAGGGAAGAGGACGACGGCCCAGCAGCACGAGCTCAACGACCCCAGTGAGTACAGAGTTTATTGATAAGTACATTTTCACCACAAACTGTCTAAAACCTGGACGTAGTCTCTGTGACGTCCCCACAGACTGTCTAAAACCTGGACGTGGTCTCTGTGACGTCCCCACAGACTGTCTAAAACCTGGACGTGGTAAGATAGGAATAAGGAAAGATGTTCTTGTCTCCTTCCCGGCAGTGTTCACCATGATTGAAATGTGTCTTTACCTTCACACTGAGGCAGCGTCCATTCCAAAGCGTCGAGGTGAGAGTGTATGAGCTCCTGTGTTCTGCTAAATGAATACAAACATCACTGTCAGAGACAGTGACAGTGGCAGAGCGAGCTGAGATGAAACACTCTGACAGTTTTTAATCTGACGCTCGTCACGTCTGTTTGAAGGTTTAGTTATTGTTTCATCATTTTCCAGGACGAACAGAAGAAATACAGTAATTATTCCTCAGACGATAAACAGATCAAAACCTTCTACAGGAGCTAAAGTCCGTCTTAAATCTGGACTTTTTCTAACCGGGCAGATTAGTGGAATGCTTCCAGTGCAGACATATGGAAAACAAACATTACGCCACTGAACAGACGTCACCACTGTAGGAAAAGTCAACAGAACATCCAGGCAGGTAGATTCCAGCAGTGTTGTATGTATACAACTTATTTAAAGCAGGGTGCCCTCTCTGTGAATTAGTTTGAGTTTCTACCAGAAGAAAGAGAAGCAGCATGATAACACAAAATACAGAATAAGACGTCAAATCTGTCCGATGACAAATGTTCTCATTCTGTTCTGTTTGCTCTCCAGTCGTCCTGTCCAGTGACGACGAGGAGGAAGAGGCCGACAACGCCAGCACGGGAAGCGTCAACAGACTGGACAGCGTTTCCCCTCGACCCGCAGACTCCGCTCACTCCTCGCCGGCGCCCTCCGGAGGCCGAGTGGAGGCTGCAGTGAAGAGTGCCGGAGAGCAGCAGGAGGAGCTGAACACTGAATTCTTTGAAGACGTCAACATGAAGATCACGTTACCACGGAGAGCCCGGATGAAGGATCAGGTGAGGCTCGGGACGGGACCAGAACCAGGAGGTCCAGACTGAGGACTCTTCTTCTTATATTTGTTTTTATGTTGTTTGAATTTCTCAGTTTGGAAATCAACCTCCTGAGCAGTTCTCACCGAGGACAAAGAAACCCAAGTTCATGTCCAGTAAGTGTGACAGCATCATACTGGAGTGTCGGAGCGTCAGGGTGGGAACTGTTCGCAGGATGGTGACGAAGCCCGTCATCGTGAGTACTTCACTTTGTTTTCTGATTGAAATACAGACGCCACGTCACGTTTCAGCACTTTGAGCTGCACGCAACCAAAAACACAAAACTCCTGCTGAGTTATGGAAAAGAACCATTTTAACACAAAGTAACCAGTTGTCCAGTGTCGTGTCATACATGTTCAGATATATTCATCACCAAATGTCTAAAATAATTATTATAAAAGTCTGATAACATTTTGGAAAGGATTCCTAGAGAGAGAGAAACATCCTTTTTTAAACCCAGAAACAGCTGTTATATCACTGTAAATAAATAAAATAAATAAATTAACTTCTTTGTTCTTTTCCTTCCAGTTTTCCATCGACCACATCCAGCTGGAGACTGAAGGTATGAACTCAGTAAATAAAACATCTTTTTAAACCAAATTGGCATCACAGATATGCCAACAGTTAAATAAGCATGAAAACATCTTCGTCGTCTGCAGACGGATAATAAAACTAATAAAACTTAATTTGATCAAATTGAGTTGCATCTCTGTCTGCATGAGGTCTTTTAGCTTCATCGTCTGTTTGTGGTCAGGTCCGGAGCAGAACACCGTCGAGAAGGTTTGTCTTCAGTCGTCGGAGCTGATCAGCTGCGAGTGGTGCAGCGTCCGGAAACTTCCGGTCTTGTTCTTCCAGACGACACCGGAGGAGTGCGTCCGCCTTCGAACGCAGCTCAACATGTCCAAAGAGGTGGGAGGCCAGTGGTACGACTGTGCCGGGGACCGTGAGTACAAATATCGACTGTTTTCCTCTCGATTCATGCTACAAGTATTCTGTTTGATATTGATATTAATCTGTCTTTTGTTCTGCCGTCAGAGTCGGATGAGAAGTACATCGTGTTGATCTTCGAGAACGGGCTGGCGATGAAGGAGCAGATGATCCTGGAGGACATCCTGGGTGAGATCGGCAGGAACAACAACCTCATCCACTTCCCCGCCAAGCTGCCCTTCGAGGAGGCCAACATCCGCCTGGTCAACTACAACAAGGCCACGAAGCAGAAGGAGCAGAAGGTGAGCGTGGAGGCGCTGGACTGTTTGAGTCAGCGGTACTGATCAGTATTGACTGAATCGATTCCATCTATTGATTTATCGACTCTGGGAATTTTCATGTATCTCAAACTCTTCTCTCCCGGCAGGAGAAGCCGATACAAACGCCTCCCAAAATCACCCACGTCGCCCCAGTTACCAAGGTCGCCCCGGTTAACAAGGTCTCTCAGGTCACGCAGGTCTCCCCGGTCGTCATGCCCGTTCGCACGCGGATGGCCACCCGCCAGCAGACCAGCTCCTACTTTGAGGATGAAGACGAGGACATGACCGACCTCCAGCCCACCTTCTCCGGACCAATCATCAAGTGAGCGCCTCTCCTGAAACAAGCAACCATTTTATGGAGTGGTTTGCCCCATCTAGTGGAAGTTGGCGGTGTTGCTGTTGAGTGTGACGGTGTTGTTGGTGTTTGTCTTCCAGATTAATGGTGTACCCTCCTCCTCCAGCCAAAGGTGGCATATCGGTCACCAACGAAGACCTCCACTGCCTTAATGATGGAGAATTCCTTAACGATGTTATCATAGACTTTTATTTAAAGTAAGTATTCAGGGACATTTGTAGACATTGACGTCAACCCTCTTAACCTCAGAACTCTTTAATGTTGCTGCAGTTCACTCAACAAACGGATTTATCTCAAAAACAGAAACTGACAATCACAAGTTGTTTTAATAGCTTCCTCTTTAATCTGATGCCAAATATGCAGCATTTTTAGCTCTTTAAACCAATTCAATACTTAAAAACAGTACAGCTGCATGAGAAATAAATCGGCCAGTTTATATGTGGAAGAGTCACTATATCCCCATCAGTGACTGACAACTCTTCAGTGAACACTCTGCCCAGAAAACAGCCTCCGTCTGGGCAGTGAGAGCCGGTCGAGTCCCTTCCAGAAGATTGGAAACACGCTAAAATAAAATCACAAACATCCACGTAATGATGTGTATGTATCTAAAATGATGGATGTTCTGAGGTTAGAGGGTTAAGTACAAAAAAAAGAAGTAATAAAATCAAAGGAGCCGTGTTTATTATGTTTCACGTACTAAAGTCTTTCTTTTGTCTTTCTGTGTTAGATATTTAGTTTTAGAGAAATTGAAAAAAGAAGATGCACAAAGAATCCACGTCTTCAGTTCCTTCTTCTACAAGAGACTAAACCAGAGAGAGCGGAGGAACGTCCCCGACACAACAAACCTGCCGTCAGTATCAACACAGGATGTTTCTGCGTCAGGTCAGATGTTTCTGATATTAAATGTTTCAATCTTTGGTTTTCTCAGAATCCAGAAAAGGAAGCACAACAGGGTCAAGACGTGGACTCGGCACGTGGATCTGTTCCAGAAGGACTTCATTTTTGTTCCCATCAACGAGTCGTGAGTCTTCAGTTAGTTTGAGCTCTATTTCTGTCCCGCTCTTTGACTTCAGTGCTAACCGCTTTGAACTCTGCTGTCAGGGCTCACTGGTACTTGGCTGTCATCTGCTTCCCGGGCCTCAAGGGTCCGGTGTACGAGCAGAACCCGCTGTGCCAAGACCCGTTTTCAGCCTCCACCTCGGCTTCAGATCCCTCGTCAGAGGAGAACATCCCGGACCATTGTCGTCCTCTGTCCCCGGACAGAGACGGGCTGGACAGCTCTTCAGAAGATCCGTCCCCCGGCGTCCCCGAGGTGTCTCCAGAGGTTCAGGCTGATCTGGACCCCGCCAAGGAGAACGCAGCCTTCACTGAGGCGGGTCAAGATCCTTCAAACATCTCAGCAGTGTCTGGCAACAGCCAGGGCGACGAGAAACAATATACAAGTGAGTCAGCGCCTGATGGTGTTTGGTTTTAGCCGATGCTAAAAGGTGTATTGAAAACACAGAGACATCCGACAGTCAGTTACTTTTTGATCTGAAAACTGAGGATAAAAGTCAGGAAAGGATAAAATCCACACATCCGTCCTCTCCTGCTCACTCGACTTGTTTGCTACCTGAATTTGTCTCGAGTGGATCAAACCTGAAAATCTCAGCCGACACATGAACTGTTTCTTGTTTGTGTTTTTCAGGCGAGTTGCACAGAATCAGTGTTTGCTACAGTTCAGGAAAAGGAGACGACGACACCTTCACCTTCTCCGACGACCAAAGCTCCGGTCAGGTACTCCACTCTGTCGTTACTTCACTGATTTAACGGACCTCATCTGTCCGTCGATGAGTCGTCGGTCAGTGAAGCAGTTGATGAAGTCTTTTAATAACGTGATTAATTGTCTCCAGGATGACTGCAGTGAGGACGGGACTCTGGCTGAAGACTCCCTCAGCTCTGACGCTGCTGCTTTGGCCTCCAAACAGAACCTCTGCAAACAGTAAGTTTGACGCACTTGCACCTTCTCACCTGAAGGTGTCACTGCCGCACCGCTCAAAGAAACAGCAGAGGAAGAAGAAGTGTGAACGGTTTCTTCTTCTTGTACTCCTTCAGGCCTTGTATCCTCATCATGGACTCCCTGAGAGGTCCGGCCCGGTCGACTGTGGTGAAAACTCTGAGAGAGTGAGTGTCGGAGAGTTTTAGTTTTTATTGGTTTATATGTGGTTTGTATGAACCTGATGGAGTGTGCGTTTGTTTTAGGTACCTGGAGGTGGAGTGGGAGGTGCGTAAAGGGACTCAGCGGAGTTTCGGGAAGGATGTGATGAAGGGCTCGAGCCCACGCGTGCCTCAGCAGGATAACTTCAGCGACTGTGGAGTTTACATCCTGCAGTATGTGGAGAGCTTCTTCGAGGTGAGCGCGGTGCTCTCAAGTCCATCACGAGTGTCACCGTGACGTTATTTCCTGTTGTTAAACTCTCGTCTCTTCAAACAGAATCCCATCCCCAGCTTCCACCTGCCCGTCAACCTGTCCGAGTGGTTTCCGCAGCAACGGATGAAGACGAAGCGCGAGGAGATCAAGGAGCTCATCCTGAAGATCCAGGAGCAACAAGAAGTGGACAAGAAGGAGTCCGACCGGGTCGAGGCTCCGCCCAGCTCTCCTGAAGAGCCCGAGATTGAAGAGACTTCTGGGTCGACGGGCCGGCCGCCAAACCTACCCATCAGCCCCTGAAAGGACCCCACCCACCTCCACCTCCACCTCCACCTCCACCTCCTCTCCCCGTCACTCCTGGCCCTGCGGGGGGGCCGAACCTGATTGTACGCTGCTGGTTTCACTTCAACGTGTCTGAAACGATCCCTCCATTTCCCCTCAGACATCAAACACACCTTTAAATTTGTATGGAATAAAACCTGAACTGTAAATACGTCGGAGTTTTTCCCGCTGCCTTTGTAATTTACCGTTTTCTGACTCAGTCATGAAGTGGCCCGTTAAGTTATGTTTTCATAGATGTTTCTTCTCTCCAGGAAGGATCTGTGCAGAAGATACTGTTGCGCTCTTGCATCGTTATTTTTTATTGCTTTCTAGTTGTGTAGAGGACAAAAAAAACACACACAGACATAGAAGAAGAAGTTGCTGTTCTTTGTAAGTCATCGATCCACCCGTCTGGACTTTACAGCTCACGAGTCACACACGTAGTTCAGTGCTTGTTTGTGTCTCTTCGATTGTGGAGTGGATGATTTTTTTTTTTCAGCATTAAAAAGCGACTCAAGATGCAAGAGCAACTTCATTTGCCTTAGCTGCTTCTTTGTGATGATGAATAGAGAAAGTTCTCAGAGGTTTATAAAAATCAAACTCACCTGTTTAGAGTTTCAAAGTGTTCCTGTAGAGTCACCTGAAGGTTTCATCGTGTCTGACTCAAACCTGCTGCAGCTAGCTGGTTCTGGTTCTGGAATATGTTCAGGAGCTCGTTAGTGATGTCATAATGGAAGCGGTTTGTATGCACCCCAAATTCAAAAGTATTAGTGCAGAAGAGCTGAACAAGTGATTTATGTGATAATATGTCCCTCTAAGGTCAAATCATTTCATTAATCTCTAAACGAACTGTTTTAAATTGACAATATTGACACAAATATCAAATTAATGCAGCTGTGAGACTAGAAAACTTCAGTCTGTGCCAAATGTTTCAGCTGTAAATTAGTTAGAATGTCTTAAAATGTGTTAAAATGTGAGTTGAAACGAGTTAAAGTGAAATAAAAGCAGTTTACAGCCACCGGCCGCTTCATCAGGTGAACGCACCTGAATGATCTAATGTGATCCAAAACATCAACACTGACATGAAGCTCACGATGATTCAGTCTGTCGACAGAACTTAATTATTGTTTATTACTGAGGTCTTTGTGGAGCTGTGGGTGTAAAGGAGTGTGTTATATGGCCAGAATATTAGAAACACTTCTCAGTGTGGTGCAGTCCAGTTTAACGTCACCACTTCAGACTAACTCATAATAAACATGCAGAATTATGACGACTGGGTCAAAGTCAAGCGGTCTGTATGAAAGCAGTGAAGACGGTTTAATTTACTGAGTCACTGAAACTAGAGTTACCCTGTTGGTTGGTTAAACTGTGAACTTTGCATGTGAAATATTAATATTATTAATATTATACTGTTGTACAGGAGCTGCAGCTGAAGTTAAAGCAGTTAAAGGAGTTAAAGTGGAGGAGATGAAATAAGTTTGAAATAATGATTTTAAAGTTTTCCAACATTCTTCTTTTGAATTTTCTTTAAATGTAAAAATCATATTTTCATGTTTTTGATGACGTGTCGGGTTTATAAACTCTGAAAGTATCAGAATTCTGAATCCACTGAGAAACGTGCACGGCATTCAGAAACTTTCCCTTCGAACGAGCCGTCAGGACCATCCTGAAGGTTGTGATGTCACAACTGTGCAGGCCACGCCCCCCGACACAGACCCCACCATCCAGGTAGGCTACAATCAGCCAATCAGAGGAGAGGCTCGTTAATAAGACACAAAACACCCTGATCTTACTATATATGTGAGATATATATATCTAATTATTATCCTTTAATGAACCTGTTTCAAGACACTCGAGGATGAAGTGTTAATATTTTAGAAGGTGAGAGCGACAGTGGTGATCACAGCTTCATATTTTAGCTTCCTGTCAGCTTTCAGACAGAATGTTCAGGCAGGAGGTGATAAGTCTAGCTTCGGCTTTAGCGCAATAAACAAAAGTGATGATTGACATGTTTTATCTGGATACAGATTTAAAGAGACAAGACACAAAACATCTGAACATCTCATCAGCGGACGACAGCAGCAGCCAAGTTCCACGTTTAAACATTTTATTCAACAACAGGAAGTCTCTTAACGATGAACTACAAACTCCAACCAAGCTCAAACTTTGTTACTGCTGATGTTAGCGTGTAAACAAGTTTAATGCAGAAGTAGTCAATGGATGAAACATCAGATTAATGCCACTGAGGGGAAGTTATATTTTCTACATGAACAAAAGAACTGAAAGAACTCGTCAATAAATCCCATAAAAAGACCAAAAACTAAAACATTGTCTTCACACACAAACACTGCGAAAACACTCACTCGAGCACCAAATGTAGGTTAATCCACCGCTGAAAATAGTCCCCCAACAAATGCTTGTGTAATGTTTCGAGTTATTTTTAAATAAGAAACTTCATATTTGTGAAGTGTTTTGAGTCACAGTCAGTCACATTGTTGGTTTGTTTCTTTTCATTTGTTGACAAAGATAAAAAATATAAACTACAGATGGACACGTGGAAACACACGTGTCCTTTTTTTGTTATGAAGCGCTGCGCTCGGCTTTCAGTCGGGTGTTGAGTGACTCCTTCTTCAGACGGTGTTACGTTACTGCACGCTGAATCATTCATGACTCCTGAATTGTGTTTTGTCGCTCCACTTATGAGCTCCTTCAAACATTCAGAGTATAAAATATAAATTAAAAGCCTGAAGTAATGATCGGTGACACGCTGCCGCTCGCTGTCACTGATTGATGTAACGGAGACGATACTGATTCAACCACATGTTGCTCTTTTATATTTGTTACTGCAAGTGTTCTATCAACGTTCTCTTCACGTTAGGTTGATCATCTCCACCTCCTCTCTGCAAACTCTGCTGACATTGTGTGAGGAGCAGTAATACCTTCAGGAAGGTTGGAGGATTAACTGGGATAATGTCAAAGACGACAACAATGGTGCTAATCTGCATCTGCTGCTGCGCTCGTGGACGTTCAACACACTCAGTGAAGCACTAAAATATTCATCGTACGTCAATTTTCATGTCAACAACGGCCAGATGAGATGGAGCCAGCCTCAAGTGGACGTTCAAGGAACTGCAGACACACTTGGCTGTGATTGCTAGTTAACAAAATAAAAGCCTAAACAGGACTGTATGTTCACTTTTTGTTCAGGTGTCTTATTAAAGCTGCAGTTTTGTGGCATCGTTAGTCAATTAGTGGTTCTACAGGTGCTGTATGAATGTATATGTCTGTGTTTGAGTCCTGTCCAGGCATATTTCTGTATATATGTCATAAATGTATCTTTCATGTGTCCAAAATCCCTGATACACAACCTCCACATGTTTGTGACATTTGAACATGGGGACTTATGGAGACTGACTAACTTCTGGAACCAGCTAGTGGACGTTGGAGGAGGTTGTGGTGATGTCACAAATATGCGACGTCTCTGGATCTCACTAGCTAACTGAGGACTGATGTAGATTAGCTAGTTTGCTACATCTGATAGCCGGTGTTAGCTAAATCACCAGCTAGCTAGCAAATTTACATAGAAAGTAGTTCGCATTTTAGCATTAGCTAACTTAATTAGCTTTTAGCTATCCTCAAACAGTATTTCCAACATAGACAAGCTAGCACTTAGCATGTAGCATGTAGCATCCAAGCACAGGAAGAGGAGGGAGGAGCTGACAGAGGCTTGCTCAACTGTGATTGGAGCACACAGCGCAAAGAGGCGGGGCTAAAGAAAGTGTCAGTATACTGCATCGTGTACTTTTAATATTTAGTATTTAAAGTACTTTTACAGTATGGTATTAGTATGTATCTAAATGTTGAATACTGACTGAAACAGCGCCCCCTGCCGGAGGAGGCTCACTCCGGCGCGGGGGCAGTATTTATTTATCCAGCGGCGTGACGTCACGGGGCCAGTTTCCCAGGATTGCTGCGGGAGTCGGAGGCTCGCGGGGCGGGGAGAGTGTGGCCCAGGCTGCGGGAGCGAGAACACCTACCATCATCTGTGGAAGAGGCAGACACCCGGCACGGCTGTGTGCGGGGAGGTGCGCTTCGTTTGTGGGATTTTTGATATTCGAAACAAACGCACTCTCCGGGGACTTCACGCAGACATACGGTAAGAAACGCCGGCAGCCGTGCGCGTGCACCGGGCTGCGTTTATCGCCTCTCGGTCGGTGATGTTAGCTTAGCACACAGCGGCGTCCCGGCGCTAGCAGCAGGGACGGGCTGTCAACACACACACACACACACACATTGTCGCTTTCCCGGGAGGAAAACCGTGAGCACGGAGCCGAAAGCGGAGCCGCAGACCCTTTATTGAACACCTCTAAACACACCGGCTGTCAGTGTGTGAGCTTTCCCGCCTTTAGAGGAGGGAAATTTAACGTTTTTAACAACATAAGTCGAGCTGGTGTAGCTTTGTTTGAGAGGAGTCTGCGCCAAACCTCCTTTGAGAAACTCCCAACTGAAGGTTTGTCGATGATTACACGAAGCATCTATCAAATTATGCTTAACACTGTATATATTTTGAAACTAGAGGAGCCATTTAATAATTCGGCTCATAAATAATCCGCCTTGCCTCTCTGTATTTAGGTAAGGCTTCAACTTTTTCAACACAAACAACGGCGCTGCCATTGCCTCCAAAGGGTGTATTCATGCGAGCGAGCAGCCCGGCAAACAACATTTAAAAGTTAAAATCTTTAAAATGAGTCACATTTTGTTGATTATATATATGCCGAGTTGAAGATTAAAGTCCGCTGTGTTAGAAAAAGTCGTGATTTGTCGTTCAGAGTGTGTGTTTTTGGCAGAAAACCAAGGCAAATTCAAAGTTTCAGATTTTGCGAACGAGGTTTGGTTCTCCGTCAGACAGCTGAATCTGTGCCCGAGCCTCATCACATCAGAGGGGGGATGAAAAGAGGCCAGAGCTTGGCAGCAGAGAGGAGGAATCAGTGGTGCATGAGAGGCTGTGTTGTTGTTGTACAGCAATATGTCAGATCTCACAATGTGTAAGCACGGCTGAGGCCTGCACACACACACACACACACCCACTGCTGCTGCTGAGCCTGGGAAGAAGAAGAAGAATCAATGGACATGCTTTGCATCAGGCTGTTGTGATATTATCTCCCGAGCTGTGACATCCTCAGCAGTGTGCGGACACGCCGTGAACGAGCTGAGCCGGCGAGAGCTGTGTGTGTGTTTTTTATCTGTGCTGCACGATTATATAAGAGCTTTTCAGTGCTTATTGTGTTTGTCCTGAGCTGGAGCTGCTCTGAAATCACAGCTAAACTCTGCCTGAGCGTGCTGTGTCACATTTCTGTGCATGCTTTAACAGCTCGGGTGGAGAGACTCTTTGATTTCTGCAGGTACTCTTGACTTTTGCTCCCTCCTCGCCACATTACAGCCACGTCTGACCTGCACTTACAACAGGAAATGGGGCTTATTGTGACCGAGCTGTCCTTCCTGAGGCTCCGCGGGGAGTTTCAGGAACTTCAGGGATCAAAGTCCTCTTCAGGAAATGATCCTGGTCATTGGATTAGTGCTCTTCTTTCACTGATATGCGTGTTGGATTGTAAAAGTCTGAGCATGTTCGCCTTTTTGGCTGTGGCTGGTGATGAGTCGCTCGGTGTCCCGGCTACGGCTCGTGTCCAAGAGTCTGATTCAGGATAAGCTGTTTAGATGCATCTTCATCCACTTAGCACTGTGGAAGGAATATCCTGGAATATCCTGGATCCAGCTTTTATTTTGTTAACCGGTGATCACGGCCAAACCAACAAACTGCAGTTCCTCTAACGTCCACTTGAGGCTGGTTCCAGAAGTGAGTCAGTCTCCATAAGTCCCCATGTTCAAATGTCCAACTTCACAGCGGAAATAAACATGCTTACAGCCTGGTACAAAAAACAGTTTTGGTCTCTATAGCTAATTTCCCCGTTCATGACAACTGTACTGAGGGTGAATTTATATACAGCTCACCTGTTCACATTATATTAAGGCTTAAAGTTATGCAGGATTAAGAGCGTGGACGCTTTGATTGACAGGTGGGTGTGGTTACAGGCGGCCATTGTCCTCAGAGGCTGAACCGTCGTCAGATGACAGCTGATGTGTTCAGAGAGGAGATTAGATTGGGATGTCTTATTATTGACTTATCGTAAGCTTGGTGCATTTAAGCGCTACAGCCATGTTGACTTTTATTTTGAAATATTTTATCTGGTGAACTGCTGTGGCTGGCGAGCTAACAGCTAACTCACCTGTCACCTGCTTCTTGTGACTGAAACGAGCTGATCTCAGTCATAAAGTTTGATTTTTATGAACTCTGCGAGCAGTAATTAACCTAACGAACACGTCCTGGTGTGACCGTGACATCACTGACTCACAGAGACTCTGATTGGCTCTTTCATGACCTGTTCACACGGACAGAGAGGGGTGGGTTCAGATGCTAATGCTAAGCTAACCTCCCTGCAGTGTGCTCTTTCTCTGGAGGAGGTGCTGATGGAGCAGGAGGGGTTCATCCAGCTCTAGTTTCTGATGGAGGTGTGTACTAATGGAGGTCTGGGATCCCCCTCCACCCTCGCGTCCCATCATCCTTTGTAACGAGGGGAATGTGAGCTGAATTAGTGACACCACAGCGAGCAGACCACAGACTGTCGATGATGTGATGGAGAGTGTCGACTTACACTCCGTCTGCAGCGTCCAGACACCGACGAGCTGAGTCGGAGTGTGCTGCTGGATTACGAGTGAACTTGTAAACAGACGGCACGTGGACTCACGAGAAGTTCTGACAGGACCGTGAAACTTTATCATCACCTCACGGTTCATAATGAAGTTGACACGACACTTCAGATCAACTAAACTCAGATTTATTGAACACAAACCTGACGAACAGCTGGATGTCAGGTGTCAACACCTGTCTCTGTGTGCCCACAATCCTTTCTGAAGAGCTGTTTCCAGACAAATCAAACTATGTCCCGTTCAGCATTTAAATATTATATCAGTTAATTATGCAACTTCTTGACATTCGGGATAAGATAAGAGTTTAATTGATGGGCTGATAATGAATGACTCATAAATCTATAGAGTCATGAAGTCATGCTGGTATCTGGCAGCTGTTGGTGGGAGGAGCAGTCTGCTGCGTTGTGTTATTTCAAGCCTGTTTGTATGTTGCACTCAGACTCCGTTGACAAAAACAGTTGCCGGTCCACTGCTGCATCTATTGGTTGGTTTGTTTGTTCTTGTTCAGTTTTAACACATTAGTTGCTGCAGATCGAGGCGCCGGTGGACGAGCAGCTCACATGTTGTGTGAGGTAACATCGCTGTTTTTATCAAAGGAGTCCGGCGTCTTCGGAAGGAGCATAGGTCGACATCGTTTAGCTTCATGCTGGTCCTCCTGTCTGCTTCAACAAACTGGGGACGTGCCGATGATCTACTGTAGATAACACACTTCAGGTTAGGGTGGCAAAATTTGGGGAATTTTCAAAGTGGGAAACTTTGCATGGGAATTTATGGGAATTAACATGAATAAACCAGAAATTTACCAATTTGAAGGTCGGCCCTTTAACAGGGAACTTAAATACAGTTTGTGTGTGTGTGTGAAAATATATTTTATCATAATCTTGACTAAAACATCCAGATTTCATGCAGGTACACTTGAATATCTGCTATTCCACACATGCACATAGCACACTGCTGACTGCAGGACTACTGAGGCCACGCCCATACCTGCACAGGTGATTTCTGATCCTCATCAGCTTTGCATGAAGTATTTGCAGTTATCTGTTTACATTGAAGCGTTTAGCCGTCCAGCTCACATTAAGTGAACATTTAAGGTATCCGTGTCCTGCAGTGACACTGAATCAGTCCACCTTTAGTGAGGGCTGGACCTTTCACCTGCAGGTAACCTCAACACCTTTAAATATTAACTGATGAGCTGATGAGTTTGTTGTGGAGTGCAGAGCTCCGTCAGTCGGAGGCTGTTTGCTGTTTTTGGACTCGAGTCAGCGGTTCGTGTCCTAACAGGCCACGGAGGAGCTGCAGGAGTGTTTCAGACACACGAACCTGCAACTTTATCACCGCAAAGGTGTCCAGAAACTGCTTATCTGTTAAATTAACAAATATTCCTGCTTCCTCGATAATATTTTATCACTAACTGAACTTTTGAGCATGATTAAACTCTACAAACATCGTCTGAATCTATTTTTAATCTTCATGTTTGGAGACGTGATGTTTATTTTTAGCAGCAGTCGTCGTCGTCGTCGTCACCTTTAATCATAGTTTCTGTCTCCGACAGCAGACCTGTGTTTTCTCACACACTTTCCCTTAAGTGTGTGTGTGTGTGTGTGTGTGTGTGTGTGTGTGTGTGTGTGTGTGTTACGTCAACATGCAAATGAACCCAACCAGAGGGTGCAGCCATTCGTCCGCTGATCCCGGGGAAGGATCACGTGTCCGTGACCTTTGAAGCCTCCTGGTACGGAGCGAGGCCTTCGCCGTGCGGCCTCTGGGGTCCCACGTTGAATTCTGGGAGATCTTTTGGTTCGTGCTCTGAAGTCAGACTGTGTGTTTGTCCGTCTGAAGATGTTTTACATTTAAAAGATGACGTGGATTGATAGAAACTGACGCAGCCCTCCTCCACAGAGATGAATGTTGTTGACTTAAACATAAAGACTGAGTAAATTTGTTGAACGCAGCCTTTAAACACAGTAAATATTAATATTCCTTCCTGTTTCCTCGTCCTGCTGTGTCACACTGCTCATTAGTTTCAGTGGTTTTACTCAGCGAGGACTTTGACCCGAGTTAATCCGGCCCGTCTCTTAAATATTCAAATGACACAAGAATCCTTGTTTTTAGCTGTCGTCAGGATTTTACAGCTCTGAACTTTAAACTTCTAACTGCAGCTTTTCTCCAACGCTGCTGACGTGTTGGAGAAAAGCTGCAACTGTTTAACTTTATTTTCTAAAAATATATAAAGAGTCCTCATTGCTTATTTCATTTATATTCATTCTCATTCACTGGTTGATTGTTGGGGCCATAAAATGTCAGAAAAGAGTGAAAAATGAGACCAGTGCTGGGAGGGTTACAGGCCCGGCGGTATGTGGACAAAATGGCAGAGGAGAAGAGAGCGAAGAGGACGCTGATGCCGGACAAGAGTAAATCTGGGACTGACTTTTAGTGGTTGGTGAGAGCTTGGTGAAATAAAAGGCTGAAAGACAGACGCCGAGCTGGGCTGACTGCTGTTGGACTAGTCAGTAATATTAGCTGCTGCTGTGTCTGCTGCTGGTGACCTGGTTGATGTTGGCTAGGATCTGTGGTCGGTTGCGGAGGATCTGTGGTCGGTTGCGGAGGATCTGTGGTCGGTTGCGGAGGGTCTGTGGCTGGTTGCGGAGGGTCTGTGGCTGGTTTTGAACATTTCTAACATTAGCTCCGTATCCTCCACGTCCCAGCAGTCTTTGTGTTCAGATTATCTTCGGTTTCCTGCCTGTTATATTTAGTCGCTGCTTCACAGCTCGGTCCTCCGCTGGACCTTCCCTCGGTTGCCATGAGATTCGTTACACAACCTTCACACGTCTTACACTGGACACATTCAGGAGAAACCAGTTTTCAGGTTGATTTTCTCTGCTGCATCAAACACAAAGAATGTGTGTGTGGCTGAATAAGCTGCTCTAGTGCTTTGATCCTCGCCGTCCTCGGTGTCCGTTTGGTCTTTCAGGGTCTTGGCGGAGCCGACGCCATGCCGGACACTTCCTCTGTGTCTTTTTTAGGGCGTCTGCGTAATGTTCTGTCTGCCAGGCTTGTTTGATAATCTGCTGTGAGGAAGTCCCAGATTTACTCTTGTCCGGCGTCAGCGTCCTCTTCGCTCTCTTCTCCTCTGCCATTATGTCCATACAAGCTGCTGAACACCGGGCCTGTAAACCTCCTCTACTTCTTCTTCTTCTTCCTGGTGGCCCAAAACACACCTGTGGTACAAACACTACCGGCTAACAAACTCAGCAAAAAACATTAACTAACAGCGGCTAACAAACTAAGGTTACATGAGCTAACAGCGATGTTAGTTCATGAGAGAAAAGTTAGAACATGGGGCTTGTTTCATGTTTCATGTCACAAATCTTTGTTTATCGTCCATGTTAGCTTGTTTCTCAGGTTTGAAATGTGACCTGTGTGTCACACCTTGACCTCCACATCACCTGTCAGCCTGCAGAGCGTCAGGATTATCTTAAGATCCTCCTCGAAGTCTGAATCCTTTAGAAGCCTTTGTGTAATGTACAACTTTTTTAGCTGCTTATGACACACTTTATTGGCATTAGACTTCGCCTTCAGGAGGATGACTCGTCAATCTTTAAACTGCGTTAACAGTCAGTTTGTCAAAGATCAGCGCTTCACAGATTCCACCGTTTCTGCTGAAATCATCAAAATGCAGCTCGGGTAAAGACGAATTTAATCGCTGATCTGGAGCCTGTTTTGTGTGTGTTGGGCGGGTCGGGTTAATTTCTGCTTCAGTGAAAAGAATCACCTGCTGATTGTCTGATCCTTCAACACACCTTGTTGAGGTAAGGCAGCGAGGGCGTGGCAGCAGCTGGTTAATCGCTTCAAAGAATGCTGGGTAACATTCGGAGAGAGATTTTAAAGAGAGTTCAGTTTGATCAGGAGACAAAAGGTTTCGTTTGTTTGAGCTCGATTTAAGTTACTCAGCATTTCTTGCTGCTGCTTCACAATAAAAGCATTTCCTTTGCCACAAGCTGGTTGTGTCGTCCCCACAGACTGTCTAAAACCTGGACATAGTCTCTGAGACGTCCCCACAGACTGTCTAAAACCTGGATGTAGTCTCTGAGACGTCCCCACAGACTGTCTAAAACCTGGATGTAGTCTCTGAGACGTCCCCACAGACTGTCTAAAACCTGGACGTAGCCTCTGTGACGTCCCCACAGACTGTCTAAAACCTGGACGTAGTCTCTGTGACGTCCCCACAGACTGTTTAAAACCTGGACGTAGTCTCTGTGACGTCCCCGCAGACTGTCTAAAACCTGGACGTAGTCTCTGTGACGTCCCCACAGACTGTAGTTGAAGCGTTCAGTCGGCTGATCTTCACTCTGCAGATGTGTCGGAGGAAACATGAGGCCTGTTAACAGCAGACAGTCATTATGATGGTTTGTATAAAGATAACTGACTTGTCGGCTAACAGCTGCACAGAGTTCATCATCAACCTCGTTAGAGTTTAATTTCCTGCCTAATTAGAGAAGAAGTGATAAAACCAATCAGCACGAGGCTGATGTTAATTATCCACCAGTGAAGAAGACGATAAAACACGAGTTCATCTGATCAATACATGAACAGGCTGATTATTGACTATTGGTCTTGATCATGGTTTAGTTTGGTCTGGTTCTGTTTGGCTTGGCTTGGCTTGGTTTGGTCTGGTTCGTTTGGCTTGGCTTGGCTTGGTCTGGTTCTGTTTGGCTTGGCTCGGTTTGGTCTGGTTCTGTTTGGCTTACTTTGGTCTGGTTTGGCTTGGTTTGATCTTTCAGCCTGCTGCCTCTCTGTCTGTCTGCCCTCGGGGTTTTTTTGTCCCTGAACACATCACGGGCTCTGTGTTGGTCACGTGACCCGGCCCGGCCGGCCGGTCGTGACAGTGAGCTCTCAGTGAGCAGCGACACAGATCCAACAATCAGCTGTTTGTCAGCGGACGAGTGGGTCGACTCACATCATTTTCAAACAGCTTCCTCTGCTGCCGTGAAATGTGGCGTCCTCTCACACGCACAAAGTGACAGCTGCTGCAGCTCCAGGCCTCCGAGCTGAACACAGTTTGTTTTCATCATGTTCTGATCCGGAACACGGACTCTGATTTAAAGGTTTTTAAATCAGAGTCCACCCCGACGGACCGACACGCTGCTGGAAGCTGATGCAGCTCTGCTTGTTTACAGCATGACGTTATGTGCAGAGAAGTTTTATATGTGGTGTATCCTCTGTGGCTCTGCACGACTTGGTCTCTGAAGGACGCTGCACAGTCTGACTCTGACAGCTCGGTCAAACAGAGGGTGAATCCAGCATTGTTCATATCGTGGGAACATTTACATGAAGCGATGCTCATCGAGCTCACGTTCACACTCAGACTGGAAATATGAGTTCAGACAAGCTGTCTTTATCCTCTGCAGACACTGAATGTTTGTAACGCTCTAAATAAAGTTCTTTATTATCCGGTGCAGCATGCACGGTGTTAAATAATTTGATCTGTGAAGGATTCAGTCGGTTCAGTGAAGAGCTGTTCTTCATGGAAATATCCACACTGCTTCGTTTACACACTTTTCTCAGACGTCGAGCTCGAGTGTCACGGCAGCAAACAGCTCGCAGCTCTTTGAACATCAATCTGTTTGAATATGGAAACGCTGGTAACCAAACACTGAACCTCTTTGTTATGGACGGACAGGTGTGTCGGAGAGAAAGGAAGGATGAAAGGAGGAAAGGAAGGGAAGAAAGGAAGGAAGGACGAAAGGAGGAAAGGAAGGGAAGAAAGGAAGGATGAAAGAAGGAAAGGAAGGATGAAAGGAGGAAAGGAAGGGAAGAAAGGAAGCTGTTCTTTCTGGTCAGATACCTGCAGAGCTCTCAGCATTCCCATCAGCCTTTGCTGTACTTTGTTTTTAGTGCTACTTAGCTGATGATGACATGCTAATATGCTAATTTTAAACTTTATAAGATAAGATAAACTCGACTTTATTGATCCACAGCTCATAATAAAATTCTCATAAATAAATAAATAAATGTTGGCGTCCTCGTGGACGTGTGAAAGTTTGCACAGTGCAGGATTTTAACTTTGACCGACTGAGAAGTCAGAACAGCATGTTGTATATGAAGTGTGTTTTCTGCTCTGCTGCTGTCAGTGAAGTAAAAGTTTGAAGCAAGGACGCCCTGATCACGTCATCATTACCTGCTGTTAGCTAATGTCAGCTCAGTCTGTTAGCTGGGCTGCCTGGACTGTGAGCTCAGAGGACTTCAGGCTCGGTGGTCAGCAGCCTACGTGGACATAATGGCAGAGGAGAAGAGAGCGAAGAGTACTGACCTCAGTAATGAGCTTCCTGTCAGTCTTACCTGGTTTGTTGTTGGACATGTTTTGGTCTTTGTCGTGGCTCAGAAACTGAAAAGTTTGGTTTGACCATCGCTATCTTGAGCTTCGTGATCGAAAGCTTTCATCCTGATGGCACGTTATACTGAATATTAGCAGATAACAGTCGATCGACCCTAATCTGAAGATAAACGGTGAAAAAGTGTCTCTGTGCTGAAGTTTCTCTCTCCGGTTGTTTGATTTAAATTAATGTGATGTTTCACTAAAAGAGAAAAGAGAGAAAGAATTAATTCAGCCGTTTAATTTACATTTCTCCGTCTAATTAACGTGTTCACTCACTGTTCAGGACTCTTCATTAGCATAAAGCTTGTGTCTGACTGATCGCTGCTTTGAATCATCAGCAGATTCTCACGTCTCAGCTTCTGTTTGCATCTTTAATTTCTCACCTGACTGAGGACGTTAATGGGAGCCATGTTCAGAGGACGCTGACAGCTCCAAACTCGCTGGATTTTTAATATTTAGGGCAGCGTCTGGAAATAGGTTGTACCACTTTTAGTTTAAAAACGCATTAATGTGCTCCATCGGTGGAGGCTCAGCTCGGCCATTAGCTGACTGTCGTTGGTACTTTGTGGTTTGTGCATCAGCTGCTGCTGCGGGCCGGAGGGATCAGCCGCCTCCACAGCTGGAGGTTTGATGGTGAAACCAGAAATTATCGACTAAATTTAGCTGCAGAGTCTCTCTGGTGGAGACGAGCTGATCAAGTTTAATGTCAGAAAATTTTTGAAGTCTCAGGATGAAGTGTATCATATCCATACATATAAACATTTTGTTCTCTCTTCAGACACCGCCGTTGCCTCCTTGTGTTTCTCACGTCAGTTTACTCGAGTGTACATATCTCATTCAGCGGTATGAACCCAGCTATTAAAATGTTTTCTGATGGATCAGGGCTGGTTTGTAAAGTCTAACTGATGGCTCATATTTTCAAGACTTACCAGGTAGTCAAAATTCCTCGTTTACTTTTCTTCAAGCAGGCTCAAAGTTCAATATTTACAACTCACAACAACAAGAGAAAAGTTTCAAACAAAGCTTCTGGCTGCATCCTGTAACACCAAAACTATGAGCTGTTGTAATTATGAAACTATTAGTGCAGTTCAAACAGGTCTGAGGTCTTGACGAGATTGCTGCATGTTCCACCACGCTGACGCCTCACCACCTAAGTAACACCCAACTGAAGTCTTGTTTTCTAATTTCCCAGGTTGCATGAATGCAGCTTCATCCAGCCCATCATCATTACCTGAAATAACCTGAGTCGTTCTTTCATCCTCCATCCAGGCAGAGGTTTATTGGTGTTGCATCACATCTGTGAGCTGGTAGAAGATATTCAGTGTGTCGTGATGTGAGTGTGCGTGGGCTGAACAGAGCGGCTTCAGCAGGTTTGATCTTGTCTTCTCACAGCTCGTCGTGCAGCAGTTTATGATTATTAATATTGAATGGAGAGTGATGTTTGAAAGCCGACTGGCCGACACTTTTAGCCTCTCAGTGCTCTGAGGCAGCAGCAGCTGCAGATGTTGTTTTTAGAAATGAATTATTCCCTGTGGGAGGTTTGAATGTTTTCATTAACCTGCTGCACGACACTAAATACAACTACTCAAGTACAGCTTGACTTGGCATCACCGAAAGTCAGTCCCAGATTTACTCTTCGGCTTCTTGCTCGCTCACTCTCTCCTTTTCTCTTCTTAGCTTCCTCCGTCAGCGTCCTCTTCACTCTCTTCTCCTCTGACATTATGTCCATAGAAGCTGCTGACTGCTGGGCCTGTAAACTTCTTCTTCTTCCTGGTGGTTCAAAAACGCTTGTGGTACAAACACTCCCCCAGTGCTCTGAGCACACAGTCCGGCTAACAAACTGAGCTAACATGAGCTAACGGCAGCTACAGCTGTCAGCAGTTTACTTCACTGTCCATCATTAACTCTGTAAATCACAGAGAGTTGAGGCGGAGCAGCCGGAGGACATCAGAGGGAAAACCAGAAAACATTTTCTCCATAAAATATGATCCAGTTTCACCAAAATCAGTGAAATAGTTGGTGGTGTGTGACTTAGTGCCGTAAAGCGTTACGTACTTATGTTACCAAAGTTACATAGTGTGAGAACAGACGTACGAATGACAGAGACACCGTTCACCTGATCACAGGTCAGTGTAGCTTAGAGTTGTTCCGATTCTGATAACAGTATCGGAAATTGCTCTGATACTGACGAAAATGCTGGCATCGGTATCAGCGACTACTGGAGTCCAGGCACCGTTAAGCTCTGGCACAGTTCTTCACCGCTCTTAAAACAGTGGCGCTGTGCTGCAGCCTGTTGTTTGAGAGGGACGAGGAAGAGTTCATCATGTGACACAGACACAACAGACACATACGTGTGTCAGAGCCGTTTCAGTGCTCAGACGGGGACAGGCAAACCGGCACCCAGTGTTGGGGGTGTGAGGGGAGCTGAGGTGGGTTGCTGTGGGCGACAGGATTTAAAATGGGCCTTTAAAAACTTAAAACTTGAGCTCAAAGCACAGAGTTTACTCCAGTTCAGAGCCACAGAGGACAATACACAGCCTGTGGAGGTTGATGCAAAATAACAGCTCTATAAAGTTCCCCTCTATTTGTGTCGTAAACACTTCTTCTGCTGGAAATATCCGGACATAACGTCATGCTGTAAACTAGTCACCCAACAAACATGCAGAGAAGCTCGCTCTTCAAAAAGAACCTGAAACAAACCATATGTGCCAACAAATCATGTGATTTCTTTTGTATCAGATAGTTTACACACATCACTGATGCAGCAGTATTTGACCTGAGAGGACTGACTTAATTTCCTCCATAAATAACCTTTTTTATATCAAAGAAATGCAGTCCGGTGCTTTTGTTCACGAGGTAACTTTACAGCCCTGACAATGAGTTACCAGCAACCTTTGATCTCCATTCATCATCCTGGATCAGGCTTTTATACTGCTCTGTTCAGGAAGTCGTCCAGGTGAGAATCCCCTCGTCTTTATGTGCACAGGGCGGTTCATTCGAGCTTAAGCTGTAACCACAATCTTTTGTAAGACTGAATATAAATCAGGGTTTGGCAGAATAGTCCGAGATCAACACTTTGTCTGTTAATGTCTCGGTTGTCCATCTTTTAAGGAGAGTTCAGCCTTTTTTTGACAGTTTTGTTGAACTTGTGCGTTCAAGTCTCTTCTCTTCAAATTTCATAAATTAAAGGGCAAAGCCTGACAATATTTTTCTTATTATCAATAAATCTCATGAAAAGACCAAAACTAACAGCAGTTGGTGTTCATCCGTCTCGCAGTACTGCCCGACTTCATGTTTGTGGCTCTCAGCACTGAGCTCATTGGTTCCTACTGAAGATGGAGGTGAAAAAAGATGGCGATGGTTTGTTGGGGACTATTTTCAGTGGTGGATGAATCCACATTTAAACTACGGTGTGTTTCCAGGGTAATGAAGGTACTCATTGATGTGTTTTTAATAGTTTTTGGACAAGAAAATGGAGCTCTGGTACAAAGAAGGAAAGGAAACATGGCTACATGACGGGAGCATTGGTGCCACCAACTGCTTATCTCATGAACTGACTAACAATCGTTCGTTCACACTTTCTTTGCTGAAATTCTGTTAAAATTGGCGACACATTTGGGTGGAAACAGTTAATTTAAGTTTTTGTCATTCGAAAATGTACTCAAAGAAAAGTGTGTTCACCTTTAACACAAAACATGACACACACAGTGTTTGTGGTTGCTGTGCTTGAACCTGTGACCTTTCAGCTACAGGGCAGAGTCTGACCTCCACACAGTGTAACCAGACTGAATACAAATGAGATGCATTCAAACTCTTCCTCTCGGTCACGTAGTGATGAACAGCTGAAGTTATCAGGCTTCACCGATCGAAGACAATCGTACTCAGGCGGTTTAATGTCCATAATTGAATTTGATAGCCTCTTAGCGTGGCTCTCAGATAGTGCTGAACTCTGGATAATTACTTTAAATTCCCATAGAGGACTCGATGCCGGTGTTAAGTTTGCAGTTTGGCAGGAAGCCACCGAGTAAAGAGGGAGCTGCTGAGCGTTACGTGGATAGAAGCTAACGAGCCTCACATCTCATTGGCACCCTGAGGAGTCGAGATGCTCTTAGTTGGCATTAAACTTGTTTCTCTGATGCTTAAAGCAGATTGATCGGTTTCTGGTCTCTGTAACTTGTTAAATTCTGCTGCTGCTTCTGGGGATTTCTGATCTTTAAACAAGCTTCATCTGGACTAACTTCCCCTCACAGTTCGTCCTAAAGGAAGATCTCTGAGCTGGGACTCGGTGTGCATGTAAACACAGTCTGGTCGATGCTTGTTTTTCCTGTTTTCTCACATATGGTGGTGGTTTGTGGTCTGATGTCCCTCCGGGTGCTTGTGTTCAAGGAGAAAACAAATGTGGGAAGTCATGAAGTGCGGTAGTAGTTAGTCTTTGTTAGGATAATGTCTCAGGTAGAAGAATTTTGGAAGGTAGCTCTACTTCTAGTTTTAGTGATGGTAGCGGTGTAGGGACGATGGTTCAGTTGGTCCAGACCGAAATATCTCAACAACAGTTGGATGGTTTGTTCACACGTTCATGTTCCCTTCAGGATGAACCCCTCTGACTTTGAGGATCCCCCGACTTTTTCTTGTAGCGCCACCAACAGATTACAGCAGATTCACTTATTCTGTGAAATATCTCAACGTCCACTTTATGGATTGGCAGAACGTTTTTTTTTCAGACATTCATGGTCCCCTCAGGATAAAAACATCAGGTCAAACTGTTCACTATTTTTGTTTATGAACAAAAACCTGCAAAACTAAGCAGTGCTTTGGATTTTTAGGAAATTCTAACATGCTAAACAAAGCTGATGGTTACAAGGTCACAACCTTGTAACCATCAGCTTTAGCATCAACTTTAACACAGTCACATATTCCTGGAGCTTTTTTCATCATTTATTGTAATGTTGTTTTGAGGCGACGCTTACAGAGCAGCACTACGTGACCTGAACTTGTTTGTTTTTTTGCCCTTTACATCAGTCGAGGCCGTGAGTAACATCAGAGGTCGTCCCGGAGGGAAAGGATCTCATTCTGTTACAACATGGCCACAGTAACACGATCAGCTGCTCATTTGACTCTATAACACTGTAATTGGTTTGTTGACTGCCACAAAAAACCTCCAGAGAGCTTTAGGACACGTGAGTCGATGCAGCCTGTGTCGTCCACGGTCTGAGGGTCGCTTCAGTGATTTCATCTGGAGTGTTACAGATGTAGAACGAGATAATCCAACATTTTGAGATTCATTTGAAGTTTTGAAGAGTTCAATAATAAAAAACAGAAACAGCTTCGTTGACACTCAAGCTGCAAAATTCAGCTCATGAACAGCCGAGTGAACCTTCTCACCCAAGAAAACATTGTATGTCTAACCACTCTGTCATGTCATGTCATGTCATGTTTTCCAGAGCCCTCAGAGCGGCGCGATGGAGGATGGGAAGCCGGTGTGGGCGCCACACCCAGTGGACGGGTTCCAGCTGGGAACTATAGTGGACATCGGAACCGACAGCCTCACCATCGAACCTCTGAAACAGGGAAAGGTGAGTGACAAAGAACTGCAGACCCGTGAAGTTCACCTTCACTCCTGACCCGACCTTTTTCTGCCTGTTTGTTGGCACTAAATTCTACGTATGAACCTAAAAGTGAGGTGATCTGCTGACCTGTGCTGATTTCAGGTGCATGGCGCCAAACATAAACAAAAAAAAAAACATGGCTGACTGTGAGAAAATGATGTTATTTATTATATAGTGTACATACAATGAAGTGACATCAGAGAAACCTGTTTGCATATTTAAACAGAACAGAAGAGGAAGAGCGGTGCATGCAGTCATAGATGCTATAATATATTTTATCTACGGCACTGTTATATAAACATATCTGAATATTCCATTCACTTGCATGATGCAAACACTGTGCTCAACAAACCCTCCTCTGTTGATAGAAATGTACAAGAGAAGTGTTTGACGTCAGATAACGGGGGCCTCCGACGAGTGTCACCCCGTTGTACTTTTTCTAAAAGGAGATCGAAGAATTGTCGAGTTGTTTTGTGGGTAATGTAGGCGCTAAGTTTAGACAATAAGAAGACGAACGTATGGAATCAAAAAAGTGTGAGACTTTCTCAGATTTGGTGATTTTTCTTTGGTTTATGTGCTTCTATGATCAGTGTTATGATGGAGAGTTGGCTCATGGTGCTTCTGAAACACGTGATCAGCGGCCGTCCCCGGTGGGATTTCAGCTAAATATTCTCCTCATGCAGTTTTAGTTCCAGAAGTGATGACCCTGCATTGAAAGCTTTTTAAAAAAGTCTCTTCCTGCTCTGGCAGATTCACTTCGATCCTTCCTGGATTTCTCTCTGGACTTTACTTTCCTGCCAAACCTTTTTTTTCGTTGTGTTAATGATTTAATGTGACACTTAAACCTGGTGTAGGAAGAGGCCTCAAGCCCTGGAAGCAATAAAGCATCATCACTCACTCAATGATTCACCTGCAGACCCTGCAGTTTACGGCCTGCAGGTCGGACGATGCGCTTAAATTAATCAGCGCTATCTGAAGTCAAGTGGCCCTCGCTGTAAGACAAACACCGTCTGCTCGCCGTTAATTCACTTTTCCTGTGGATGAGGTGCCATATCGCCCTCGGGGCGGGAAAGCTTTTAATGTCCCCTGAGAGCTCGTTGCCGTGGTAACCCCTAAAGCTTGGTGTCCTCTGGGTAATCTTTTCCCAGAAGGCCTCTGTGACTGAGTGCTTCCTTTGAAAGAGGCTCCTCGCTTGATTGTGTGTACCATCAGCCTATAAAACACCCGATGTCTGAGTCTAATGGGAACACGGATCTCCGGCCCAACATGTGTTTGTACTGTGTGGAAACGTCTTCACGTCATGTATCTCTTCTTCTTCTTCTTCGTGGGTAAATTAAGTTCTTAAATCTTCTAATTGTAACAGCAGTTCTGCTTTTTATAACCCTACTGAACTCGACACGATCACATTGTGTCCTCCTCCTCTGAGAGTTTCTATGACTCTGAGCTTTGCACTTTATGCAAATGGAAGCACGTAAAGGTAACGCTGCCTTTTGGAAGTTTAAAGGAGTTTTGAGTATCAAGCAGTCGTCATCTGTGGGCCGAGAATAGTTTGTGTTTTGCAGGATTGCAGCTGGGCGTCATATCTTCCATAACTATCTTCAAATGATTTGCATGTAGCGAAGTTTTGCTCATTCCTGCAGGCCTCTGTGCTCATTTTCAAAATGCATGTCTCATCTTACACATTCTCCTTGTATGTCTTTCAAAACATTCGGACGCTGTTTGAGCCTGAAGGCCTTGACTGAAGTCTAAATCAAGTGCAGGTTTGTTGTTTGGCCTTTTCTATATTGATGTTTCCAGTCGTCCTTCATCCTGATGTTATTTTAGAAGCTGTCAGGTGAAGATCAGCCTGCCTGTAATTCATCACATGTATCTGATTTTACACCTTGGACCTTTTGTTGGTCACATGATCAGATTCCTTCGAACTGATTTCAGTCTCCCAGGAAATGTCAGAACCGACCACGTCCCTGACTTTAACTGTCTTTAACTTAAAGATTTTATAGGTAGAGTTTGTTGGGGGCCGTTTAAAGCCTACATTGCAGCGTTTCCTGGGAGAGAAGCAGTTATTTTTACACTGTAATAACACGGAGACTCGCTGTCCTCAGATCTGTTCTCAGAGTTTCCGGGCTGCAGCCGAGGCCTCCGACAGCCAGAACAATGTCCGGTCTGTCCCTCTGCAGCCAGTCAGTGCCAGTGTCTGACGATGTGTTCACTCGCTGGCAGACCTCCTGCGATGGACGTCAGGAGAACGACACAGAGCATGATACTCTGTCATACTATCAGTCACAATGGCTGACCCTTTGTCCTCGAGCGCCTGTGTGAGCCAAATGGTGTCCACGGTTTGATCTGGCTAAATGTTGATGGCGGTTGGCTTGTTTTGGGAGGAAGAGGAGGCCGTCCGTGCTGTTGTGTTAGCCTCTCAGAGCCTGCTCTTCAGCTCTGACTATGCTAAACCACTAATGAATGCTGTGAATGTTAGCATCCTAGCAGTGATCAAGAGCCTAGCATGCTTTGTTCTACAGTTAGTCTAGCTGCTCGAGGTAAAGGAATAGTTCAACATTTGGGGAAATACGCTGATACACTTAGTGAGGAAATCTGTCCAGGAAGTCAAGCAGAGCATTTTACATGTTTAAAGTTGAGTCTCATCATTGAAATAAAGGTTATAATCTGATAATTTAATTGTCTAAAACTAAAGCTTACACAGTCACTCTGTGGGACGGGGGTCAGCCTTCAATCTGCGCTCCCAGCTGCTGTTTCTGGTGATGAAAGGGTGAACAGTGTTTAGCTTTCCCTCAGATTAGTGGCCTTGCGTCACCTCCCCCCACCTCCACCTCCACCTCCACCTCCTCTAGTTTCTTGTCTCCATTCTCCTCACGCGGCACGCAGCGTTTGTGGAATCCGTCCAGTTTGGGCTGAGAATGTGGAACATGCCACCACTGGAAAGAATGAATTGACTGTACGTCACCTCGGCCTCACTGCGGCCTTCCCTTTTGGCGCTCAGACGGCCAGTGTCTCGTTTTTTTAATAGGGCAGATTAAATGGCCTCGCCTCTGCAGAGAGGGAGAGAGAGAGTCTGCTGGAGCCGACAGGAGCTGGCAGTGATTGGCCTGCAGATTACAGAAATACAACACCCAGCACCCCCCCCCCCCCCCTGCAAAACACTGAGGTCACATGTGTCCTCAGAAACCCTCGGTGTTAGTCCAACATGGTAACTGCAAGGATGAACAACTGAAATCTGAATTTTACCAAGTTTACCAACCAGCTGTTGAACTAATCTAGTAAAAAGTACAATTCTCCCCTGGGAAATGTAGCTAATTCAAAGTAACATAAAAAGTACCTAAAAATTGCAGTACTAAATGTACAACTGCCTGGTACTTAAAGACAAAAGATGACATGAAAACTGAAGTGGTAGTGTTGACCGGTCTCCGTCCAGCCTCCTCATCCTCACTCTCTCTCTGATCTTGTTACCTGCTGCCTCCAAATAATTCATCAGGCCTTCAGCTGGAGCAGCTGGTATATTTAACCCGGTGGATGGATGCATTAGTTAAAGTTCCAGCCTTCAAAACAAGGCTGGATTTTTCTAAAAATGATAAGAAATCCAGATTAAATTTCTGCTGTTCTGTGATTTATGACACCAAAATAACTGATGTGTCAAAGTTTGAAGGTGAAGTTTATGCAGAACTTTAACTTATTTCCTCTAAACCATCAACAAATCAGTTGTTTCCTGTATTTTATTTAATCTGCTGTTTACTTTTATTAACTTTTCTCAAGTGTTTCTCCATAAATAAATCAAATTCTTCACCATTTCTTCAATTTCTTCAGTCTAAGAAGGTTAGTAGACATTTCAGTGGGTTAAATTCACGAGGACTTTGTTTCCTAGACAAACTCGATCCTGCGTCTGGTGATGATGCACTCGATTCATATTCATTGATCATTCGCTATGTTTTATCAATTAATCAAAATTTCCTTTTCTTGCATTGCAGACATTTTTGGCTGCTGTCAACCAAGTCTTCCCTGCAGAGGATGACATCAACAAACACGTGGAGGATAACTGTGAGTTTCAACTCTTCTTTTCCGTTACCTGCCGAGTAGAAACAAAATTGTTGAGACCCGTCTCTTTTCACTCTGTGCTCCAATCACAGTTGAGCAAGCCTCATTGAACTTCCTCCTTTCCTGTACTTAGATATGCTACGTGCTGGCTCATCTATGTTGAAAATGAAGCCACATTTTTAAGATGGTTAAAAGATGAAAGTGACATATTTAAATGCGTTGCAGCCTTCATTGTTTCAGTAACACTTGGTCCTTTTTGTATCTCTCAGGTTCGCTGATGTACTTGAATGAAGCCACTCTGCTCAACAATGTTCGAGTGAGATACAGCAAAGACAAAATTTATGTGAGTACTGACGCAAGGACGTGAAGCTAATCAATGCTGCTGAAACACTCGATTCATTGTTTGTTTTTCTTCCACGGTATTTTCATTATATGACTCTGAAATGTGATATAATGGATCAAATAGATACAATTTGACAATGAAAGATTAATGAAAGGTTTAGAACATTTTTAGAATCCTCAAAGACGTTTCATTCAGTTGGTTTGCTTGCAGATTTAACCCTCCAACAGCTCTTAAAGAAGAGAATTGGACAAAACATGCTCACCTCCTAAATAAGTCCCCATTCTCCAAAAATGACCTCACTCTCCAAAAATAGCCCCAATGTTCCCAAAATGTCCTTTCTTTCTGAAAATGTCCTCACTTTATTACGATGTCCTTGTTATCCAGGATGTCCCAACTTTCCAGAGACAGTTTCAGCCTCATGGTCCCCATAAAGACACATAAACAGCATCACACACACACTCACATGAACACACACTCCCACTCAGGTGACTTCTCAGGTGTGTTTTCTTATTAACTTCTTCATCATCTGATGTCGTTCTTCTGTTGTCTGCTGTGATTCAGTCTTACACTGCCATCTAGTGGCTGAAAAGGGAAATACACCCATTTTGGTCTATTTTAGAGAGGTCATGGGATTTTTACGGGAAGACAGGTTAAGCAGGTCAAGTATGTGATCATTTCAAGTTGTTGTAGCAGTTTTTGGGTTGATACTATTTGTTACAGAGATTAAGTGCAAAATTTAAACATTTTTGACCACTAGAAAAGTGAGAAAATGGTAAGAATACCTCCAAAAAACACACTAAGACTTTGAGGAACACTAGTATCAAAGAACGTATTGTGACTGTCCTGTGGAAAGCAGTCCATCCTCCAAACCTCAGTCTCTAGTTTGTAGTTGGACAGTTTTATGAGGCTGTGATTATCATAGAGGTCACAACAGCTCATTTTGTACAGTGAACTCAAAGAAATCCACAAGATGAACCCACAAGAGTCTCAGCTCTACAGTCAGCCCCAGTTTATGTAAATCAACACTGTCCATTGAGTCCGCTGTGCAGAAATATTCCAATAACACATTTATACTACATGTTTTTGCCTAAAGCTGCATTGGATCAGCATAAAATTGACATGTTTGTACAGAGGAGACTCATGGGTACCCACAGAGCTCATTTGAATGCAGATATCTTGAGGTCAAAGGTCAAGGGACCCGTTTGAGATTGGGTAGCAGGACAACAATGGTAACAATGGATGCTTCATGTCTTCTAGTTTTATATCTTTACTCTAGCTTGAGACGTTTGAAAATGTAAGTGTCTGTGCAAAGCTAAGAAATTGTAATTTGGGGTGAATATTTGTTATGTTTATTAAATGGAAGCTCTTGATGAGCTCTTTCTACTCGCTAAAGGGTGAATGTAAAGTCTAAACGACGTCCCTCTGGTTCTCACCCCTCTCTGGACTACCCGAATATTGCTTCATTCCCCGTCAACAGTTTGTTGTTCTTAAGTAATTTTTGTTCTTCTTCTTCTTCTTCTTCTTCTTCTCCTCATTCAGACGTTTGTAGCCAACATCCTGATTGCGGTGAACCCGTACTATGACATCCCAAAGCTTTATTCGCCGGAGACCATCAAGCAGTACCGGGGCCGGTCTCTGGGAACGCTGCCGCCACACGTCTACGCCATCGGTGAGTGAACACAACACACAGTCACTGTTCAGTTTGAATCCATAGAAGAGATTTCATAGAAGTTTAGTTTTGTTGGTGTTGTGGGTTCAGTTGGACTTCTGGATCTCTACAATATATTTCAGGCTTGTTTCCTGCTGAGTGTACTGGAGTCGGCCGTGTGTGGGAGGGATTAATGTGAACACATTAGGTAACAGTTCAGTCAGACGAGGCTTGTTTTTATGAGTTTTTATTTTACCGTTTGTCAGGTTGAACTCTCTTTACTGTTAGAGGATAGATCCACTATGAGTCACAGATCCATGACGGCTTGTGAGGGTATATTATTGATTAGTCATCAGTCAATACTTATCACATTGATTGCATCAATAAAATGAAGATTTTTCTTTGTTTGGTTGTCAGAAAACAGGTTTTCATACCTGGAGTTGTTCGGCTTTAAACTTTTTAAGATCTGAATTTAATTCTGAAGTGTTCCATCAAAGAGCTCTCACTGACATTAACATTCAGCTTTAATTTGTTGTAGTTTCTGGTCTGTCCACCAGGCAGCAGTCAGCGCTCAGATTTCCCACAGTCCCCTGAACATCGCTGACGTATCTAAGCCTTTTATATTGCAGACAAAAGAACCCAGACAGTCCTGGAGTTTAATATCTGCCTGATTATTGGGGTCAGGTTTGTGTCCTCGAGGCAGAGGGAAGTCTAATCTAACAGCTGCTTCTGTCTGTGTTTTCACGGCCAGCTGATAAGGCATACAGGGACATGAAGGTCCTGAAGATGAGCCAGTCCATCATCGTCTCAGGGGAGTCTGGAGCCGGGAAGACAGAAAACACCAAGTTTGTGCTCAGGTGAGGATGACGCTGCAAATTTATGGAGTGCCGAGACGAGTCACTGACAGGAGCATGTTGGGTTTGAATTTTTAATCTTTACTTTTTTATGTGGCTTCACTTCACAACATGTCAAATCACTTTAGTTAGTCTGATTTTACTTCTTACTTTGATTACACATGCAGTTCATTAAAACAGATCTTTGTGTGTTGAGTGTTTCTAATATTTAGTCTCATTAAAATAAGAAAGTTTCTTCAAACTCAGTATGAAGCAAAACAAGTCAACAACATGACAAACTACAGACTCAGAAGATTCCTCAGTATGAAATAGGTTTGCAAAGGGATGGAAAGTTTCTGGTAAAATTCAACAATCTGGAAACTTTCCATGGGAAGTTCTGGGGAATTTGGAAATATTCTGTATAAATATTCTATATATATTATTGATATTCAAGATTATGCTAAAATATACTTTCCTCAACTATATTTAACTTGACTGTTGAGGGCCAACCTTCAATTTTGTAAATTTTCAGTTTATTCCTGTTTAATCCCATAAATTCCAGTTAATTCCCATGGAAAGTTTCTAATTTGGAAAATTCCTGGAATTTTGCAACTCTGGTGTGAAAACAACACTCTGACTGTAGTTGTCCTGTGTTTTGTGTTTGTCCGGACAGATACTTGACCTCCTCGTATGGAACAGGTCAGGACATCGATGAGAGGATAGTGGAAGGTAACGCTCACTTCTTCTTCTTCTTCTGCTCTTCACGTCACGTTTCTTCTTCTTCTCTTGAGTTTGTGTTTGTGACTTCAGTTATTTCTTCTTCTTCTCTCGTCCTGCAGCTAACCCGCTGCTGGAGGCGTTCGGAAACGCTAAAACTGTCAGGAACAACAACAGCAGTCGCTTCGGAAAGTTTGTGGAGATCCACTTCAATGAGAAGGTAGTCAAAGTTCACAGTTACAGATGACGTAGAGATAGACGGAAGATTTTATTTCATACTACTTCATACTTTACTGAACTTAAAGTGAAAATACAGCAAATTGTACGTAAAGGATGTGAACATGTCTTCCACCGCTGATTTGAGACTAAGTTGTCTGTGTTTGTGCTGTCAGAATGCCGTCGTGGGCGGCTTTGTGTCGCACTACCTGCTGGAGAAGTCGAGGATCTGCAGACAAAGCTCCGAGGAGAGAAACTACCACATCTTCTACCGACTGTGTGCCGGAGCCCCAGAGGACATCCGGCAGAAGTTCCACCTCAGCTCACCCGACACGTTCAGGGTACGAAAACACCACAGTCTGTCTGTAGTTTGATCTCAGAAGCAGTAGATGATGGAGTGTTGATTATCGTACTTCTATGATGTGAAAGTTTGTAAAGTCTGCAGCTTTCTTATTGTCAACAAATCACACGAAAAGACCAAAATCTCCACATACAGCGTCCTGCCAAATGTGGATTAATCCGCCGCTGAAAATAGTCCCAGACAAAAGCATTCTTTCTTCCTGTGTGCCAAAAATGAATTCAACGCCTCTTGGAGTACTGAGGGACAATAGCACATTCAGCATTTCGAGGCATAAACTGTGTTCAGGAAATATTAATTTAAATATAACATAATAACATACACAGGAGTCCTGACACCTGCTGCAGTCGAGACTTGATGGAGATCAGATGTTCTCCAACATCTGTTGAGGTCTGTGCTCCTCTAAATTACTCATTGTGGTTTATTTAGACACAAATGTTAAAAGAACATCACATTAACACATTCTGGACACGTCCTGCTCGCTCCTCTGTGCCTGTGTTGGACACCAGGGGGCAGCACCGAGCCGTCGTGAGCTCAGATCTTCATTAAAGCTGGAGCCCATCTGGCTGAGCTGCACTCAGTCTGCACTGCGTCGTGTTTACCGTCAGGTTTGTTTCCTGTTTAACATTAAACTGTTCTAAACAGAGAAATCTGCACGCGTGGCTGCAGTCAGCGTGGAGAACAGATTAAAACGGCTGTTATGTTTCTGCTGCGGCTCAGATGAAACAGAGGTATCCATCTTCATCACGCCGGCCGCTGCTCTAAAGCTCTGAAGAGAGAGAACAGCACAGTTTGAATGAAACCTGCAGAAACCAAACTCCACGTGCTCACGGTGTGTTTCACTTTACATCAACGTGCTGCATGAATCAGCACAGAAGCACAAAACTGGATCCACAAGAGTTAAAACTGACTAACGAACCAGCGTGCCCCCAAATAATACTCTAAATATTCAAATTTAACTCAACACATTAAACACAGTTGAAATAACTTGCTCAAAGGTTTGTCTCTATTTAATCTGTAATTAGCAGCAGGGAAGCTTCCAGAGAGTCTAAAAGTTTCAAAGTTCTCCAACTCTCGTATTTGTTTCTAACTTTTAGCTCTGGTTTTGGTCTCCACTGGCTCCTGAGGCTCGTCCAGTACAGAGAGTTTATCAGAGCTCCCAAAAAAGACAACAAACAAACAAGATGGAGGATGTCTGAGCGTCCTCAGTGATGCCTGCAGCCCTGCATGTGCTAAAGATGATGGTGGAGCAAAATAAGGCTTCACATGTGGAGAGAATACACAAACTGGCCATGCTGATGGAGACGATGAGCATATATACAATAAAAACTCACATTAACTGAAATAAACAAACAAAAACCTGTTTTTGACCTTCAGGTTAACCTCAGAGGATAAACAGGCTCTCCTCCCTCGACTCTCCAGAAAAGTGCTGAGTCACTCGTCGTCTCGCTGCCGTCGGAGGAAAAAGAAACATTTTTTATTGGCTGCATCTCAATTCAATAGTCTATCCTCACCTGCGTCATTCTGAGGCCTTAAAGTGCCGACGCCGGCTCGGCGGACTCCGCCAGCATCCCCCAGCTACTTATTACACCGCCCGCCGTCACTTCAGCAGCTTCTAATGGCTTCATATATCTCCAGCTTCCCCCGCTGGTGCCAAAGTAAAAAAAGATTCAGTGATTTTTCTGATTATAGTGAACAGGGAAAGAGCCGAGCGGCCGGGATGAACTTATTTCCTTCTTGCATAAAGAAGGAATGAAGGAAACATAGAAATAAGAAGGACAGAGGGATGAAGGTATTAAGGAAGGAAAGAAAGAATCAAAGAATGCATCCTTAATGTTCTTGCCTTCATTTCCTTTGTTCCTCATTTCTATCCTTCAATTATTGAAAGATGAAATGAGAGCAACTAATGAATAAAGGAAAAGAAGAATGAGGGAAGGAGACAAATTAGGAAAAATTTGTTTGGTAAGAAGGATGAAAGCAGGACAGAGGGAGAAGAGAAAGATGGAAGGAAGAAGAGAGAAGACCAGAATAAAGTGAGGATGGAAAGAAAAGTGAAAGAAGGAAGGAAGGAAGGACAGAACATTACAACAAAGGATAAGAAACAAAGAATGAAAATAGGAAGAATACCTAGGAGGCATGAAGAAGTGATGAAGGAAAGGATGAATGTGGTCTCCTCTCACGTTAAATGTTTGTGTTTGAGGCGGTCAGCCGAGCGGTGGAGGTGAAGAGCGTTCTTCCTCTCTGCTGGAGGAAACACTTCCTCCTCCACGTTCAGACGAGCCTCGAGGGCGATGCCGGCCGCTGTAACACTTTGATTGAACACGCGTTAAGAAGAAGAAAACAAGAAGAACAAGATGGAGGACATGTCCAGATCTGCAATCTGCCGAGGAGATGGAGGGCTGAATGAGGTTCAAGGCTTCCCCGTGGCTGCTGCTGTAATGAAAGTCTTTGTTTATGTCCACCCGCCCGACTAAAACACACCAAACACACCACCCGAACGAGATAAGAGCCGCGTCCAAACACACCTGGGAGGTTTGAGTCGATTCTCTGCACGTAGAGGAGGAAGCCAGCTGGTGGAAATCCATTAAAACTGCTACAGAATCAATTACAGAGACGATGGGATTGCTTTTTGTGCAAATGCTAATTTAATTATTGAGATGAATTCTCAACAATTGAGACCAACACAAAAGAGGAAAAGCACAGATACAAACACGTTCCACAAAAACTCCAACAAACTCGAGAGTTTTGGACTTTTAAAGGGAAACTTTGGTATTTTTCAACCTGTCTAAAACCTGGATGTAGTCTCTGTGACGTGTTTCCAGTTAAATGATGTTCAGAGTGACTCGTTGTGTCCCTGCAGGTTTGCTCATTCTGTGTTTCTCTGTTTGTGTTGCAGTACCTGAACAGAGGATGCACTCGTTTCTTTGCTTCCAAAGACACAGACAAACAGATTCTGCAGAACCGCAAGAGCCCCGAGGTAAAGTTCACCGCCGCCTGACTCACTTTGTTTCATGTTCATGAACCATCAGCAGGAGCAAAGTCAAAGAAAGTGGTGCTGATTTGTTGTTCAGTACAGTAATGCTGAATGTTTAAGGTGCTTTTAAAGCTCTTATATGCACAAAACACGAGAGCACAGACAGAGAGAGAGAGAAGACATTTAAATCCGAGTTTTATCTCTCTCTCACCAAACACAGACGTGTTCAAGCTCCAGTAATAATCTAAAGCTCTGAACTCGAGGTAGCTGCCAGACACACAGCGTTAGCTGTTGTGGAAATAAGATTTGGACTAACAAGTAATGATCAGAGCAGCACGATCACGCCTCACACTCAATTTGTTGTCAAGGTTTGATTTTCGAAGCGATTGAGACAAAAAAAACCTCCTTAAACTGCCGTTACACTGATTATTGATTACACGTTCTGATGAACTGATTCATTTTCTATTTAATAAGACAGAGAAAAGCAGAGAAACTGTCTGTGTTTGTAGCATTTAACAGCTTCTGTAGCTCAGTCTGATCAGAATGTAATCTGATTATAATATACGACAGATTACATTTGAAAAACTCACATTGTCGAGGATTACGTGAGAAAAAGAGTCAAGATAGAAAGAAAAGAATATTTGTGGAGTCCAGTTTTTAAAAATAAGGTGAAATATTTTCAGTGTTCAGAGTAATCAGATTACATTTTCCTCCATGTATTTCTATTTAAAAACTATTATACATATAACATTACATATTACTTTATGCATTAACGCGTGAGCAGCATTTAAATCCTCGTCAGACTGAATGTATTCATTTAAAAATATATAAACTACCACTAAACGTATAAACAGGCACTCAGACTGAAACTCGCTGACGTTTGCAGATGTCTCTTTCCGTCTCGTGAACTTTAAAGTGTTCCTCCTCACTCTGCTGAAGTTCTTATTGTTGCAGCCTGTTTGTGTCCGCGGCGTTTCGTTCTCCGTCTTAGTTACAGCCTCATGCAAACTAAGAGGAAAAGTCGCCCTGCGGGTCGTAACGAAGGAAACAATCTCTCTGCAAACTCCATTAACGCCTCCTTAAACCTGACTCAGCACATTGGATTTACATTCAGCGGCTCGGGCTCCTGTTTTTCTCCGCTCACTTCTTCTTCTTCTTCTCGCCTCCTCTGTTATCTCACTGTTCTCTGGATCTGTTAATCCGTCTTTCACATCCTCGTCCTGTTTGCTGTTTTCTCTGCGCAATAAAGACAGAAACCTGACAGGCGTGATTCTGATTATTATGTGTTGGATTTCTGTCTTTAGTCCTGGTGACTCTGTAATCCTCCCGTACGTGGGAGCTACCATCAGCAAATCCTCTGATAGGGCCGCTTATTGCAGCATTTTTCATTTTTCTACCCATGAAAGGAAATAGAAAAGTGCATTCGTGTTTGTCCCTTCTTGGTTGGAGGACGTGAAATAAACAAGACAAAGTAATGATGATTGTTTCTCCAGCTTTAACGTTTCTGGAGCTGGAAGTGAAGTTTGTCTCGAGGGTGGTGGGTGAAGAAGAGTCGTGACACGGCAACCTGACGTGAAGTTATTGAGATCACTTATTGAGATTCGTGACTCTGAATCGCGGCCGATCAAAATCAAAGCCCGGTTTTTGAATATGTAAATTGTAATCATATATGCAAATATGACATTTAATCGGATTATCACGTGTTTTTGTAGCTGTGAGGGTGTAAATCAAGATGTTTACCACATCAACTCTTCAAAACAGCTTTAATACAGATTTTTTTGGAAAAGATGCCAAACTTTGAGCTACTTCTACTCCACCGAGGCTAATAGTCTTCTAAGAGATGCAAATCTACAAGTGCAGCCACTAAATCGACTCCACAATGTTGATAAAAGTGGAAAATAATCTGTGTATCTGCCTCGTGATTCGGATCACTGCTTACTTTATCCTGGTGATTCCTTTTATTTTTCTTCTTCCTCTTCTTTCTATCTCTTCTTCTTCCTTCCATCTTTCTCCCTCTGTCCTGCTTTCATCCTTCTTACCTCACTATTTTTTCCTAATTTGTGTCCTTACCTCCTTCCCTCTTTCTTCTTTTCCTTTATTCATTATTACTTTATTCGTTTCTTTACGTCCTTTCATTCTCCCATTTCATCTTTCCATAATTAAAGGATAGAAATGAGGAACAAAGGAAATAAAAAAAAGGAAAGAACATTTCTTTCTTTCCTTCTTCAGGTATCATAAAGTTGTTTTTTTCTGGAATCCTAAAGGCCGAACTTCAAACACGACGACGTCGGTGGAGATAATTAGACAAATGTCTCCGATCAGTAAACACAGTGGCACAACTAGAGAGAAGTCAGACTGACCCAGTAACATCAGTCACACAGTAACATACTGTATATTCAGAGGTTGCTAACCATCGTCGCCCTGAGCTTCATACTGGACCATGTACGACTGTAGCAGCAGTTCTTAAGTCAACTTTAAGAACTGTGAACTGTGAAGAAAAGTTAGTTAGTCCACAGTTTGATTATAAAGAATTTGTTTATAAAAATCGGCTGTACTTTGTAACTCAGCGGATCATTGTGTCAAAGAAATGTCTGCTTTCTAGAAAGTTTCTGAAACCTGCAGCGGTTTCTTCAGACTGTCGCGTGTTGGCAGTCAATTACACGTTCCGGATTAGTTTTCAGACTGGAACACACTTTGCAGCTGGTGATGAAAGACTAATTTCAAGTTAGAGCTCAAGTTCACACCTCGACTTGATTTTTGCAGTAATTTGTTGGCAAATAAGAGGAAAACTTTTGCTCTTACCTCGAGCTCTCAAGCGACCGAGAAACCGAGCAAAGCTGCGTTTGAATACACGCGTGTGATCATGAAGTCTTGCTCAACAAGCCTCGGCAGCAGATTATCTCCGTAACAAAGAGCCTCTCAGATATTTCCGTGCCGTTATTATGTTCCTACCCTGGAACTCTTCCCTGCAAACCAGCTTTGCTTATATAATTTCATAATTTCCAGAATAGGTTCAGATGCTTATATTCAAACAGCAAACATTTTAATTAGCAGCCTGGCTGAGAGCCTCAGCACAGCACAAAAAACATCTAATACACCGAATTAATAAGGAAACCTCATCATGTGAAATGAGCTCCTTCCTTTTGCCTTCAGCCTTTTGATTAATTATGCACAAGTATTCCATTACTGTGGCTGTATGTGGCATTCCCCGCAGTACAGCATTATTAATTATTGTAGCCATTAAGAGGAACATGGACAAGAGATTGCTGTCCCCGCTGAAGATGGTGGACAAATGAAAGAAACGTCTGCTGGGATTCGAGCCGCAATCCAATAATATGGATTCATAATGAAGTTCATCACTTCCTCTGAAACATGGAGGAATCAGTCTGTAAGGCGAACATGTTGTCCAACGCTAAATCATGTATTATAATTTGTTTTAATATGCGTGTGCATATCATTATACACAACACTGTAAAAGGAGCGCCGCTGGCTTTTACTCTGAACATTTCCTCTTGATGTCCTCGTCACTCCTGTACGAACAAAACTGCACATTGCCTTTATTTTTCTTTATTTAAATTAAAAATATATAAATTCATAAGACAGGAACAGCCCTGTTTAGAGATACAGTGTAAAAGTAGTTTGACTAAAATAATATCAGTTCAGCCAGAGCTCGTCCCCTCAGACAAATATCTTTGAGGTTTCACGTTTGCAAATGTTGTTTCCATTTTTCATGATCCGAGCTTGAACAGCTTCTCGCTCGTGCTTGTGCAGCGGACTTACCCTTCAGACTAAAAAGGAGAAATGTGCTTTTAAATGAGGTGGTGACTGTAAAGTTTAAGAGGAGCAGACTTCACCCTGATGGCTCGGAGATTGAAACGGGAGCGTGGGGGTCAGTTTAACGGCGTCTGCACCGGCCCGTTATCTTTAAGTGCGGTGATGTACTGCCTGCTGCTCTTCAACACATTTTATTACTCTCACTTTCATTTTTTATAAAGTAGAGAACTAAATCAGAAAAGTCTGCATCACGACTGCTTTACAGTTATACCACCTTAAAATCAATTTGATTTGTTTTGATTTCAGAAAGAAAGTTTAAATGGAAAAGTCACACAACATTAGACGAGCTCTACTTTATTTGATTAGGAAAGTTTGAAGAAGTGTCAAACTGTGGAGATGTAAGTCGGCGATCGATCTGACGTCTTTGGCTGTAATCGCTGCTGATGGAGTTTGAATGGAAAAAACACACAAACAGAAGAAAATATAAAAACGGCCCCCGAAGAGTTCCTTTGTTTTATTTCACGAACGCTGTAGAAACATTCAAACAATCCTCAGCTCTGTGCTTTAACTCGACCGGTGGGCACCGGGCCGATAGTCTGCGTTCACTTTAAAGTAGACGAGACGAGATTAGAAAACAAATGTGTGTATTTGAAGCTTTCATAGCAGATAAATGTGTTGGAGTCCAGGTGTAGCCTCAGGTGATGCAATGACTGATAAATGATGTACTGTATGTCTCCTCACTGCTCCGTCTCATATCTCGCAGGACGACAAGGTGATTCGTTGTTCCTCCTCTCGGTTTTTAAGCGACTCTTTCTCTCCTGTATCGATGTGAATGTTGGAGCGGTGGCGGGGTTTACTGCATGCTGATTTTTTTAATCTTTCTTTCACCTCTCGAGTGCTTTGTTTGGTTTCCTACTTTCCTCTGCTGTGTAGAAACTACAGAGCGTTTCAATCGAACTGTATCGTTGCTTTTGTGTATCTCAGAATGTCACAGTGTCACGGTGTAAAACAAAAAACCATCCGCGTCCACGTAACAGCACAGCAGAAACGAAAAGGCAGATTGTAATTTGAAAAGCCGCCACATGTATCGACGTTTAATGTTCTAGGTAATGACCTGATCACGAGACGTAATGCTTATTAGCTTAAAATCCAGTATGTTGATGAGTCTGCGGCCTCACTGGATCGATGCTTTTCATTTTTCATGTTTTATTGCTGATCACGAGTGTCGATTCAAGGCGAGTCGCACAGTTTGTTCAGAACGATCCTTCTCAACAGGCAAAGCTCCAAATCTGCATCTTTGATCAACGCTGACAACAAAATACACTTCATGATGGACAGTAATGAAACACAAATGTCAGATTAAAAAATGCTTGCTGAGGACCACCGTGAGAACTTGTTTCAGAATTTGCGAGAGATAAATATTTTTTATCACATTCGAACTGCTCCATGAATTACACATCGATATTCGTCGGTTAATTTAGCAGTTTGTCGTAAAACTGTTGAAGTGAAAGTCTGAAAATACGTAATTATCAAGACGACACACACAAAGTCTCGAAAACGTCAAACCATCGATGTTTTTCTCTCACAAACTCTGAAGAACCAACTAACTTTACTTCCTAAAACTTGTCCTGACGCTAATATTTTTTCCTTGTTCTGGAAGAATGAAGCGAAACGTACCGAGGTGATAGCCGTGTTGGTGTTGGTGATGTGTGGTTCACAGGTACTTCACTCTCTTTACGACAAACTACGACGTCCTTGTTGTTTAATGCATTCACAGTTCAGCTGGGATTGTTTGCAGCCGATTTATTTTTATAATAATATTTTTTTCATTTTTAAAATGTTACACTGTCAAACCTGAAAAAGTTTGGACACCCCTGACCTACACCCAAACCTTGATTTAGTTCTTGGTTCGTGGCCCAACTTTCTGCCAGATTTAATGAGATATCCTGCCAACAGACAAACAAACATAAGACCTCCTTGGCTGAAGTAATGATGCAGTATAGAAACAACAAAACAGTGGACACAGTCCAACCCAAACCTTTGACACTTTCCGAAGGAATCGTTCCAAAACTATGTACGTAAGTTTTCTGGCTGTCCACATTAACCCATAAATCCTTGCTTATGTTAGCTTGAGTCATATTCCAAACCCCAAATACAAGCAAACACATTTTGATTGAGTTCCTAACGTGTAGATAAATATACATAAACATCTTCTAAAGTCCTTTTTAAGGTTCATCAGAGCTCTGCTTTGCAGTGGTTGTTACCTTCCTGCCTCATGTGATGTCAGTGAAAATGAAAATCCGACGAGAACTCGATTAAACAGTCGAACAAACTCAGCAGTAGAATTCATTTTCTACTTAGCTGGATGACAGCGGACACAAAGTGGTTGACATCTAGTTTAGCCTGCGGATATCATCAGACTGTGACATTCTTGAGTGGCTTATTCAGGTGTGTGTGTGTGTGTGTGTGTGTGTGTGTGCTTCCTATCTTTCCTTCTCTCGGCTGCACATTGAGATATTTCACGCTCTGCTGACTCTGCTCTGACTTCTTCTTTACAGTATATTCATGGAGTAAGAGAGATGTATGTGTCCAACACTTGTAGTTCAGGGTCACTGTAGAAAGCCACATTTTTACTTAAATAACACAAATATATTTTTCTTCGATCTGACTGCTGCAGGAAGGGAAGTTCACAAAGAAACAGGTAGAAAGGCAGGTAAATAGCGAAGGAAGGAAGGAAGGAAGGAAGGAAGGTCAGTTGGTAGGAGGTGAAGTTGACACTGTCTGCCTGTTCTCTTGTTTCTCAGCACATGAAGTTGGGCCCTCTGAAGGACCCGCTTCTGGACGACCACGGCGACTTCAACAGGATGTGCGTGGCCATGAAGAAGATCGGCCTGGACGACACGGAGAAGCTGGACCTGTTCAGGGTGGTGGCCGGCGTCCTGCACCTCGGCAATATCGACTTCGAGGAGGCTGGAAGCACATCAGGTGAGACTGATGCATCTTTGATGGTCATCGAGTAAAGTTCCCTTTGGCACCAAGAAATGGTTCTAAAGGGAACCCACTTTTAATTTACAAGAACTGGAGAGAAAGAAAGATGAAGAGGTGCAATTAGACCCAATTTAATTCGTCCCAAATCTTTGCAACTGATTGGACCATGATGGCTTCCAAAGCAGCTGAAACGTGTTTGTGAAGCTGTTAGCAGAGTGACTTCAGATTCAGTCCTGTCAGACTTCACTGAGGGCTGAGATGTTTCTGCATTTCTTTGAGCTCTGTCAGATCTTTCCATCGCTGCTCTGACGTCTTTATTTATCTTTATTTAACTCCTGGAAAACTTGGCCCGACTGGGTGAATCGCTGTCCTTGGCAGTTGACAGTTAAGGACGGTTTTGATTCAAATGTCAGCTTTACTTTTCCTTTGTTTCTTCACATCCAACCAGCTGACCTTCATTCCTTCTTCTGTTTGCTGTTTTAAACTGAAGATAATGGTACACACTTCCTGTGTCCTGATCTCCAAACCTTGTTTGAAGTGAACATCGTGTGAATCGATGAAAACAGACTGTGTTGAACCAGAGACAGTTCAGAAAGTTATTTTAGTTTCAGTTCATCTGTGGAGACAGAGAGGAGACGTCTGTGCTGCTGAGGCAGAGACTGCTCTCCAGCAAAGTTAATTTTCTGCTGATTTGTCGGTCGATGTGTGGCTCGTAGAAAATGATTCCCAGTATGTTTCCTTTTAGTTTCTGTGGGACGAACGAATCACTCGTAAACTCGACTCAGCACCTGCCGTCTCCGTCTGCGCTCAGTGTTCCACTTATTTCACCTTTGACCTCGGGTCAAGTGCAACCAATGAGATAACAGCTGTGTGTGACGTGAGCAGAGGTAGAGAGCAGAGAGCGAAGCAAATTTAACTCCACGCTGTAACACAACATTAAAGTGACGATATCGACAATTGTGAGCAGAGAACGTCAGCAAATCAAATTGTTGCGTAGAAATTCTGGTTCTTGCTGAAGAGGAACGTATCTTTGCTTTCCTGTTTCCTATTTCCTATTTCCTGTTTCCTACCCTGTTTTTAAAGAACTTGTCGTTGAACATGAAGTGAATGATGTGAAAACAAAGATAAGAAAGAAAGTTCTTGAAGTTTTACTTCAGTTGTTTGAGATAATCTTCGGGGAAAGCAGTGCAACGATTGAACTCCAACAGAGAGAAGAGATGTGAGCTGCTGCTGAGACTGAGGCGGGTCTCCAACAAAGTTCATTTTCTCTTGATTTGTCGACCTGAAAAACACAATTTTAGAACATATGTAACTCGTGACTTATATAATATGAAATGCAGTCACAGTTTGGTGCTTGGGTTGAAACATGGTTTGTTTTTGCTGTAGAAGAACGTATTGTTGCTGCACTGGTTTACTGTGACAAACAGCAGCTGTGAGTTACACACTTAATGAAATGATGTGATATTTCCTGTAGATCATTTTGGGAACACTAAGACAGAGCGGAGATCCTCTTTTTCAAAAAGCTTGTCATCATGATGATAAGCGGTTACGGCGGCCTGAATCTGGATGATGATTGATGTTGTTTTTCTTTTATTAGTGGAATAAAATGAATCCGTCAAAATTAGTCACCGTTTTCAGTCACAGTTAGTGTACAGGAAGTTCTCCTTGGTGTCATTGAAGAGGACCTCGAATGAACAGAGATGTAAGAGAGTTTACATCTGACGAAAACAAAAATAAAAACCACGCAGCAGCTCTTTCTATCAGAAGACGTCGCAGAGGCAGAAAAACAAACAACACACACCTCAAAGACGTGTGAGGCTTTTTGTTCGAGGATATAAGAGAGTCCAGAGGTGAAGACGTTAACGGCTAGTGTGCCGTGACGTTCATTCTCCTGTTTTAATGACTCGACAGAATGAAATCCTGTGATCCGGAAACTTCCCCAAAATCTGTGGTTTTAAAGGTTTTAAAGCGACGCTCGTAATTAGTTATCTGTTCATTTTCTTTTAATTGGTTACAACATCTGCAGAAGGGAAGCAGGAGCTTCACATTTAATCCACAGTGACTGGAATCTGATCCTAAGCTGGTACGGTAACGGTTTACGGAGACTCAGCATCATGCTAATTCAGAGTCCTTGTTTACGAGCCCGGGCCTGCCTGTAATCAGCCAGTTCAAATTAAAATGTACAGAGCGTCCTAAAAATAAGCTTTAAAAAGGGGATTATTTTCTCAATTTTCTCTTTGCAGTCGAGTGTTTTCATGGTTTTAGAGTCTGGATGTTTTAATTCTCAGTCTGACAGACGCCCGTGGATCCAAATATAACAGCAAAAACTTGAATATGTACAATTTACAGCTACATTGTCCACTAGACCGGCTCCGGTTCTGGCATGACACTGGTGCTCTGAGCTCACTGTCACCAGCTAACATGAGCTAACAGCAGCTACAGTAGGCAGCAGTTTACTTCACTGTCCATCAGGAAACTCACACATTACATGACTTTGATACTTATATATCTTAACTTAAGTAAGATTGGCTTAAACTCATTCTTACAGTGTGTTATTCGTACTTTTACTTCAGTAAATGACCTGGATGCTTCCTCCATCTCTTCCTTTACCTACCATAACTCATATGCACTGAGAGACCAGAGGTATGATGGGGAGGATAGTTCGTCATCAGCTCTAACTGATGAGTTTTCAGACTATAGCCTACAGCGGTCTGTGATTGCATCAGAGCCCATCCATCTCGCCGGGTTCTCGACTTCTAAACGGCACCGCTTTGGTCCCTGAGAGGCAGATGCCATTTTGATCTCATCCCTCAAGAGTCTGTGCTTTGATGGATGGCTGTAATATTCAGCCTTCATCTTCTCTGTCTCATTGTGGTCAGAGATAAATGCTTTTGTAATATACGTTATATACGTTTGTGTAATATACGTTTTTTTTTTACATGTAATTAAAACCCAAAGGAATCATGACAGCCAGCTTATGACTTACAAGTATTTGAAATGGGAATTTATTAATTACATACTTAGAAAAACATCATAAATTTAATTATTTATATCTCTACATTCAAAGAGGGATATTGTGGCATGGTTGTCTTCGATGCTCCACCCCGTTTCATGCCTCATTTTCCGGACCGAACCCTCCGTGGAGGCTCAGTTTGCATGAAAATCCACTCGTCCTTTGAACCTCAGCAGCGACGTTCCTCTCGCTCTCGGTTCCTCCTCCCCGTTTTCTCCCTCCGCGGGGGAAGAAGAGGAAGCGCAGCTGGGTGCCTATTAAATAGACTAGTTCTCACAGCGGGGGGCTATCATGGCGTGTGTTTTACAGACTGTGCTCAGACAGGGGAGGCAATCATCCAGAGACCGGCTCGGCTTACAGTGTGCAGTTCTCGAGGTCTTTCAAGGGGCTGATTTCAGGGAGCTCTTAAAGAATATTTGTTTGTATTTGGGGAGGCAAGAAGAACTTTTACTTAGTTTGGAAACACTTGAAAGTCAAACAAATATATGCCTGTTTAACTCCAATAACACAGAGATGAGAGGTGGCAAAGAAAGTACAGCTGCTTTTGAAGAATATTCCAGATCTGATGGCTGGACTCATCAGAGACACTGACCTGTGGCCAGTGAGAATCAATCAGTACGAGACGTGATCAGAAAGAGAAGGTGGAGGTGGTGATATCCAGACAGCCCAAACTGTGGAGCAAGAAAATCTAGAAAGATCCAGAGATCAGACGCAGAAAGACGAGCCTGGAAAGTTTTCCCAGTTCGTCTGTTTGTTCAACTGTGGACCTGAACTGACTTATTTCACATCAGATTTGGTTCCTTTTGTTTTTCTTTAAGACATACGAGAGGTGAGCTCTAGTTCATGTAGTGGATTTACGATCTTAAGATCAAACCTGTAGCTGTCTGGTGGGATTGTCTTGACTGCTCAATCCCTTTTCAAGATCTAATAATAATTTTATTTTTAGTCACTCTGGTGAAGCCGAGTTATCAGATATTTCCCTTAAATATTCTCCTAAACTAACCATCTGGTTTACAGCCTGTTTATTTCTTTCAGCTCATTTAAGAACGTGCTGCACATTGTTGTATTTTTAAGCATCGACATCTCAACGATTTTGTATCCAGGATCCAGAGTATTAAAACTTTCTGTAATATATTCCAGTCTGCCCTTTTTCCTCAGTCTCTGTATGAACATTTGTTACAGACAACATGTCTGCTTGTTGAAGTTGTTTCAGTCACATTAAGTGACGGCTGCTGCATCAAATCAAACATATATATTCTCTGTGTGTTGTTCATCAGTCCGAACACATTCAGCCTGACGTGTTTGGTTTCTCTGGAAGCTTTAGGATCTGACCAGCAGGGTTGAAGAAGGTTTATAAAAAGCATCTCGAGTTTCTGCGCCCGAATGTTGCTGAAGTGTCGTCTGGCTCAGCAGAATATTTTCTGACACCTCGGTTCTCTTGCCAACATTATAAACAGATTCATTAGCAGTTTCATCTCCGTATGCGACCTGTGAGTTGCAGTAAACCTTCAGCAAACATTATTCTGGACTGTGGCTGTGGATTCAGATCTGAACTCGCCAAAGTTCAGTGTCAGAAATCGTCACAGTCTTCCCATAAATCACTGGACCTCTGGCACCTGGAGGACAGTGCTGACAGTCAGTTCTCCTCAGGACTCAACTTATTTCAGAACAAATAGTGAAATCTATCCGGAGCGGCTGGAAATAATGAAGCTTAATGAATGAGGGATTAGGTGTGAGTCCTCGGCTCTGCTCTAATATGTACTTGGAACATTTCCTTCCACAGGGTCTTCCTTCAGTCCAGACATTGATTTAATATTAGCTCACTTACTTTTCAGGCACTATTGAACGTTGGCATTGATCAGAGGAGTGCCTCCAATGCTGTGAAGTGTTGTCACTAACCAGCCCATGTTTTTATGGGCTGTTGAGGTACTTATTGATTGAAACACCACAGATACACTCCTATGAATACGAGCTGTCATCACTTACTGTGAGCCACGTGGTTTGACCTTGACGTGATGGACTTTTGTTTTCCTATTTTCCGACGTTCAGCTGTATATCTTGTGGCACAGAAAGTTTGGGGATGTTTCATTTCAAGGACAATGCATGTTAATGAACATTTCTGTAAATGTGCCAGTGTTAGCCAGCTGGCTAATTTTCAGCTTCAGTCCTTTGGCAAGATTTAAAGGGGATAACATTTACAGAGCAAAGACAACGAGATGCTGAACAGTAGAGAATCCTCATCCATCCATCCATTTTCCATAACCGCCTTCCTTAGCAGAGTCGTGGGGCGCTGGAGTCAATCCCAGCTGACATTGGCTGCAATCTGGACCAGTCGCAGTTCATCAGTGTTCACACCGATCGGCAATTTAAACCTGGAGGGAACGTTTGGAAACACAATGGGAACATGCAACTCTTCACAGAAAGGTCCAAACCGGAGTTTGAACCAGGAACCTTCTTGCACTTCTCGCCAAGTTCATGCAATTACTGTAATTAAAGATGGATGGATGATAGATCGTTTTTTTTAGTTTTTCTTAGCTTCCTCCGTCAGCGTCCTCTTCACTCTCTTCTCCTCTGCCATTATGTCCATAAAAGCTGCTGACTGCTGGGCCTGTAAACCTCCCCTCCTTCTTCTTCCCGGTGGTACGAACTCTAACACTCCCCCGGTGCTCTGAGCTCATCTTCTGGGAAGCCTGGCTAACAAACTAACAGCAGCTACAGCTCGCAGCAGTTTGAGCTCATCATCCGGAAGCCTGGATTCTTCTTGCATTGTCGCCATGAACATGATTATGTTTATCTAAATAAATAGATGCAGTAGAATGTTGGCATACAGCTTGTTGTAAGAACATAGTAAAATACTCCACTGGGCCAAAGTATCGTCATCCTTTTAATCAATATGGGAAATGATCATTAGTCTGTTAACGAAGAACATCGTTAACAGGCTCTCACTTCATTAGCTTTTACACGCTGATCAGATCTGTGGTGTCACCTTTTAAACTCCCTTCATCAGCTGCTGCAGTCTTCGAGATGACAGGACAAACTTCCATGTGAGAGAAGCTCTCTTTCATTTAACTCTTTGAATAGAGCTCCCTGTTCTGCTCTCAGCCCACCCAGTTCCTTCCCGGCTTTGTTCATTCCTCCGTGGACCTGCTCAGATCACAGCTCGTACTGTAGGTGTTACTCTCGCTCTCTCCATACATAATCAGTGCTGTGTATCGCCCCTCACCTTTATGTAGGGTGCACGTAGGCCGGCTTGCACTTTGTTGCAGGAATGCGGGGGATTTTAAAAGATTACTTCATTCATATTTTACACCCACTTTATCCTTTGGCACCGTGTAAGAAGAGGTTTGTTCCCAGATCAGAGAGAGACGACAGTCATGTCAGACACTTCATACCTGTGAACAGTTGAGTTCTCTGCGACATGCTTGACTTGTATGTTCATGATATGTTGAAGGAAACAGTACTGGGAATAAAACCTCCATCCTGGAAGAGAAGGAGTGAAACTCACCGTTTCTCTTGTGCTGTTATCTTTGACCGCCTTCAGTTGGAGCCTGTCATCATGTATTCATCCATGTAATGTTTGTGATTCACTTTAAATAGTTTTCTGTGCTTACGTGGCTCTTCGTTCGAAGCCTAATGGAAAGCTAATTTCGTCTCCTGCTTCTTTAATTGGTGATCTCCTGTATTACCCAGACAGCCAAGGCTTACTAATTAAATAAGTCTCATGCTTATTTAAGTGTTCTGGCTGAGTAAACTGAGTGAAGTAATGTCGTCCAAACATCTGGATGTTGTATCACCCAGCGCTTCCTTCAGGTGGAAGGTTGCCTCGTGTAAACCCACAGGCTTGCCTCGTGGACCTGATGTTTGCCCTCCTCCTCGTCTTTCAGGAGGCTGCGCCATCAAGAACCAGTCGAGTCAGACGCTGGAGCACTGTGCCGAGCTGCTGGGCCTGGACGAAGAGGACCTGAGGGTCAGCCTCACCACCAGGGTCATGCTGACGACAGCAGGGGGCGCCAAAGGAACAGTCATCAAGTAAGAGGCCCACACACACACACACACACACACACACACACACACACACACACACACACACACACACACACACACACACACACACACACACACACACACACACACACACACACACACACACACAGATTTTATGCATCAGGTACTTAATGTGCTGGTTTGTTGGTGTGTCTCCTGCATCATTGCTGTCTTTACATTCTGGATCACAGTGGAAATACGTCTTTGTTCTACGAGCGTCGCCTTTCACATCGTCCCGTTATTTTTTTTTAATATATTCGATATATTACAATAATATAATTTATAAAGGGCCCAGAAAATAATGGAGGTTTGAGAATCTGCAAGGGACAAATGGACAAACTCAATGTTCTGAGGAAGATTGTGTGATACGACTGAAAGCTCCAGAGCAGCTGCTAAATGGACCTTGTGATGAGACTGTTTTGTCTAAAACTGAAACTATTAAATACTCGACAAGAAAAAAAAAACAGGTTTCAGGAATGTTTGAGGAGAAAAATTGAATTTTTTGCAGCAGGACTTTATTTTTTCTTCTCTGCGTCACCGTACGACCCTTCACGTGACTGTTTCTGCCCCCTCTGAGGAGTCCAGAGCCTCAGGTTGGGAACCCATGCAGAGTCATGCACACTAACACACACTGACTTATTAGCACTTGAAAGCTTAGCCGGTCTGATCCGCAGGGGTGCGTTCAGGCATGAGTAAGCACGCACACACACTCGGCTGAGCAGATGGTTGATGTATTGCCTGTCTTGTTATCAGCGTCCAGAGAGAGACTCGCTCACTCCAGCTGACATCAGAGTATACAGTAAAGTGAAACAAGGCTCAGAGGAGCGGCTGCAGAGCCGGTTAGAGGCCTGACGGAGCTCCAGCAGCTGGCTCGCTCGCCTCCTCGTCTTATTGTCCAGAAAGAGAGTCGCACGTAAACACCGGATCAGATCTGATTGTTTTTGCCAACAGTTGTTATGAATAAAGTGATCCGCCATCTGGACGCTCAGTGAAGTGTCTGGATGCTGAAATTAGTTTGATTTGAAACGTCCACAGAGGTGACTGAGTATCACTGAACTATCACTGTTTACATCGATAACGTCTGCACCACAGACTGTCTGAAACCGCCTGAAGCTTGTCAAAACCCGTGGACGTTACAGGAACTGCAGTTTTTTGCTTTCTGGCATTTTGTGGAACACTCGTGATGAGCTTAGATGCCGATTTTCCGGTCAATATTTTCATGTTTACTTCTTACTGAAGCTCATTTCAGACCGACCACACTCTCACTCATTCTCTACGTTCCTCAGTCGACGGTCCTTTGTTCGTTTTTCTGCACAGAACACTGAATCAAACTCAGTGCAGACGTAGACGAGCGTGAAAGAAGTGTGTAATGTTAAGAATGCTGCAATGACCTGTAGCTTTTTAAACAATGCTGCAGAATAGAGTTTAAAGAAATACATCCCTGCTAACCTGTGTATCACTCCCTTCACATCCTCGGCAGTGTTCTGCAGTCACACACAGATGATATAAAACAAAAACACATTAATGTAGTCGTAATTGCCAACAAATCTTTGTGTCACGTTCTGTTCCGCCCTCCTCGCCGCCTCTGAATCGAGGGAATTCCCGTTCACAGGCTCCTTCCAGTGAAGGTGACCTTTATGGTTTGCTGCAGCTCGAGCAGGATCACACAAATTATGCTGATAGAAAACATCCTCTAATATTATTAATGGCCCCTATTTAGAAAGGCGAGGTGAATAAGAGCACAATTTATCCAGGAGGAAGTGCGGCGATGTAAACGTGGCAGAGTTCAGTTTGTCTTGTGTCGGTCGCTTCATTTATAGCAACACTGCCTGAAGATATTTATGTCTGAAGTATGTTTGTATGATTTATATTTGATATTTATTCATCCGGGAGTTTGCATTAAAGATGGGGTGTCTGCTGAGTGACGTAGTGTCATGGGATGGCATGTTATAAATAACATGTCACTTTTAAGGACATTTTACATGTTTGCCTGCATGTCAAGGTTCTCCTGTCGCTTAACGCCGTTATAAATGACGTGCTGGAAAGGACGAAGTCAGATGACCTTTGTCGTCATGGAAAACGTCGTGGTTTGGGTTAAAATAAGTATGTTACCAACTTACCAACAAGAAAATCATAAAATAAGTCAACGTTCATGTTCGGTTTCAGACGGGACATGAACAGCAGCATCGTGAAAAGTTTAAAGAAGTATCGGTGCAGGAGGTTTCTCTGTCACACGACTACATCGCCTGTGTACATGTACATTAAAATTATCCCGAGTCACTGATAGGACCACATGCTTAGCTGCGAGAGGCCTGATTTACATGTACTGTGCTAAATTAAATGTGACAGCAAGTTGGAGGCCATATGGCGCTCTCCTCCTCCTCCTCCTGCTGCAACAAAACTCTGAAGCTCACTCAGTTACTGTGAGTTTGATTTAGTTCATAACGTGTCTTTTACCTCCAGTGAAGACACCGACGCTCTCAGAAATTAATTCTTAAGTTGTAAACTTAATTTATGGTGTAATTTCAGACTGTTAGTAGTTTGCAGACTGCAGCAGTAACTGACTGAACTTACAGCACCTACAGTCTGTATACTTCGACCAAGAGCTCATTGGAATATCTAACAGCATCTCCTCAGTATATTACTTTTACAATTAGAGGCAGTGCATCCAGTCGTTTTTGGACCTTTCAGAAACCGACTTAAAGCAGCTCAAAGAGTTTGAACGTGAACTGAAGGAAGCTCTTGGTTTTCTCTCTTTAATACAGCTTCCTCCCTCGTTCGATCGTGTTTCCTTCTTCTCTGTGACCGTGAGGTTTTTGCTCTAGGTTTGGCCAATCAGAACGCCTGTAGACAAACTTAAATATCTCAACAATTGCTGCATGGATTGACAAAACTGAAGATACATGATGTGAGATTCATGTGAGACTGTGCAGCCCGGTCAGAAGGCACTAGAGACTTCCACCAGCTGAATCACTAACTTCAGTTTAGTTACAGGTCAACTTGAAAAGAGATTAAATGATTTAACTGATTTTCCAAATGTTATCAGACCGAATGACTCAAATTTGGATAGTACAGAAAGTCCTTTCACAGGAGCTGTCACAAACACATTGAAATGTTGACTGAAACTATATTACTGGTACAGAGTGACAGGAACTGAAGGACCATGAATAAAATGTGAAAACGATGACTTGTGAAGGGATTTCTCTTTAAACCAGGTGGACACCAGCGTGGCAAGAAATGAAGCATCTACATCCAGACAGGCAGCTCTGCCCGCTCACAGCTACACCAATCAGCTCCAGCCTAACACGATAAATGTGAACCTGTGAGGCGTTACGCTGAAGGAGGAGGAGGAGCATTATACCATTTTTACGGCTCAGTGCTCGATGCCAAGGGAGAGCTTCAGGTATTAGAAGGTACCTCGGGCTCGAAGCTGGCGTGAACAGATACCTAAACAAACCCCCTATCAGGCTGCTCAGTGCAGCTAATAACTTAACTCTCCGAGCGATGGAGATGATGAGACGGGAGAGCGGAGAAACAGCCACAAACCACCAGGCAGTGATGGGAAATTATACAAAGCTCATATTCAGATGGCCCAGGAGGCTGTTAACAGAGTTTAGTTTAAGTGAGGAGATGTCGAGTGCAGAAAGACGAGATCGAAGATACGTAACGCTTTACGGCACTAAGTCACAAACCACCAACTATTTCACTGATTTTGGTGAAACTGGATCATATTTTATGGAGAAAATCTGGTTTTCGTGTTGTTGATGTTTGGCTGACAAATACTCGAGTACAGCAGAACATAGTTACCACGGTGGGATTACACTCTGCAGCCCTGCAGCCCAGTCCCTGTCTGCTTCCAGCCTGAACCCGGCCGCTCTCTGATTGTTTTGTTGGCAGCTCAGCCTCGACACACACGCCGTCTGAATGCCAAGCCGCTCGCTTCGATTTCAAACCTCCCACGCTAATGTTTATTTCTCCTCTTTCATCCGAGGCGAGCGGAGCCGGGGCCGATGAATTAAAAGCTGCTTCCTGTCTTTGTCCGTCTCTCTGAGTGTCAGTTGACGCTGCCCTGCCTGTCAGTTACCCTCTCTTTAAATGGACATGTGTCTGACAGATCCCGGTGACACTTTGTCCCTCTGCTCGATGCACTTATTCAGCGTCTTCTCTCGGATTAAATGTGCGACATCTGTACGTCACTCTCACAGTAATTCTGTAGAATTGTGTCAAAACAAATAAAAGCATCACTTGGAGGGCTGTCAGCTTCTCTCCGTAAATAGAGGCCCAGATAAATGTGCTGTTTAGCTCCGCTGATGGATGAACCGCCTGAAATCCTCCACACGAACCCGAAGAGGGCGCCGTTCTTCCAGAGCAAACAGAGTTTCTGCCGGTGGCAGATGGTGAAGGAGCGAGAAGCTGACGGGGAGGGGGAAGAAAATCACCACCAACATGTTTATTCTCTTCATTAAAGCCAGCAAGAAAAACCCTTTAGACGGAGAGAGAAAGATCCTCTCCGCACGACGAGGCAGCAGACTTTGTGGTGACGGCAGATGGCTGCAGGGATGGAAAAACTGGTTTCCAACATGTTCATCGTCTTCAGGGAGGAGGAGGACCGCTGCTGGGAGTTTTATGGGAAATGCAGTCTTAATATTCAGTTTACAAAACAAGTTCGAACACACGATTTTACATTTCAGGAATGTCTCGATGATGATGTGACTTTCTGAAACGACAGCATGTTTGTCTGGAAGACTAATGAGATCTCAGAGAGGGGTGACTTCATCCAATCAGCTGTTGTAAGAGTTCGTGCTGATGTCAATCATCTGTTAACGTCCGTCCCAAACAAATCAGATCCACAGTTTGAAGGTCACAGAGAGCGTGTGATGTTTACAGAATATAATATTCAGAACTTTGTGCTGAATCAACAACTTTAATGCTGCTGTTCAGAGCCTACATTACCCATAATGCAACCCAGCTGCTGACAGTTCAGTCAGATTCAGGTGTCTTTATTCTAGCAGCAGCTCATGTAGCCTGCAGTGATGATGAGATCTTTCTTCACACAGCTTCCTCTGGAGACACATGCAACACTTATACACACTTTGCTGTGTGAAATCAGTGTTTTCTCTTTAATGACTTAGTTTGTTCACACTCCTGTGGATGTTGTTCCTCATACAGAATATAGAAATTCATTGCCGTCGTGATTTCTGTCTCTCCTCTTTGATCACCGAGTCGTCATCATCATCATCATCATCATCATCATCATCATCATCATCATCATCATCATCATCATCATCATCATCATCATCATCCACCCAGACTAAAAATATAAAACTCATTATTTCCTCCCACGCAGCAGCTCCACTCGTGTTCACAGCGGCAGATGTTGAAACTGTCCTGACGAGGATGAAAGACGGAGCCGTGTCGCGTGACGTGTCGCGTGACGTTGAATCCGTACGCTTACTTATTTCACAGATTCATGAAACGAGACCAGCAGGTGAATTCAAGCGGCGGTGGCGTTGGGTTGGACTCTGTCCAGCTGGCTGCATCACCTCAGCTCGTTGTTTATTTGTCTGGGTTATGTAAGCAAGGCAGCTCTGTTTGTGGAGCTGAGAGGGCGAGAGACAACCAGACAGACACAGAGAGAGAGAGAGAGAGAGAGAATTAAAACCTGATGTTTGTCTTCTTCTTTTCTTTTTTCTGTATTATTTTCTGCTCTGTGTGCTCTGGGAAGTTTTGTGTCATGACCGTGAAGCAAACTGAAACTCTGAGTTTGTTTTTACGTGGTTACGTAACCTGATTTCTACAGGTGACCTGGTTTCTTTGTGTGCATGGAAACGTGTTCATTGAGGGAGAATGAAGGCGAGGAAGAGGAGAGGATGAAGGAGGAGAGAGTTTACGGAGAGAGGAGGAAGTTCAAAGTACTCAGCTGTTAAACATGTTACATGTTGACTGAAAATACTGAACATTTCTCCTCGTGCAGCCCGAACTGCCCGAACTCGTCACATGTAGAGAACAGCAGCAATCAGGAACTTTTATGCTTTTAAGCCTGAAGTTTGTTTTCTGGCAGTTATTAACAGACTTAATTGGTCTTGTGTTGTCGGGTCGTGGCTGCGTCCTCCGGGGGAAGTTTAATGGCAGCTAATACCTGTAGAGAATCCACAAGGACGCATTATAAACATTATAAATATGATTTATGCCGCCACAGATCTGATTGTTTCCAATCCAGGCCGAGCCGATTTGTGTTTATTTCAATTAACTTCAGCTAATGTGCATCAGATGATGTGACACTCCGATCTCAGCTGTTAGTTTATTAGATACACAGAGCTGAAACTAATGCAGACTAATCACTGTTTATGGATGCTGACTCGACTTCAGAGGCTTCAGTTTTATAGTATGTATCGTGCTGGGTTAATGACAGAGATGCCTCTCTGTAACACAGTGCAGTCCAGCAGCATCACAAAGTACGATCGTGACGTTGAATCAGACTGAACGTTACAACCTTCAGGAAGATTTACTGCAGGACTATTAGACTGCATTAGTCTGTTTATGAGGTCTGCCTCATATAAGGTGTTTGTTGTCTGTTTATGAGGTGTACCTCGTAAACTGAGCGTATGTCTGAGTTCTCAAATGACGCCGAATAATTCGGTCGATTGCTGGAATATGAACGTTTTTGTGATGAATCCTTACCTGATGAAGACTCAGTGTTGAGAAGTCATCATCTTTGTGTGCGATTGTTTCTTTACTTGAAGACGTTTCTGCCTGACATGGATACTTTGAGAACAGTAAGTAAAAGGGAGTTGTTGAGTACAGTATATAAAACTTCTGTGCTTGTTTGGTAAAAAATTGTCGTCTTCGGTCTTGGTAGGTTTCAGTAATGAGGTGTGTTCTCACTTTTTTTTGATCAATTGAGTCACGAGTTCCCGGCCATCTCTCGAGGGAGTTTTTTCAGTCGAGAAGAGAAAACGCGAAAAGATGAACATCAGACAATAAATCAGATATTTTGAATAAGCGATGACTTCGCAGGACTTGTTCCTTCCTCTGGTGTTGGCAGTGTAAACACACCATCAGCATATTACAGTCACTGCATTCGTCATGTGGTCTTCAGAATATTGACAGAGAGATGTTGACTGACATTTTAATGAAATGTCAAACTTTTACAAACTAAATTAAATTCAGAAACTTGGAAACTTTCTGGACCAGATGACAGAACGACAAAGTCGAGACAGAGAAGAAGAAAAAGTGATGAAGGCGACAGATGATGACGAAGATGGTTCACAGCTGTCCATCAGAACGCGGTGTAACGTTATTATAGAGCCACAGAGTCGAGATGGATGGATCGCCAACGTTTCCCACTGACAGTCATCGAAGTTTTAAACTTGAACAATAATGCCCTAAAGGACTAACTATATCTAAACATAACCAAACAGCAGCTACAATCAATATTTCTCATAATAAAAATGGATGATAGTAATATGTGTAATGTAAAAGGGCGTCACCTCCACCTTTTCATGTAATCCTCCTCTGAACCGTTTTAGCATCTTTCAGCTCGTTGTCTTGAGTGAAAGACTGAAAATCCTCCTGCAGACAGACAGTTAGAGACGACACGGTGAACACAGTGAAACATTTAGCAGCTAAAGAGACAGATGTTTCTCTCAGGAGCTGGTGGAGACCAAAAACACGACTCCAGATCAACAATAATGTTTCTCAGCTACAGCTGCATGCGTAAATATGTGACTGATTATCGTCGCTGTGCTAACAACTTAGAGTTCATTATAGCGGGTTTGGAAGCGCTCACATGATGGAAAAGTTGGTAAAAGGAGAACAGAGTTACTTGAAGCAGAGTTTGAGAAAGATGGAGCGAGATGAAGAAAATCAAGTTGAGACAAAAAGACAGAGCATCAGATAACGTGCAGAGTAATGGACAAAAAGAGTGACGGGAAAGAGATTATAAATCCAGACAGGCGGGGTTATACGACGCTCAGAACAGAGGAACATCTAACCTAAATGTAATTTCAGCACAGCGAGGGACGGAGGGCGAAGAACGAGCAGGAGGGCAAACGAGAAAATGGGAGATGCCAATCACGGCGACCCCGCTGGGTGAGGTCAACAGTTAACAGCTTGTGAGAGTCGAGGGCGGATTATTCTGTCAACCTGGAAGCCAGACGTGCCATTAAACAAACCTGCACAAACTTCCACATCACGTCCGTCTAAAGCTCAGCCAACACTTCTCTAACTTCTCAGATTGTTTTATTTTTACCTTAAACCTGCGACTAAACGTCGATCCATCATTGTTGAATTGTTCTCTCGACTTCTGAGCCTCCAAAAGTGAAACATAAATCATTGTGAGATGATTAATGCTGTAAAAAAAAAAAAAAAACATGTTTGGTGACACAAAAATAATGTTTAAAATCTGAAAATCCAAAAATCTTTGGTTGAACATAAATCCTTTTACTTCCCTCTTTAAACCTGAACCAGTGGCTCATAATATTAAAATGCTGTTTTATACGACTGCAGGCAATGATGCAAATCAATTATGACTAATCTACCGGATGCTTTTATTGGACAGTTAGCTCACTAACAGTGTGAAGTCTCCCAATAAAAACAGCACTTTATGATTTTCTTTCAAATTAAATTGTTTTCATCATAAGACCTCGAAACCCTGCAGAGGATCAAAATCAAACAAATGAGAACACCAAAGAACGTGTCGGGCTTCAACATTTCCCATGTTACCATTATTATTATTATTACAGGTTTTGTTTGTTGTTGGGTTGAGATGACTTAAAGATCTAAGACTTTATTTCTCTCAAAATTTGCTCACAAATGAGTTAAAATCTGTCAGCGAGCATGAGATAGATGATCCGTCTACCTGACAGGTGTGACATATCAACATGCTTGGCGAGTACTTGTTGCTTTTCAAAATAAAACTGCCCAATTTGTTTGTCGTGAATTCACACATCAGGATCAGCAACTCGTAGCACGGGTGAGAGGGCAGTGAGGGGAGGTGAGGTGGGTGCTGTGGGCGTTTCTTTACGTGCTGAATGTAACCCTCCCCCCTCCCTCCCTCCCTCTCTGTCTCTCTCTCTCTCAAATCATCCGACACATATTGTGACCAGTCCAAGACACACCTGTGTCATATTTAGCCACACCTGTCAGGTGGGAATTATCTTGGCACAGAAGAAGTGCTCTCCAGTGTGCACTAACGGGGATCTGAACACATTTGTGTGCAAAATTTTGAGAGAAAACAGAAAAATCTTGTTGTTTTGCTGGTTGTTCCTCATGGTTTGTTGAGTGTTCGATCAAAGGCACAGCTGTATGTACTGATCATCAGTCAATCACTTACAGGGAGGATACAGGTGAGGAAGTTTTCTTCTGTCTTTACTGCACAAAGTTTTCCACACGTTAAAACCTCAGGTAGTTTTTTCAGCTCTTGAGTGTTTTCATGATTTTGAGTGTCTGAGAGAGAAATGTGTCTTCGATTTAACTGCTTAAATGTTGGACGCACTACAAAACTTCAACCTGTAGATGAACCGTGAGTGTCTGAGTGGTGGCTTAGTGCTCTGTAATGTAGCACAGCAGAACAGAAACACGAGTATCTCTCTGTTATATTTGAGAACATTCCTCTCGTGGCTCTAAAGTCCATTTTAAAATCCATTTTTCCACGTGTGGCGTCTTTGAGGACGGAGCCAGGGAGCAGCTGCAGAGCAGCAGGCGTCTTCAGAGAGCGCGCTTTCTACACACAGAGACACCAGTAATTACACCGAGAGAGAGAGAAGCCTTCACGCTGCACAGACTCATAGGGAATACATATTAGACTACTTGTACGATTAGTGTTCTGACATTATGCTGCCCTGGCATTTAGACCTCTTGGTTTTTAAATGAGAGAGCCTCGCTGCAGTATTAACACCTCTGGTCGCAGCGCTCGAGCTCGGAGGAGTTGAATAAAACATGGCAGGTAGCGGAGACAGGGCAGGGGTGAAGGTGAGGAGCTGTGGGACTGTTGATAGGTGATAAGTCAAAGCCCGCTCTGTGGTTGTAACTTTGTCGAGCTGCTCAGACACTTCCACTTCAGATTTTCAGTTTTGTTTGAGAGCTCAGAGCTTCGACTCTCTGTGACTTACGTGAAGTCTTTTGGGCTTTTGTTGCATTATGAAGTTTCCCGTTTCAGTTTTGAACTGTGCTGGAGTTCCTCTGGTTATTTCATTAGCTTCACATGAGGCTCAATCTTTGCTCTTGACTGTCCCTCAATATTAGATAATAATAATAATAATAATAATAATAACAATAATAATAATAATAATATAATTTTAATGTTGGGGCGTAAAGTGGGGAGGCCAGTGGCCCCTTGGACCCTTCGACTGTTTTCGAATGCATTGTCACTGTCTTCTTAAGTCGATGGAGTTTTTGAGAAGCTTCAGAAATGCCAAGATTGTTTTAAACAAGCTGCTATAAAGGGTTCGATGTTACGCAGTTTTTACAGGATGATTTTGTTCCTGGTAACATGAGAGAGGATCAGGACGAGTCTGCATCATCTGAGACTGACTGATGTGTGTGTACAAAGACAAAATGTCCAAAACACAATTTCAGCAGTGATCTCAACATCATTCATGCAGAAAAGTGTTTTTTTTATTTATACATTATTCATCAGTTGGCAGGTAAAAAGCCTTGTTTACATGTGCTTGGGTTTAAATGGGAGTCATATGCATGTATATATACAGCACATAGTAGCACAGAGTGGATTCTGATGGGAATCCACAGAGAGTAAAAGATGTAGCAGTAAATCACAGATTGCAGCTGTAGGGGGTTCGGCCCTTTCGCGCTGTAGGTCGTCGCATCACAGCATGTGTTTCAAAAAATACCAGCGAGACACCTGCAGAGACCGGGCGCCGGTATTCCCCCGTGATGCGGCACGTGGCTTAAAGAGGCATGTGCAGAGGAGATAATTTGCCGACGAGAAAGGGAAGCAGGTGGATTTTTGGAAATCATTATTGGGAGCTTTGGGAGCCTCTGACTGCCACTCGTGCAGAGTTATTTCCCGACGTGTCCTCGAGTGCACCGCTGAAGTAAAGTCCAGAGGTAAAGCCGGTGCAGAAAATTCAACCCTGCAGCAGATTAATGTGGTACATTTTATCTGGCCTCCGGCAATCGGGTCACTCCTTTTGTCTGCTGCTATTGAACCGCGTACTCACACACAGTCAGAAGCAATTACGATACTTCCACAGCGCTCACTGATGGTTATGCCGGCCACTGTTTTATGGCCGTTACCTCTCACCCAACCTCTCTTTCTCTAACTGTCAATAACACATTACCTGCCTGGAAAGGCCGGCTTAAAGTAGACTCACTTTCCCCTCAGACAGATTTATGTTTACACTTATTATTTTAGGCGGTTAGCTCAAAGTGTTGAGCCAAAACCAAAACCAAGAAAGAGAGAGAGTCTTTAATGACCTTGTGGCTGACGGGGTTAGAAGACAGTCAATTCTCCAAGTCCAAGAAGCACTGTGTAACTATGTCCAGCTGTACTCGAGTATTTGTTCTGATTACATTACTTCTAATCAAAAACTAGCGAGTCAACAACTTTGCTAACAGCCAAACATCAACCAGGTCACCAACAGCAGACACAGCAGCAGCTAATATTACTGACTAGTCCAACAGCAGTCAGCCCAGCTCGGCGTCTGTCTTTCAGCCTTTTATTTCACCAAGCTCTCACCAACCACTAAAAGTCAGTCCCAGATTTACTCTTGTCCGGCGGCTTCTTGCTCGCTCACTCTCTCCTTTTCTCTTCTTAGCTTCCTCCGTCAGCGTCCTCTTCACTCTCTGCTCCTCTGCCATTATGTCCATAGAAGCTGCTGACTGCTGGGCCTGTAAACCTCCTTTTTGTGGTGGTCCAAAACACCTGTGGTACAAACACGAACACTCTCCTGATGAACTGAGCTCACAGTGTGGCTAACAGACTGAGCTAACATGAGCTAACAGCAGCTACAGCTGTCAGCAGTTTACTTCACTGTGTTACTTCAGTGAAATAGTTGGTGGTGTGTGACTTAGTGCCGTAAAGCGGTACGTACTTCTCCCGACCCGGAGCCCAAAGTTGAGTGTGAGTGTGAGAGCAGACGTAAGATCAGTGGTCCTCTTACTATCTTTCTAAAGCTTTCATTTCAGCTCTCATTCAGCTTCTCTTGTGATTGTAACAGCTTCTAATTTGACCTTTAAGCTCTGATTATTTTGTTACAGACACATTTTCATTTGCTCACACTTCAGCTGACACTTCAGCCGCCTTTCAGCTCTTCACCTTCAAGTGACGCTTCAACTCCTACAAGTGCTTCAACTTTAACTGACCCTTCAACTCAAGTCAAGTGCTTCAGCTTCAACTGAAGTAGTAAATGAAACTTTCTGTTTCACCAGTGAACCGTGTGAAGTGTAATTATAGTTCAGTGATAAATAAACAGGGATAAAACACAGCCTGCTTGTGTTTTTTAAAGTATACCCAGATTGTATTTCACACTCCAGACCCCGTCAGAAACACTCTGAACCTTCATTCTAACTTCACTTCTATCCCTGTGTGTCTTGCAGAGTGCCACTCAAAGTGGAGCAGGCTAACAACGCTCGGGACGCCCTGGCGAAGGCCGTGTACAGCCGCCTGTTTGACCACGTGGTGACCAGAGTCAACCAGTGCTTCCCCTTCGACTCCTCCTCCAACTTCATAGGCGTCCTGGACATCGCTGGCTTTGGTTAGTATCCCTCAAAACTTCAAAACAAAAACTTCAAGATGTCCTTAGACGGTCCTGAGTGTTTGTGTCTGGACAATCTGGGCTTGTTTTAAAAGATCTGCATCTGTGTCTGGTGGATTACAGCTGTAAGAAAGAAGAAGCTGAGCTCAAACATGTCAAGCTAAAAAAAGAAAATACAAAAAATAAGTTAAATATTTTACTAGTAACAGAGACGGGAGTCTCTGAAAAGAACAAAATGAAGTTCAAATGAAGAATCACATTTAAGACTTTCACTGACAGTACATGATGTCTTAAAATAGTCTAGCTTATCAGACTCTCTTTTATTTTGGCGCAGCGTCTTTAACTGACTCTGTTTCCGTGTTTTTGCAGAGTACTTTGAACACAACAGCTTCGAGCAGTTCTGCATCAACTACTGTAACGAGAAACTGCAGCAGTTCTTCAACGAGCGCATCCTGAAGGAGGTGAGAGCCGCCGATTCTCCAAATCTGTTTCCATTTCAATCGACTGCGTCAGATCCATTAGCCGGCGCGTACAGACACCGGCAAATCAAAGCAAACATCCCGGAATGACTCAGACTTTGATTTGTGCTCCGATATAAGTGCTTTTCTCATTGTAGGCACTTATTTTCTAAGAGGAGGTGTCATATTCTCAAATTAAAGTATGGACATCCCAAAGCAGAGACACATCAACACAGAAAACCTAAACATGATTTTCCCTTTTTGAAAGATGCTTCACGATGATTACTGATTACATCCTGTCACTGTTTCTCTTAAAGTTATCTTTTAGCAGAAATATGATGTGGAAAGTTTCACATCGTTCTTAAACTTTGGAGCACCAGCTGAAATCCTCCATTTACAGACATCGCCAGCCAGACGACCATTAGCAACAGTCGATACGAAAACTAACGCTGTCCGAGTCTCCGACGTTCCAAAACACCTCGTTTCTGTTTTGGAAAATAATGATGCTCCAAATCTAATTTTTTTTTTGTTATTCAGGGTCTTCAAATAATGAACTAGAAGCCACTCGAGTGTTTAAACCTCTGCCAACGCTGAGCAGTGGTTGACGTTGGACAGCTGCAGCCTCCGTAATGGTTTATTGTCCAGCTGACAAACCTGAAGTTAAATCGCAGAAACAAAAGTTTTGGAAACATAATCAGCTGATCTGCCTGCAGAGTTTCAGCCATATTTGTTTGAACTTCATTGGCGCACTGGAGCGTCATTAAAAGAGAAGTTTAAAAGATATTCTGGATTGTTTTTGACTTGAAACAAACGTTCAAAGTCGCGAATGTTCAGTTTCTCATTCGACCTTCAAACTCCTCACTTAAGCAACATTCGGCATGAAAGCTGCAACCTTAAGGCGCTCATTTCACATGGCAGTGTAATAGCAGAAAAGCTGGTCTAAGTGCCATTTGTGAGAGAGCACGAACGCCCTCCAGGCAGAACCACGGTGCCGTCCCCGTCCTCATTAAGGCGCATGCCCTACACGCTGCAAATATTGTTATGGATTCTCATTAGAGATATCTCGTTTGCATTCCAGGAGCAAGAGCTGTACCAGAAGGAGGGCCTCGGAGTCAACGAGGTTCACTATGTCGACAATCAGGACTGCATAGGTATGAAGACGTCACTCATCGTTCTGCACTCGTGACTGTGCATTCAGAGCGGCTCATCGTCCATGTTTGGGCTGTTCACAGTGTTCCTCAGCAAAGATGATGAATATTTATCTTTTGTATAACTGATATATTTACCCATATGTGGAACGTGATGTACATAATGAGACTCAGTAGAGGGCAAAAAGAACGCAATCTGTGCACACTCACCCTTAACTAAACAGATTTCTGTTTAAAGATGTTTAAGGTAACACTGGTGGCGTCAACAGTTCAAATATCCAGATGGTGTCTGAACGTTTAGAAGCATTCAGAACAATCAATGAATCAACTTAATGCAGTTAATAAAACAGAGTTACCTTTGAACTCGATATCCAACTGTGGGACTTATGAGTTTTATGTCTTTAGGACTTGTTGGTCTTGACTGTTGTTGTTGTTGTTGTGGGACTTGAAGTTCTTAACTGGAGACTGACCGAGTGACTTTCCTGTCCTGATCCTAACTCAGACTGCGATTTTCCTGTGTTGCCTTGTATCTTGTAGGTATTGAATAGTAAGCTTTGGATTCTTTGACTTCACAGCCAAGACTTTAGATTTAGTTTTACTGACTTTGTTTGTGCACTGCATTATGGATCTGCTCAGCTCTAATGCTGTTTCAGATGAACTGTTCTGCGCCTGAGGTTTTGGATGGCTGCTGCCGTTGTTGTGCTTTGTGTGTTTATGATTGTACTTTTCTTGTTCAGGGGGAAGCAGTTGTGTTTACGAGCCACAAGCAGCAGCATGCTGCTCATTATTGGCATTAATGTGCCGCTGGCTCCGAGCCCTCAGTTTTGCGAGAGCTGCCTCGCCACAGTTTGACCTCTGAGCCGCTGTGCTGTTTCATGGACAGACAAAGTAAAGAGGCAGAGTGATGAAGCCCCAGAGCACGTGAACTCCGGTCCTGACTGAAATGTGTCTTCATTACTCCATAAACAGGGAGGGAGATGGATGTGAGGTGATTAGAGGTGAAGGAGGTTAATTATGCTTTTTGCTGACGTCCAGCTCTGTAAAGCTGCATCAATATTAGATGCTTAACTACAGCCGGCTGGAGGCAGGCTGCAGCCGGGCCAGTCCAGCACTGCACTGTAATGAGCTCTGTTCATTGGCTGCAAACTATAGATGACTAAAATGTATTTGTTTGTTATGTAGTTTCTGTTTGTGTGGTGTGAAAACAGCAGCTACACAAGAACCAGAGGACATTAAAATCACACTTGACGTAGCAGAAAATTAAATCTGTGCAGACAGTTGATTCATGGCTGCATGAAGACAAAGCAGAAATAAAACAAACATTAAAAACTGATGGAAAATCTCATAAACAGAAGTTCACAGAACACATTTGTCAAACATCTTGTCCTTCAGCTCAGTCTGGTTCATAAAAGTTGACCATAATCTGTTGACTCGGTTTTGTTCCTGTCTGTGTTCATCTTGTTTCTTGTGACTGAGAGAAGGTGGAGGGGGTGGATGGAGGGGTGGAGGGATCGATGAAAGGATGTTTCTGGGATTTTCAGTAGAAAATCTGGCTGCTGGTCAGAGCTGAATCCTTCGGGGCTCCTCGGGCCTCGGTTAGTGAGAGTCTGCAGCTCTTCATGTCAGTCCATATCAGGAAGTATTACTCAGAAAGTCTTCAGTGAATCACAGGCATGTTGTTACTGTGGCAAAGACCTTTTTACTATCTACTGCTGCTTGTGATGCTGTATATTTATTTATGTATATTTATCTATATGTATATTTTAAGCACTGTATATGTGTGGTAAATTAAAGGACAGCTCATAAATATCTAATATGTGATATCGTTTATCGTTTGAATTGACGGCGTAGAGAACCCTGCAGGCTCAATTCGTCCGTGTTTGGCAAACTTGTGTCACGTTTGATTTGACAGTTTTTTAACCAAAGGTAGTCACAGTGCAGGTGTAGTGGTGGTACTGCAGCTGTTTTTATACTAAGACATTATCTTCATCACCTTTGTAATCAGATCCGGTCAAGGAGAAACTATGATCTCCATGTCTCTTCACATTCAACTGAACATTAATTTAAATTTAAATTGACTACATCACCCCTTGTTGATTTAATTGTCTCATTACGCAGTGGCCTCAGGTAATCCGAAGCTGCTTCATTAACGGTGTGGATTTTTTTTTTTACATGCTTCTTGTGCTTTCTTTGTTTCCAGACCTCGTGGAGGCGAAGCTGGTCGGCATCCTGGACATCCTGGACGAAGAGAACCGACTACCTCAACCCAGCGACCAGCACTTTACTGACACCGTTCACAACAAACACAAGGACCACTTCCGCCTCACTGTGAGTGACTCTGAACCAGTGTAACTAATTTCCTCAGATGTCTAAAATACTTTTAAAAGAACATAAATTGGTCATATAAATCGGTGTGTCATCAGCATAGCTACGGACACAGATTTCTCTAACAAGGGGTGTCGTCATTATACCGTGGAAGTTATTACAATTAAATGAATGCTGTAGTTTCTTTGTGTATTTATACATGAGTCCTCATTATCCTGTAGCACATTTAGTGCGGTATTACTTTAACTGTAACTGTTGTCAGAAGTATCAATACTTGGACTCATATTCAGCTCAGTATGAATGATGTGGTGTAGCTGACAGCTAAACGCTGACTCTGAATGTTCATTTCCAGCCCGGGAACAGGGATTAACATGTCGTTTTAAATGGAACACATACAGGAACTCTGCTGAGTCTCAGTGTTTTATTATGTGTGTGCACATGTAATTAACTCTGTGTGTGTATGTGTGTGTGTTTCAGGTACCCAGAAAGTCTAAGCTGGCTGTTCACAGGAATGTGAGGGATGATGAAGGATTTATTATCAGACACTTTGCAGGAGCTGTGTGCTACGAGACGGTACGTCCACAAAAAAAAAAATATAATCTCACATTCAGTGATTTCTTTTTCTTTCTTTGATCACTGGAAATACTCTTAATTAGAGCCTTTTAACATGAAAGCAAGTGAAGCATTCAAATATTTAGGTAGACCCAAGATAGATCCGAGTACATTTTAAATTCACCAAAAAGTTTAAAACCAATGCCTTTTGAGTTTGAGGCTGAAACTATGTTTCTAATTCTGTTTTCGAATTCTGTCTAATTCTATCTCAGACCAAGTTCGTGGAGAAGAACAACGACGCCCTGCACATGTCTCTCGAGTGTCTGGTCAGCGAGTCCAAGGACCGCTTCGTCCGTGAACTCTTTGAAAACTCCAACAACAGCAAAGACGTGAAGCAGAAGGCGGGAAAACTCAGCTTCATCAGCGTCGGCAACAAGTTTAAGGTGAGACGAAACAAACCGCCGGCTGAGTTTCAGGTGACCTGAAAGAAAAGTTATACAGCAATGCAAAATAATAAAGAATGGACTTGGTCTCACAAGGGCTCATTATGTGTGTGTACAAACCTGTGGTCCCATATTTCTATTTTTAATCGTGCAAATATGCCAGAAAAACAAACACAAGGGACCAAAATGAACTCCAGGACACAAAATCTGCATTCTGCAAAGTCAGACCAGATCTGTGGCACATACCCTTGCCAAAAACTGCACTGATGACACCGACTTATCAAAGTATCACCATCGAAGCGACAATGATTTACGGAGGCTCAGAAACGCTACACGCAGCAGCTTTAACAGGCTGGACTCATTTTGGCCGCCTCGCATGAATAAAGATCTGACAGACTTTTTGGTCCTTCCTTAACAAAGGTCCAATAAGTACAACTTAAAGATACACAAACGTTGAGTTCCTGAGTTACATCCTGAGTTAACACAGCAGCTCCTCTTTCATCAGCTTTAGTCATGGATGGAGGGATTTTTACTCCCCTCCATTGTGACTCATCCAGCTCAGTGTCTCACCTTGATATGTGCTCTAATGTGTCACCTCACCAAAGGCAAGGTGAGCCGAACACCACAGCGCTTAGCTCCACTCAATCAAAAGAGCACATAACCCGAGGGAACGACGGCGTGCAGAACAGGACGGGCAGCGGGGGAAATGTTTTCAGGATTTCACGGGAACGCCGGCGGCTTTGATGTACAAACATTGGATCCTTTCATGCATACGGAGACGTGATTTGTATGCGCGTTACAATGCAGAACCTGGCTGAGACTGAGACCATCACTATCGATCACAGAAGTGTTAGATCCTTCATCAGTGATGCAGCAGCTTCTCCATTCATGAAAACACCGCTTTGTGTCTTGATAGTCAGTTTGTGGCCAGAGAGACTCAGGATGGAGGACGGCATTTAATAATCAAGTCCCAGCAGATTCAACATGGCGTGCATCATGAGCGCAGGAGAACCTACACTAACATACAGTTTACCCAACATACATGTCCTATTTCTAAGAAAAGATGGTTAATCTTTAATTCATCATCTTTTATTTTGTTATTGAAGTAATTTAGTCAAATTTTAAAAAGTCATTTAAATGTAAATTAGCACTAGTTATAGGGAAAACTGAGATGCAGTTCTGAGACTGGTTTAAACCAATGCCATGCGTCACATGGTTAGAAATATTACCAGGTTTTTGTCAGCGAGCCAGCAGCGTGCATTGCTAATTGTTTTCATGGCGTTTAGTTTATGTAGTCCAGATGGTTGGAGATTTCCCCGCTGATTGAAGGTAGATGCTTGAACTGTCGCCAACAAATCATTTCTTTTTTTTCAAAGACACTCCTTACTGGAAACAATGCTCTCCCTCCATTCTTGACCGTAGTTCAAGCACAAGATGATGACAATAGAAAGTTGAGAGGACTGAAGCACAGAACCTGAGATCTTTGTTACCTGTCAGGTTTTCCTAAATCCTCCTCATCCCGTGTGTTCTCTGCCTCCTCTGCCCCGGTTCCCCTCTCTCTATCCGAGCTATGATTAAGGTTCAAAAGGTGTAGCGAAGGATCCAAACAGGCAGACGGGAACAGAGCTTTGGGCGTGGAGGAGAACGGGGACGGTGAAAATGAGCAGTGATAAATCTGAGTCTGTCGAGGTGATGCGAGACGCTGCCTTCTGGCTGGAGCGACGGAGGGGAATAGTGAGCCGTCGAGGGCCTGTAGGTTTTCATTATAACCAGACAGCGTAGGTTTGTCCCAATTCAGGGACCGAATGCTTCATAACAACGGTGTCGCATTACGATCCAGACGGCTGATAAGTCGACCCTCTTTATCCTGAATGTGAAAGACAAAACCAGCTGATTCACTGCTCGGTCCGTCCGTATTGAATCATCAGATAGCACCAGAACATATTTATATTTATGAAAAGTTAATCACTGGAAAGTGGATCAGATGAAAAAGTCACCAGAGGATGGAGATAAATCAATGCCAGGCTTCATTTTATACGTCAGAAATACTGAAGGCTGTTTCACACAAAGGACAGGAAACAAGTCGGCCATTAACTCAGATATTTGTTCTTTTAAGCAGCCGAGCTGTTACAGATAACAGGAAGTTATGTTCGTGATAATACGCATCTGCAGCTGAAATATTTCTAGAGTCAGAAAGACTTTTCCTGCTAAAAATGTTTTCCATTAACGTCCTTCATGGGTTGACAGATGTCCAGCGTGTTGAAGACATCATCACTCAGGTGATCACCAATGTTATTTGTGGTTTTTTGACTTGTAGTAGGTCCGACTGAGCAATCTGATTGGTCGGTTTGACGTTTAGACGTGCTCAAATCAGCATGAGAGAACGTCAGAACATGTAAACAAATACAAATAAGTCCAAGACCAAAAATCACCTCCCAGTCTTTGAACGTGCTGTTAGCTTCTGTATATTTACGTGTTCCCTGCCGTGACGTGTCGCAGCAGTCAGTAACCCTGAAGGTTGATTGAACGGTTGACTGAACACTGAACGTTTCATCAGAATAACACAGAGAATTGTACAAACTGTGACGTCAGCAGCATCACTGGATCGTTAATTTGGACCAAACTTGTGTTAAATTTTCTCTCAGTATCGTTGTAACATCACTGTGGTTACAGCAGCTAGATGACTCAGACGTGATTATGTAGTCAGATTACTTTGGACAAACGAGGTCACTGTTGTTATTCCAATAGCTGCTAGCAGCCGCCGCATGTCTCTACAATCTGCTGTCTTCACTGCTTGCTGCTGTCGTTCCATTATTCACCCTAATTAGTATACATTTATTAACATTTACATATATTTACATTCACATGATGAAGATGCTCCTCACGTCCACCATCACTTAATTAATGCATCATCAACACCAGGAGAGGCTGGGAGAGGAACGTGGTGACCAGTTATTGATGATTCATCAATAATCAGAGTTTGATGAAGGAAGCGTTTCTTTTGTAGCAGCTTTTATTATTATTTATTTATGATGTGAAAAGAAAATACAGACAAAACCTCATGAGAAGCTCCACCCGAGTGGCCCTCCAAGCTGAGCAAAACAAACACTTTGAAATAAAAAACTGCTTCGGCTGTTCAGCCATTGAACAAAAGATGTCTATGATGCAAATTCATAAAAGCTTTGCTGGTTTTCCAAGCGAGTCCCGTCAAATAAAAAGAATGGGTCTGTGCAAAGTAAGAGGTTTTCTCATCCTTGCTAATGCATACCAAATTAAAAGGCTTTTCTTTACCAAAGCTTTGATTCCACACTCGTCCACCTCAGCAACATCCTCACCTACAAACTGAAGCTCAACAGTGTTGGATTAATCGTCGTCTCTTGTTCCAGACAGTAATACAATAACCCGTTGAAGGTCTGCCAGAGCAAAAAGTAGCTGTGCCAGTGAAGTTATGCATCATTACAGATCAGGAGATTTCGACCTGGACTTCATCGTGCATGTGTTCTTCAGATCTGATCTGCAGCTGAGAACAAACAGTTGACCGTCTGAGAGAAATCAGATCGTATCTATGAAAGTAACAGAGTTAACCTCTTCATAATAAAGAGTTAGCCTGCTGTCTTCCATGGTCACTGAACTTTTTGCCCTCAGCTGGTACTCTGGTGCTTGTTGCGCCTTCTTCTTCTGGTTTTCTGATTGATGATCTCGTGAACTTGTATTCTCCTAAAAGTGTCTGGAAACAAGCATTTGTTCACATTTTCTTTTGGCAAATTTGGAGATTTTGTTCAAATTTACAGCACGTTTGGGTGGAAACATGGCTTCTTCACTTCCTTTGTTGATGCTTTCCTGGCAAGTTAGCGCCACCTGTTGGTCAGCAGAATAATGTGAAACCCTTGGTGAGAGTGACGTGCATCTCTAATGAAGGTGAAAGATTTACGTGCAAAAATAGGAGGAAGTGTGAGAAATGAGGAGACAAACCTTCAGGATGAACGTTAGAGCTGTTTCTTTTCTTTTTCTTCCTTTTGTTTATTCATAAAGTTCTAACTAACTACTGGAATCATTTGTTTAATGTTTGAGATCCAGACGTGTCTTATAATAAATAAACTAACCCAAGAAAGAGCCGTTCTGGGACAGTACAGTATTGGATGATATTTAATCCTGAAGAAATGTTCCGTTTCGTAATTGGCCAGTAAAACTAAAGAGGTGTCAGAGGGAGATTCCACTCACAGCTCACGGGACAGACATCACAGGATAATGGCTTGAAATGGAGCCAGAAAATGACTATGTGGTATATTTGCTTGTATATCTACAGACACAGTAAGGACTGAAGTGATTAAAAGTAACCAGACAAACAAACTTCATGAACCAGGGTTGAACTTGCAGCAGCTCAGGCTTCAGTCGCTGTTGTTAAACACACGTTCGTCTTTTTTCCTGCAGATGCAGCTGAATATTCTTCTGGACAAGCTCCGCAGCACGGTCAGTGTTTCTTCTTCTCTCTTTATAACGTAATGATTTCCTGTCACAGCTGCAGTAAAGATCAGATCAGCTCTGTTCATCTCACCAGAGACAAACACCTTCAGTTTCTCTGCTCCATCGTGTCCTCAGTCAGACTGTGATGGATGTGAATTTCTGATTCAGCCTGTGGTTTCTGTTCGTATTGATGTCTGTACTCTTGTTTCTGCCTCCTCACTCTCCCCGTGTTATCTCGCCTTCACTCCTGCAGGGCTCCAGCTTCATCCGCTGCATTAAGCCCAACCTGAAGATGATCAGCCACCAGTTTGAAGGAGCTCAGATCCTCTCCCAGCTGCAGTGCTCCGGTCAGTCTTTATCAGTCTTTATGTTTTTACCTGAATCAGGAATCTTTCTTAACTTTAGACCGCCTCTTGCCCTGAAACGCCTGTTATTCTTTGAAGCTTAGAGACGTGTGAATGTGGAGAGATGGTGGCGCCCTGGGAGCACTTCAGGGTTTGAGCCCTGCTCAGAGGCACCTCAGCAGGGCTCAACTGGTTTCTCTTCAGCTACCAGTCCATGCTCCATACTGTGGTCCATGCTGGACCATGTGTAAAATGACATTTCTTCTCTGGGTTTAAGTGAAAATATCAAAGAGTGTGTCTTCATCGTGCTGATCTGAGGTCATGAGACAGAAGGAACCCGCATACAGTATCCATTGTTAGTTCCTCCTTTATTGGTGACATTCACAAACAATCTCTCATTTTAATTCAGTTCAATTTTATTTATAAATCCAAATCATGACAGAAGTTATCTCATGACACTTTCCATACAGAGCAGGTCTAGACCGACCGCAGTCTTGCCGCTGTCGCTGTGCTTAATGATGTCTGTCTGCCTCTTTATACGCCGTCAACGGTGTTGTACAGTCTGGCACAATAATGTCAGTTTTTCATGCGTCAGCTGGCTAATTTGTCAAATCTCTTTAGGATAACAGAGATGCATAGCAGCAGCAGCTTCAGCAGCAATAATAGAAATATGACTAATCATGATGATAGTAGCAGTAGACGTCAAGCAGGACTGTGTCAACGGGAGTTCCCACGATTCATGAGAGCCTGCAGACGAGAAAGCAGAAAAACTTCAGGGAAGAAGCGAAGCTGGTGACATGCACTGATGAGACATGAATGTGTTCAGATGGAGAGAAGAGCTCAGTGCATCGTGTGATGGGACGGTTCAGGACTCACCTGAGCCTCCAACACAACATAAACGTGACCAGGACATGCTGTTGACGAGGTTTATGATCAAGGGCTGGATAATATACTATACTATATTATATATATTATGCATACATAAATAAATAGATAGAAATTGTCAAGAAACATTTAAAAACAGATAAAGCACGAAGGACAAACAGAGGACAGAACACACCGTTTCAAGGGGAAAAAAACATTTTTACAAACTGTAACTTTCACAGAAAAATACCCAAAGTTCAGATTAATTAACTTGACAATCAGTCTCAACTCAAGGCCGACTCTTTCACTCGTCCGGGAGCTTCCGTCAGCGGCAGTGATGAACTGAAGTCCTTTATTTCCTGTTTCCTGTGTTACAAAACTTGATTCCTGTCTTTGAATCCTCCACTGAGACTTAAAGATTATTTTCTTAAACCGATCCTTAAATCAAAATGAAAAACGCCAGTGATACTCTCTCTGCTCTTCCCCCTCTTTGGTTTGGAAGAAAAGAAATTATGAGCTCGGCTTTAATATCTTAAGAGAGTCTGATTTTGCTTCCATCGACACAAACTCAGCGATGGCCTGCTCTGATAGCGCAGCCCGGCCAGCTCTTCATCACTTTTATTGGACAGGGAATCGAAGCGTTGATAGTTTGGATTAGACGGGGGAGTTCTCTGTGTACCAGCACGACACGGTTTGATCCAGAATAGATGTTCAGCATCCAAAAAGGCCAAAACCGACAATATATATAACAAATTATTGAAAAGGAGTAGTAGGTAGTCTCTGGAGTTGGTCGACAAAATGAAAACACTTCCTCTTTTATTCAGAGATTGAATAATAAATGTGCTGCTGTGTTTCTGTTTTTGCACATGAACAATAAGAATATTTTACTGGGTGTTAAATAGAGGCCGCGCTCTAGATAATGCTCCTGTGAACCTTTTATTGGTCCACCACCATGTGATGTTGTTCCTTCTTCAGACTTCTGATGTTAGTATTTGACTGTAGCCTTGTAGTTTTGTTGTTTTGTAGCCTGCTGGGCAGAATTATTTGATTCTCTCTGGAAAAAGTCAAACAACTACAGCTGAACTCAAGGATTCATCTGTTGAGTCACACTAACACGGACTCATTTTCATCTGCACTAAAGTCGAACGATTCCCAGCGCTGGTTCCCCCTCAGCACTGATGTTGATGAATCAAAATGATGGCCCAAACAATGATAATAAGACCCGGGATTTATGCAGCGTTTCAGTTTCACAAGACAACAAACAGGAAGAAAGACGTGGGATTAATCGGATGCTGAAACATGACTGGATTCTTTGTCCGGAGAAAGCACAGATTGGCTTAGAGGGCTTAAGTAAATCAGTGACATATTGAAGCTGTGTAATACCTTGTAAGTTAGAAGTAGGACTTAGTAACCAGTGAGTGGCTTCACAGGGAACCAGCAGAGGGGGACTAATGCCGAGATAAAATGTTCAGAAACTCCGGTTCACATGGCTCACTTGGCTTGAATAAGTTGAATAATTTTCGCAGTGAAGCTCGAGGTTTTTTTTAAACAAAAGCTTGGACCTGGTCTGACTGTTGAACTCCCCATCAGGGCTCCGAGCTGATCGTGCACAGTTTTGGAGTCTGCCTTGATGTAATTGTAATTATTGAGGAAGCTATCTCAGGTGGAGATGACACAAAGATTGTTTTATCCTTTGGGAAACTGTACTGCAATTACAAGTTGGAAGTCTATGAGTTATGTGCAGCTCGGGGGTTTACAATCAGGGTTTCACTTTTATCTGAATACACTAGAGGAGAGTGGTTTTCTAATGGGTTTAAGAGAAAGTTGTGATGTTTCAGTGGAATAAAGCGCTTTGGACTTTTCCTCTCGACAACAGTTTTTAGCCTTGTTAGCGATGTTGCTCTGTTGGCATGAAATGCCACGAGATATTGAATTCTAATGAGTCTCGTTATCTCCTAACCTTCCACCAACAAGTCAACACTCGACAGAATATCTCTTATTACCGAATTTCTGTCAGCGTACACAAAGATGAACATGAAGCATAACTGAGTTGGGTTGCTGGGTTGTTTTTGCAGTCTGGACGTAAGTTGGAGCTAAAAATTACCACAGAGCAGGCGGGTGACAGCTCAGACTCAAAACTTTCTGGAGACTTGGAGTTATGTTGATTCTCGTACAAACCAAATCACTGTTCTCCCACTGTCTCTCTCCAAAGAGTCAAAGTCTTCCAGGATCAGGCCGTTAATTACTCAAATCAAAGTACTGTAAAACTCAAGATATGCAGCAAGTTCCTCATTGTTACCTCATCGTTATACCTCATTGTTCCCCATTGTTCCCCATTGTTCCTCATTCTTTCTCATTGTTACCTCATTGTTACCTTATTGTTCCTCATTGTTACCTTGTTGTTACCTCATTCTTTCTCATTGTTACCTCATTGTTACCTCATCGTTCCTCATCGTTCCTCATTGTTCCTCATTGTTACCTCATTCTTTCTCATTGTTACCTCATTGTTACCTCATTCTTTCTCATTGTTACCTCATTGTTACCTCATTCTTTCTCATTGTTATACCCCATTGTTACCTCATTATTACCGCATGCTCTGTGACTTTAATGACTACATAAATCTGTGAAACTCAGTGTACTAAATGTCGTGCAGAGGATTGACAACCAAACAGACAAACACTTGATGTAAAAGGACTTCTGAAGTAACTTAATGATGGTTTCAAATTCTCCTGCAAGTTGGTTCATTTACACTAAATGGCATTTGGCAACATCTGTCAGCCATGAGAGAGCTCTGAAAATTAGCCCTTTGATATCAGCTTTCAAAGCGAACTGAGATGACTAATAATGCTTCAAAGAGGCCCAAGCACCGGCATTTACAGGGGGTCCATATAAACAAATCAATTTAATATGTCAAGGGGAACAGTCTGGAGAGCGATGGCAGCATAAACACAGACAGACGGCACTGACGAAGAGGGAAAATATGACAAAGTGAGCGAGCACGAGTACACAGGGCTGACCGATGATGCTAATTGACATGCAGCCTACCGATGCCTCAGATTGTTAGCAGTGTTTGTTGTTTTAAATGTAAAGACCTTTATGCAGAACGCATCATTGGATCTGTGACATACGCTGAGATATTTGTTAACTGGAGTTTAGCTAATATTGTTCTTGGAGCCGGACTGGACTGAATTATCTTAGTATCTGTGGATGGATTCATTGTCCTCAGAGGGTGAATCTTAAAGCTAAAAGCTTTTTTGTTTCTTTGTGAATTGTTTCATCAGTTACCGGCTGAAATGTCATGACATTTGATACACACATTCATCTCCCCTTCAGGGTGATCTGCTGAAGGAATGCCACCGCCAAAGGTCTCATCTGTACTTTGTGTTTAATGCTAAATGTTAGCGTGTTAACACGCAAAGACAAGTCACACAACAAGAAGATCTAAATCAGGAACTATCTGATCAAATAATGAAATAACTAAACAAGATTATGAATCTGAAAAGATGACTTGGCTTTTGGGTAACTGGAGATTCGACACGCAGCCTGAAGTTGTACAAAAAGCTGCTGCTAAGGATTTAAATTAAACCGCTGGCGCCACACACTCAGTGATATGAAGGTTTCCTGATGGGAAACACGAACTTGTCCAATGAAATTCTCTTTCTGTGTCCGCCCTCCTTCTTCTGTAGGCATGGTGTCAGTCCTGGACCTGATGCAGGGCGGCTTCCCCTCCAGGGCTCCCTTCCATGAACTCTACAACATGTACCAGAAGTACATGCCTCCGAAACTCACCCGGCTCGACCCGCGCCTCTTCTGCAAGGTCGGTCCCCCGTACCGTCAGCGCTGGCCCTCGATCTGAGCTTTTATCACCGCAGCTTCATTTCCATGTTTATCAGCGCTCTCCATGTTTGTGTTGCAGGCTTTATTCAAAGCTCTGGGATTGGACGAGAACGACTACAAGTTTGGCTTGACCAGAGTGTTTTTCCGGCCCGGGAAGGTAAGACCTTTTTAAAAAGCCACTCTATTCCCTGCTCGCTCTAGCTAATAAAGGTATTGTTCCCCTAAAGAAAGACAATAGATTCAGAGGCAAAGCACATTAGTCATTTTGGCTGCTGAGGTGAGGTGAGATGAGGTTTTTCCGGAACCAACAGATGGGATTTTTTATTCCTCCACCGGATGAATAATTCATAACATTTGGGTTGGACAGGTGGTTTCCAGGGGGGGTGGAGGGCTTTGTGGAGGTGCATACATTTGTACACAGTGTGCAGGACGAACTGTAAGTCTGACACTGTAGATTTAGCTTCCAGGAATAAATAAACACTTCTGTCCTCTGTTGGCCGAACTCGGATGCTTTCATTACTCTTCTTCACGTCCCTGCGGAGGCGTCCGGGATGTGATGTTTGCTCTGAAAGACAAACTTAACATCGAACGGTACTTGTAAATAATTGTGTAAGCCTGCGAGGAGCTAAAGGTGTTTGAGGTTTAGTAAATTTTATATGCCTGGAAACTGAGTTTTAGGCTTTTCGCTGGTGCGTCATACCTGCATTTATCCAGAAATACCCAGAACCACAGCCCGAGTGTCAGAATAAATTAACACAGGCAGCTCGGAGGCTTTCTAACAAACTACGGCTCAAACTCGAGGATCATCGGATGGACAGCCTCGCACTCACAAGATGTCAGAAAACAAACTCAGACAGCGTTTAGAAAATAATAATGTGAATTCGACAGCTTCTTCCATTATTAAAGCAGCAGCAGACGGTCAAGGTTTGGAAGTCAGAGGTTTCCAGAGGACGCGTTTACAACACAACGAATCCGCTGCAGCGTCACACTGAGCAGACTGACTCATGAGGTCTTTGACTTTTTATAAAAGAAGCAGAAACTAAATTCACTGTCGCTCAGATTAATATACACGTCTATACTACTTCTTTTTTGCAGAATGTCGATATTATTCCAAAATATTAAACCAATATTATAAGCAGGGTCTGTTAATATTTGAAGATATACGCTGAAACTGATGTATCTTTATATATCAGCTCTTCAAAATATGACAAAATTCTGACTGAAAATAAACGATGAGATCACTCAGATGTAATTTAAAATAATTTTGTATTTCCTGTAATGTTGGAAATGATTTTAAAGACAGTAAACAGAGGAAGACAAAAATATCAGGAAGAGACGTGCAGATCACGTCAGCAGTGAATAATCTTATAATCAGGAATAAACCTGCGCTGCTGGATTTTAAATTCTGTCATGACGTGAAACATGAACGTTTGAGAAGCACTGGGTCAGTTCGTGTTTTCACACGTCATGTGCTAAAACTCCAAAATCACACGTACTATGACGCATTCAAGCATCAGGTTTCACGCCTCCGGATACGCTGCAGCGATTCCGAAACTATCATCAGACCCAAAATATATAAAAAATACTTTAAAACTTGATTCAGATTACCACGTAACCTGGTTTTAACAGACGTTTTATCTGCGTTCAGTCTGATTGAAGTTGACACGTGAAGTCTTGAGGCTGTCGAACGTCCCGCAGATTCAAGAGTCGGGGTGAGATGAACGTCTCATTCAGGAAATCATGATTGATTATGTCGTCGTTTATAAAGCTGCATGGTGGAATAATCCGAGCAGCCGTGGAGGATGGATGCTGCTTCACTCGCTGCTCCATACGTTTCCTCTCAGACGGTTTGGCGTCGTGATTATCATCATTCAGCGCAGCACACTAAGAGTGCGAGATGATTTTATAAATGTCCTCTTGAACGTACAGACTGTTAGAGCCATTACAAATCAAACATTTCTGTCACGTTCTGATGCCCCAGTGTTAACTCTGTGCCTCGTAAACGCCATTCTGATGTTTTATGAACGTTATTCAGTGTTTTTCAGGTTGTAGAAGACAAACAGGCTCTGAACAACGTTGTATTTTACTGCTTGATCTCCGCTCTGACCACGCGCCTCTCACCTCTGTTCAGTTTGCAGAGTTTGACCAGATCATGAAGTCGGACCCGGATCACCTGGCAGAGCTGGTGAAGAAGGTCAACAAGTGGCTCATCCACAGCCGCTGGAAGAAGGTCCAGTGGTGCGCTCTGTCCGTCATCAAATGTAAGCAGCTCCTGTTCTGAAGGATCATAGACTGAAGTGACGGAGCATGTGTGTCTCATAGTTTTAGAGATCATCCATCATGTTTGAGTCATTTTTACATGGACAGTCCATGTTTGCATTCAGTTTTGTTGAGCTGAGATGAGCTGGGCGATCTTGTTTCCAGAAATAAACCTGCAGCAGAGTCTGTGCTGGTGCAGGACGAGGCAAAAATCTGTTATCAGAAAACTTCCAATAAGAGCTCAGCATGTCAACATCTCAGTGCATCATGCAGAGAGAGCAATGACGAGAAGCTCCAAACGTTGCTGGAGGCGATGCCCAACGACCGACGCTGTCGCCTCGCTACAAGCTGCAGCACCGACGTTTGAGCCCAGTATCTGCTGAAACTCACTGCAGTGTCAGTGTTCAGAACCAGACCTCCACAAAGATTAATATGAGAGCCATCATCACCTGCTTCCCAGAAATATTTTATATTCTTGAACAGCCGTCCTTTCAGCACACTCCCTGCTTCTCGTCTTCAGTGTCGTCCGGTCGAGCATGTTGGAAATCCGACCATGCAAACAAGAAATGGATCAGTATGCACAGATGGCTCCAAAAATACCCAGGGGCCTCGTGGACGGGGCAGAGTACAACAGCAAAACAAACCATGGGCGGCGTGTCTGCAGCAGAGACACACTGCAGCTCATAATGTGAGGCTGAGCTCCTGGAGGAGTGACGTGTATCTGTCTGCTGCCTCAGGTTCATCACTGCAGCTTCAATCATAACACCTCTCCAGTATTTATCTCTCTCTTCTCTTCCTCATGTCCATCTTATCTCTGCCTCCATCGTCCTTATCGCCGTCTGCTGTGTTTTCATCGATCGGGTAGAAAATGAGCTGATCAGAATCATCGCAGCTCGTTCCAAAGGTTTATAATGTTTCAGCAGCTGTGAAGGTTTTTAAAGTGTGTGTTCAGTAAATGCAAAGTTATTAATGCACTTCTGTTACTGATGTTATCGATCTCGTTTCTGTTCATCTCTCCCTCCCGTTTTATTTTTTTACTCTCACTCTTTAATTTTCTCACCTCAATTCAATTCCAGCTTTGCTTCATCGGCACGAAAAAGAAAAATCTATTTCCAAAGACTCAGAAAGGAGTGAAATCAAATCAGGAGTAACGTAAAGAGGTGGAGAAATTATGCAAACGTTCACTGTTCACTGCAAATGAAATAAAGTCTGCAAGAATACAGAACATCGATGATGCAGGTGACAGGACGTGTTTTATAATGCTAAAGTTTGTAAAGTAAACTCTGAGGTTATTTTTCTGTCTTGTACCTGGAGACAGAAACTCCTGGAGGCAGCTTTGGTAGCAGATCACTCGTGGGACCTGGTCTGGTTTTAGGACGCGTACAGACACAATCAGGCGCTGCGGTGAATCGCTGCAGGGCTGTCCGGCGGTGTGTGTGAGGGTGAGGCGACTGCTGTGAAACAATCAGGAAATAACTTTTTATTTAGCTGATGAGCAGCTTTATCGAGGCCGACACTCACTCACTGCCGCTGCTCTCTCTCTCTGGATGCAAAACAAATTCAACTTCTTCATGTTTCTATTTTGCAGCGTAAATTTCAGTCAGACTCAGATTTAGAAGCTGCTTCATGAAATAAAGTCAGAACACAACAGGTCGAGTATCAGGGCAGCGCTGTCAGTGTATCAACACCTGCACAGGTAGGATGTGCCTTTGGCTGAGCAGCAGAAACACTGTCAGGAAAAAGAGTCGCCGGTCTCTGAATTAAACTCAGTGATATGTCGTTTTCAGCTCCGGGTCCAGACCCGGACCGCGGTCCACCTATTAGTGACCTGGACCAGGTGCCGACCAAGCAGTCAATAGCTGATGTGCCGCTGTGTTGTAGTTTGGCTTCTCTTGTTTGGAGAGAAACATTCTGACTATCCGTTCCTAATCTCAGGTATTGTATCAGCACTAGTACTGAGAAATGTACCCAGCCCTCGGCTTGACGAAACAAGCTGCTGCTGCTGGGCTCATCACTTAAAGATAGATGCTGTAGGAACTGAATATTTTGGTGTGCTGAGGAATGTGACCTCTCTGGTCGGGAAGCAGCTGCTGCAAAAAGTTTGAAGTGAGAGATCAGCAACAACTCTGACACCAAGCTGCTGGAGCTTCACAGGGTGAGAGGCGACAGGTCGATCTGAGGGTTTTTCTAGCAAATCAACAGGATTCCCTTCATGCAGCCGGGGGGACCCTCAAACTTTCTGCCAGGCCTCTGCATCAAACAGCAGCTCACAGTTTCCAGCCTTCTTGGGGTCATTGTGTGTTTTCCCAGAAATGAGTACTGCAGTGTCCAAAATCTGCTTCATGCTCATGAATAAGGACGTAGATCTACCTCACTACCTGGTCCTGATCCAAACAGTCTTCTTTTATTGGACTAATCTGTCTGTTCTGTTTTCAAGCACCATCTTCAGACCTGATCAATAAATGTGTTGTTTGATGATCGATTTCAAAGTAGTGTTACAGCTCTTTGGCTTCACGTCTTGGACAATCGGTGGAAGAGAAGATTAGAGTTGTTATCACTGGGCAGAGAGTTGGTAGAAGAGGAGAATACCAGAGAGTCTACTCAGTCTGGACCTCGAAAAGTCTGGCAGAGAAGTTGTGGACATAAAGCTTCCAAAAGACGGCCAGGTGGAGGACACCGCTGAACCTGAAGACTGTCTGAGAAGTTCAGGGAGACCGTGTTCGAATCCTAACCTTAAACGAAGGTTTTCTGAAGAAGACTTGAGATGGAAATTCAGAAGCAGGGAGTTCCTCTGAATTCAGCTGAACTCTGTCAGTCAAAGAGGTGGAGACAGAGGAAGCTTCAGTGTTCAGTGTACCAGCAGTAGATTACATTCGGTTGACACACCTTTAGGAACGCATCAATGAGACAGAGGACATTTGAGGTATCTTGCTTTAGCCTCCTGCTGCTGGTGGATGGAATATATGAATTATTTACTGAGTTGACTAATTTGCTGAGAGTTAAAGGTTTTAAAGACGGCCTTTTCCTTTGAATGTCATTTAGAGGTTAGTACTGGTGTGTGTGGACGAGCAGACCAATATTTTTAAAGTATCGCCCAGAGGTTGCTCCCTAAGTGTCAGTGTATCACTTCAGTTATGCTAAGCTAAGGTCAAAGGTTCAGCTGATTCGTCCATGTAAGCGAACTCCAAATCATTTTCATCTTCAGACTCTTGAGGATCAATGTCCCAGTCCTGGAACACTTGTAAGGAAAGTCAAGGGATCTTCACAAGCCTCCAAAAGTAGCTTAATGACTGTAGAAGAGGGAGACATCTCTTCTAACGGTAACCAGGATAAGTGGCAGAAAATAGATGTATGGGTGGATGTTTGATGACATCTGAGGTACCAGAATGATTCAGGAAACCACCTCCACCTTTCCTATGTTGAAGTTATTATCTTTGTGAAACTGACAGTCCGACATTCACGCCCACTTCATAGCGTGATTGGCCGGCTGTGCAGAGGCGGGAAAGCAGACACGGTTTGAACTTCTCTGTCAAGCTCTCTTTTGTGATTTGTTATACAACTATTTCTGTCTGTTTCCTCCGTGTGATGGTCGCACAGAACTCAAACCACAAAACTTCGTCTTTTCTTGTTCATGCTCCCAAATTTAGAGATCAGGTTTGCAGGAAGTTGACCGTCTTTTCTTTTTGTCCTTTCTCTCTGTCTCCTGCAGTGAAGAACAAGATTTTGTACCGGGCCAGCGCCTGTATCAAGATGCAAAAGACGGTCCGGATGTGGCTCTGCAGGAAGAAGCACAAGCCTCGGTGGGTGTCCTCCATGTTTCTACTCCTTTGCTCCTTTTCCTAAGTGGACAGTCCTCCCCAGGGACACTGAAAATGTCAATCAGAGTCTCTGGATCCACCCGCCCAAGAGTGGCAGAACCAGAACACGAGTACCAGACTAGCAGGGAGCAGCATCGAGTCAGTGTTTCCTTTCTCCTATCCATCCTTTCCTGACTTCCTTTCCTTGTTTCTCTCCTCCTCACCTCTCTCTGCCTTTCTTTCATCTTTCCTTCCCCTTATTACATCCTTCCTTCCTTCCTCGCCTCCTCCAGTTCATCCCTCGCTCCCTCGTCCTCATCTTTTTAATTATCTCACACTTTCACAGCTCAGTCTGCCTGACACACACACACACACCTGGCGACACGTTCAGCTCTGCTTATTACCGATATTCTGCGATAAATAACGGCGCCCCGGGGGGAGAGCCAGGTGGGAGGAGAGAACAGAGTGTGCAGGTGAAGAAGGGCTTTTGTTCTCTGCGGGGGTTTTTATTCTGATCTGGCAACCTGCTGCTCCGCGCTAACAGGCTGTGTGATTGTGTTTGGGTGCGCTGCTAATGAGGTGGAGTGTGTGATTACCCGAGGTGGGTGGAGTGTTAATGACTCAGGCGGAGTTTGGGAAGGTTTTGAAGTTTGTTTAAACATTTGGGACAAAGTTGAAATGAAATGAGTCGCAGCAAATCACTTCAGCTTTTTATTTCTGTCCAACGTCAGCGTCCTCTTCACTCTCTTCTCCTCTGCCATTATGTCCATAAAAGCTGCTGACTGCTGGGCCTGAACACCTCCTCTTCTTCATCGAGGTGGTTTAAAACGCCTGTGGTACAAACACTAACACTCCCCCGGTACTCCGGACTCACAGCCCGGCTAACAGACTGAGCTAACATGAGCTAACAGCAGCTAACAAACTGAGCTAACATGAGCTAACAGCAGCTACAGCTGTCAGCAGTTTACTTCACTGTCCATCAGACGTACGATGGACACCGTTCACCTGATCACAGGTCAGTGTGGATCAGCAGGAGGTCACAGACGTTAGTTAAAATTTAAGCTAGATAAACTGCTACTGGATCTACCATCTGATCTTTATGAGTGACATTAAAATCCAACTCAACATGATCCGCACCGTCTCATCAAATTAAAAATTCATCATTTATGCACATTTGCTCCAAAAGTCAGTCTGACATATTCACATCTTTGGAAAGTTTGAGATCATGACGAGAATTCATAATTATCTTCTGCTCATCGTTTATTACTGAGATTAAAGGGGCACGTCGCCATCTTTGCACATCAAGGTCAGTTTGGTCATCGTGTGGAGCACCACGCAGCCTGTGGAAATGTTACATAATGTCTTCTTTGGCTGTGAGGGACGACGTCTTTATGAAGTCTGAACAAACAGCCCCGATGATATCGTGATGATGTCATCAGGGTTATCTTTGAGACGGCACATTTAATAACAGAAGCGCTGCGTTAAACCTGCCTCAAGGTTGAAGACGTGGGTGTTTAGCAGGTCGAGCCGTGAACTGGACCCTCTGGTTCCTGTCACAAAAGTCCCATTCATTTTTCTGATACACGACGTGACATGACTCATATTTGAAGCATTTCTCTGGCTTTGATGAGCATCAAACTCTCCTGATTGAATCATCGGTGCAAAATATTAACACCCGAGGTAGAAAATAAGGTCCTCTGCAAGAAATATCCGATCACCAAGCTCAAAACACTGCCACTGAAATCAACAAAACTACATGTTGAATTCATTAACTTCTGGATTTTGTGCTGTGTGTGTTGTGTTTCTAACTATCGTGTGTGTTTGTGTGGTTTAGCATCGACGGCTTAGTCAAGGTTCGAAACCTGAAGAAGAGGATGGGCCGCTTCACCGAGGTGGTGTCTGGGCTGAAGGAGGGCAAACAGGAAATGAGCAAGCAGATCCAGGATCTGGACACCGCCATCGACTCCCTGATGGTCAAAATAAAGGTGGGTGAGATGTTTGATGATGACCGTTCCTTGTGCCCTGAATTCATTGATGAAGCGTTTAAAAACCTCCCAGTTCCTGAGTGAAAAGCTCTTTGTCTTGCTGTCTTCTCTGACAGACACACATGGAGAGTTTTGTTAGGAGAATCCAGCGTTTTGACAAAAGTGCCACCTCCTCTCAGTAAATGATGGACAGCATGAAATTAGACCACCTTCTGGTGCAGTTTGACAGGTGGTGCCTGAAGTCCTCGCTTTGATGGAATGAGAACAGATCGGCTCGGAGGATTTCTTAAAATACCAGTTTGATGTCCTTCAGTATATTTGTTCATGCGGGTAGCAATATTTGAGCGTACGATTCAAAGATGGATCATCGAGACTCTTTCTTGACTTCTCATTATCATAAAGATATTTGCTGCTTCTCTTCTTTTGAGATAATCTTTCCCATGAATGTCATGAATCTTTAATAACCTGCAGTAGACTTTTGTCTGATTTTTATAATTTAGCGCTGATACCTTCTTTAGCTCTTATTTTTACCTAAGTTGGATTTTGGGGATTGACGTGATCCAGATTCATCATGAAATGTAGAGCCTTGACTCACCGCTATAAGCTTCATGCTCGGGTAGTGTCGTCGTCCGTCTGTTGACTTGACGGTCAAGAGACTTTCATATGTTGCCTGTACCAAATGTTCATACAGAGATTGGGAAGAGGACGATACTCTTCAGTACTTTACACTCTTTATTGAGAGGTCAAACATTTTCAGGGTTCTACAGCCAAGTCCAGCTGCCCCAGATTTAACCTTCTTGAAGAAAGACGACCTGGACGATTGAGAACATCCGCAGACTTATTCTTCTTCGTTCTTAGCTTGTGCTGCCGCCTCTTTGCCGGGACTCGCTTTTTAATATCAGTCGGAGCTTTCCTGGTTAAATAAAGTTGATTTTTGTTGCCGTGTGAGTGTGACAGGTGCGGCGCTGCAGTAAATGTTGGAATTAGGATGAAATCTGGTCGAGGGACTCGTGCGGTGACACGCTCCTGTCACGTCAGATCACACCCTGCAGCTTTGTTGTAGAGTAACTGACAGTCGGAGAGAGAAAAGGTTGCACTGACGGCAGATGCTTATGAATATTCATCCACCACGAGACGGCAACACACTTCCCTCCTCTGGTTTACACTGCTGCCCTGTGTGTGGGTGTCTGTCATCAGATCGCGCTCTGAACATACAGTGACAGTGAACTGTGAGGTTCCTGATGCTCTCAGAGGATTTCACCTGTACAGAGATGTTCTGGTCTGATGCTTCACGATGTCTGCAGCTCTGACATCCCCATAATCACGTCTATGTCAGCCAGTGACTACAGAGGCTGACAGCTTCACTCTGAAGAAGCACGCACAGGAAATAAACTGGGAAAGACTGATGAGTGACGACGCTGAGTCTGGATGGTTGGTAGTTTATGTCTGAAGGTTTAGGATACCTGAACGTTGGTCAACAGGAGCTGACTCTTCTCCTGTAGTTATTAATGTAGCTACATGATGGAGCTTTAAACAGCTCTCTCCTCTCCTCGTTTATCCTGAAGCTTCATGTTCGTTTTTGCATCTACGTGACGAACGGGGACAACAGTTTCTGAAATGAGTCCAGCATTGAGCAAAAGCCAGCAGCAGTGAAACTGGCTGCAGTGTCGTCCCTCGGGGCAGTTTGCACCGTCTGACAGGCTCAGACTGTCACCATAGAAAACATTCGTACAGATTTGTTCCTGTGACGTGAAGGATCTGTGTCTTGGTGGGTTGCTCTGTGGTTTCTTTGGTGTTCTCAGTTCTTTGAAGGATGATCGGAGATCATCGTCAATTACATCAGATTACCGAGTATGAGACAGTCAGTTAGTCACAAATCTGCAGCCAAAACATGAAAACATTCAGAATTGGCCTTGACTAAAGAGAGACTGAAAAATAAATGAGACTGATGCAAACTGGGAGAAAGAGATGAAGACTGTCCATCTGCCAAATGAAATCAGCATGAATAATGAGAGGCAGAAATATTAAGTCTGTCTGTCTTATTCCTGGAAGAACAAGTAACGTCCGCAGAGGTTGACGTGGTTTTCTGATTTAAGAAGCATTTCCAACCAATGTACCTGAAACTTTTTAGTCTCCAGAACTATTTTTCAAGGAACTAAAACGTTCCTTTAGCTCATAGTTGTACAATCTTGTAAACAGGATTGAGGCCTGGACGTCTGTCGTTTTCTTTCTTCTGTCGGTTTGTCGATGCACAACGAACAAAAATCAAACTGAAGTTTTGCAGCAGCAGATTTTTAAGAATGTTGCTGAAATAGAAATGCAGTGAGCGTTCAACCAATCAGAAAGTTTCAGTGCTGCTTTTGGAAAGTGCTTAAACTCTGAATGGGGACTTCTTTTGGTGGGAGCATAATGTCCCCGGACCTTAATTTAGACCGTGTTCCTCCCGAAGGTTTTCGGTCTGTGGGGAAAGTTCTTGCAGGAGAAAAGCAGCAAAAGTGACACAAAATGTAAATCTGACCTCATACAGAGAGAAAAGAGCCTGAACGACAGAACTTGTTGAGTTTGTTTGAGTTTTCTGTCGAGTTCACGGTCTCATAAAACCCTGGAACTGATGAAGTCTCTGAGTCTCATCAGTCTCAAGACAACAGGAAGGAGAAACAAAGGCCTCCCAGTAGATTTACAGCAGTCATGATTTAAATCATCTTTAACCTTTCACATGAACTCCTGCAGTCCTCATAACTTTCATTTTGTGTCTGTCAGAGCACCGTCATGACCCGGATCGACATCGACCACGAGTACCAGGCTCTGGTGACCCGGTCGGAGCAGCTGCTGACCGCCATGCAGAACAAGAAGAAGGAGGAGGAGGAGCGCGAGCGGCTGAGACGCATCCAGGAGGAGATGGAGAGGGAGAAGAAGAGGAGGGAGGAGGAGGAGAAGCGCCGCAAACAGGAGGAGGAGGACAGGCGACTGTAAGTAGGCGGAGGTTCAGGATGGAGCACTTTAAACCGCTCGGCTTCTTAACTCGCGCTCAGATGAAGCGTTTTTGTTTCACTGCAGATAAAATTTAAAAGGCACTCATCGACAAAAAGCAACTTTTTGTTAAAAATGCTGCAGTGGACATTTAAACTCATTTTTTTAAGGTGCAAGTCGGGATTTATATAATGAAGCTCCGACAGGATTTATTTTACAGAAGCTATGAAGTCTTATCAGCCTTTTACTTTTTCTGTGTTTAGCTGACACTCTTGGTCAGGGTGATTTACACCGAGCACAGCCGTGCAGATTCATTTCCCCAGTGTCCATCATCACAGGAGAACAATAGCAGAGATGTCAAAGGAGCCTCCAGAGTCCTGAGAGAAAGTTTAACGCAAAGAAATCAGGTCACGTTTAACAGATGTGATTTTAGGACAAAGTCATTAAATTCAGGAGTTCACTCTTCTTACTGTGAATGTCGCATTTAGGAAGGAGATAAGATTATAGACTCATCAAAATGTGGTTGGACGGACATTTGCTGTGTCCAGTTTTTAACTTTTGCTGAAGGAGGTACATTCAGTTTGTTGCTAAACCTTCATTTTTCTTCAATAATTTGCTCTTAGAGCTTCGACGCTGATGTTGAAACATTAATATTCATGAAGGTGGAGAAAGTGTAAAGCCTCCTTCAGTGTCTCACCTTGACGTGCCCCCCGTCTGTTTCCTAAATGACACCATGTGAGTGCTCGCAGAGCTTCTTGAATCCATCACGCTCTGCACACGCTTACACGGAAAATGTCATTTCCTGTCCTGATCGTGGCAGGCGTATTCTTCACTCACGTTTGACCCCCACAGTCCTCCACTCCTTCAGCGGTACGGAAAGTCTTTTAGGAGGACTGATAGGGGCCATTGTGTTCGTCACAAACCACTACCCGCTAATATAAGACATTAGAGACGACAGCCCAAATTTTATGGCCCACTTTCCTTCCCTTTACTCTCCTCCTCCGGCAAGTTATGAACTCCCAAGATGCAGCTGAAGGTCACAGCCTGAAGGTGAAGGAAGCCGGAGCGTGTTGAGGACCTTGATAAAGTCAGTGACCCTGTAATGCCGTGTTTTATAGGATTTCCCGCTCCATCATTGATCCAGCGCGAGTTTAATCAAACATTATTTATAAGGACGTGATAACAGCCGCCTGTCGATGAAACGTCTCCCCGCTGACTCCTGATGCTTTAAACGTCCACGGAGCTGATGATCAGCTGATGTTTGTATCAGAGTGAAGCTGCAGAAAAACTTCAAATCCTCAAAGACCAAACGTCAGAGCAGAAACAATTAGTTAACCAGTCATTTAGTTCATTAGTTGATTGATTGCTGATAATTCGTTTGTCAAAGTTTAGGTTTGATGCTCGTCATTTTCATTAAACAAACTGATAAACCGACTGAACGCAAGGAGCTCGTCTTCTCACAGCAGACAGACAGAGACGAAAATATTCAGACGAATTCTTCAGATTCAATCAGATGATCGGGCTTTATTATTATTTGCTACCAACTCAACAACTTTATGAGTTGATTAAATGTTCGTCGTGTCTGGATGGTAAATGTGGATTCAGCTCAGTGACGCGGTGCGCCGTCTGTTCTGCTGTCAGTGGCACAGATCTGTCGGAGGATTCTCTGGACATCGTCTGTGTGTTTCCGTCACCAGCTTTAATAAACCAGCCCCAAAAAACACCAACAAAGAAGTCCAAAGTGTGAACAGAAGTTGTAATAATGTGAATATAAATAACTAATTTTAAATGTATAAGGTGGCAGGAAAGCTGATGTAAGGCGGCTATAATTGAAACGTACGTTCAGTCGTATGAATTAAACATTTAGTGTTCAGATGAATTGTGTTTATAGAAAACTGCTGAGTCATGCACAGAGAAGAAGAAGAAGGCTGATGTCAGCAGCTCTTAAGAGAAACAGAATATTCACTCACTAATCTCTGTTTCTTCTCTTCACTCCATCTTTTTTAATGTGTTCTCCATCACCCTCCGTTATGCGCCTCCATTTCTTCCTTTGTCTCCATCTGTTCCTCTCTCTGTCTCGTTTGTCATGTTTCCTTAATGTTTCTGTCTTTGTCTTCACGTCTGTGCTTTCCTTATTGTCCTCTCCATGTTTCCTCCATCAGGAAAGCAGAGATGGAGGCGAAGAGGAAGCAGGAAGAGGAGGAGAGGAAGAGGAGGGAGGAGGAGGAGAGGAGGATTCAGGTGGGTGTTGGATGTGTCGCTGCAGGCGTCGTGCAGCTCTTCGGCTGTTTGCTGATGATGGAGAATAAAAAGTATCAGATTTATTAGAGGAAGAAATCAGAGATCAGAAATCTGTTTGTTATCTGTCTGTTATATTATGACCCACCTGGGATTAACAATGTGGAACAGGCTGCTCTCTGCGTGCACGTGAGCAGAAGACGCTGAAGAAAACCAATCACAACACGATCTTCTGCATACTCATTAGGTAGAGTTGTGGCCACGATAACATTATCTCTGTTAAACCCTCAAAAAGACCCGCAGAGAGCGACGCTGCTGTTTGCTTCACAAGGAAGACCTGTTGGTCTCAGCTGGGAGCCGGTTCAGCTCCAGCGTCTCTGCGTTTGTCTTCCCGTCCTCACTGATTCGTCTCTGCAGCTCGACTTCTCTTTGTCCCACGTCGAGCTGTTCATCTCCGTCATGACGCTCCCTAAAGGCCCGCTCTGTCTCGTTATGCCTTCGTTGTGAGGACCAGACTCAAAGTGTCTGCATGGAGAGCCCTCAGTATTCTGTGGTTGTTTTATGTGAAGAAGTTTGTGGCTGCAGCAGTCTGTTTACAAATGCCAACATATTGCTGTGTGTGTGTGTGTGACAGACAGTGTGTGTTTTCACGGTTCACTGTTTTATGTTTGTCGTCTCCGTGCGTCCGGTCCATCTGTTGCCGTGACGGCTGCTCCTGTTCGTCCCCCGAGCGTCGACCCCGGCCCGGATCAAGTGCACGTTTCAGTGGCGAGCGTCGGCCGTGCAGATCAAAGCTGCTGGCCGGCGGCCCGGCCCGGCCGGGGAGGCTCCGGGTTACCCACAAATCTCTTCACTTCCATCAGCTCGGAGTCGTTGGGCTTCTCGGCACGTTCGCTCTCTAAATATTCATGAGTCGCTCTGCAGACTGTAACAGGGAGGCTTTTATTTCTCTCCTCGTCCGTACGTTCATGCTCTGATCCTGAATATGACAGGAAGCTTTTAGAAGTGACGTTTCGTGTCATTAAGTGATCGTCAGTGTAAAATTCAAAGACGTGGTTGTGCAGCTCAATCAGCCAATCCATCGCGGTTAGTAACTGTCTCTGTCTCTGCGTGTGGATGAACATGTGAGGAGCGGATAAATGTCCTCAAGTGATGTTAGAAAGTGTTTTATTTTGAAAATCCATTCGTCGACTGTTCCTCCACGTTCCACCTTCCTGTAATGAAGCGAACACCTTCAGCTCGTCGTGCCCTTCCTGAGCTGGTCAAGGAGCTGTTTGACTTGTGAAAGCAGTTTCACGAAGAAAGGTGGAAACAGGAGCATTAATCATCCAGGTTAACCCCGCCCGTCTTTAATGAGCAGGACAGAGGAGATGAAGTTATCCCCGCCCGGCTGCAGCACCTCATCTGCTGCTTGGAGGAGGGTTGAAGGACGTCTGTGTGTTCATGCCGGAGCATCGATCTGAAGTTTTCTGCCTCCATGAATACAAAGAAGTCAGCTTAGACTGTTTGTGTGTGTGCACGCGTGCAGGAGTTCATCTGCAGCTGATTATTTTCATTATTGATCGATCTGTTCACTGTATTCCACATTAATCAAGTAAATGTCAGGAAACGGAGAAAAATGTGCCATCTTCAGATTGCATGTCAAATTCTCCCGTTAGTCTCCGTACCCGCTTGTGTCCGCGAGCTCTCACCGCTAAACGTCAGGCGCTCTTCACGCGGTAACCATGGATACAGAAAGATATGAATATCGACTCTTGTGAGGAGAGTTCAATGAAATAACTGTTATTAAATTAAAATTAAAACAATGATGATACATTCAGTCGTGATCTGAAGCTCCGCCGTGTGAGCGCTGCCGTTCATGTCCTGATAAAGTTGGACATAGTTCAGGGAAACTCACAAACCTCCAGCATCAGTCTCTCATCGTCGTGGTCAAATGAGTCAGTCAGTCCCTGTATGACTCGTCCTCCTTGTTGGTTAAATTTATGGAGCCAAATAATAGAAGATGGAGCCCGGCACAGTCTGGCAGAGGCAGAAAGAGTTCCCATCCATCCTCTGGAAACATCTCCGGGCCAGCAGGAGTTGGAGCGTCGGCGGTACAGCTGCGTTTCTTTCCCTGCCATGTTGGACAGTCGGTCAGACTTCCTGTGGAGCTGCAGCAGTTAGTTTCCTCCTGATCTGATGTTTGACAGAAATTCAGCAGCGTCATAAAACCTTTGAGGAACTTCAAGCTTGAATCTGAAAAGGTTTTTAACAAGTGTTTAAAGTTTTGGTGGAAGATTATCAAATTTTATGTAAAAATAATTCTTGTTGTGACGCAGCCACGAGGCAACAACTGGAACTCAGGACAAACTGTGATTCTTCCATCGATGAATAAACTACGAGAGCATATCTGTCCATATCTATAACATCACATGATCACATTATGGTAAGTGGTGTTTGAACATGAATATTAAAGATCTACCGTCCTGATCCAAACACATGAAATGAGCCGGTGGACGACTTTAATCACTCCGGTTTCATCAACATCTCGTCGTGTTGCAGCGACGCGACCATCGAGTGAGACACAATGAAACAGTTTGAATTCCAGCTGCAGAGATCTGTGTGAAGGTTGACATCAGCGTTTGTAAAACACGTGAACATGTTTGTAATACCCCGAGCTCAGGCCTTTCATTTGAATGCAGCACGAGGCTCCAGCCGAGCCGTCGCGGGTCTGGCAGATATTTTACACCTGCAGATGGTCGACAACTCCGAGGAGTCGAGAACTGAATTGGCAGTTAGCTCGCTCCTAAACGCCGACACATAAACATATGTTAACAGCCGCGCAGATGCTCCCGCCGGGCGGCGGATTGAACTCGCAGAGATTTAAAAACGCTTTACGTGATGTGTGTTCAGGTGGAGATGGAGCTGCAGCTGCTGGCGGAGCGGGAGGAGGAAGCCGCTCGGCAGGCCGTCCTGGAGCAGGAGAGGAGGGACCGGGAGCTGGCGCTGAGGATCGCTCAGAGCGAGTCCGAGCTCATCCCGGAGGAGGTGCAGAACGACTCGGGCCTGCGCAGGTAACTCACTCTGAAGCAGGTAGGAGTGAGGAGGAAGATCCAGAACTTTCTCCTCAAGCTCAAGGAGGTCAAAACAAGTTCTAGCAATGAGAAAAAACAGAGAGAGCTAAACAAAGATACACTGAAGTAGAACCTGTAACAGGAGTGTGACGGGTTCAGGTCAGTCTGACAGGACAGTCTAACTCATCATTGAGAGTGTGTGTGTGTGTGTGTGTGTGTGTTCAACACTGACATGATCCTGACAAACATTGATAATGCATCATTCGTGGACGAGACGTTTCTGTTCTTTGACTTCTTGACAAGTTCTTTCAGATTTTCTGTCTCCGTTTGATGAAGCGTCAAACTTGGACTGCAGAGACGTCCATCTCTGCTCAGTCCCGTGTTAACCGTCTCTCTCTTCTGTTTTCCCAGTAACGGCTCTTCAGTTCCATCGTCCCCAGAGAGAGCAGCGTAAGACCCAGAGACTTAACCCTTTAATTACCCCCTCGATCCTCCCTGCCCTCTCAAACATAACCGACCCCTGCATGCTGTAACAATCTGCCAGCCGAGCACAGACCTCCCCTTCTCCTCTAACAGCGATGATTGTAACTAACAGTGGCACCAGCTCAGTAGAAACAGAAGCACTTCTATTGGCCGAGTCATTTGCACCAGTTTGAATCGTGACTGTCGTCCACCAGAAACGTGATCGAGGCTCGAATTTATCAAACTTCTGACAGAAAGAAAAAAACATTCAATCAATTCAATAATTCATTTTAATCACAGCCAAGTGTTTATTTATTTATAATATGTCGATCAGGTCTGAACTGTTCTGTTATTTACCCAACAAGTCCAAACATGGTGAAAACACTGTTCAAATGAACTACATTATATTAATTATAAACGTGTTATAAACGCATAATTAGAGCAGTTTTCAAAACATATAAGGTAAAATTTATAACATGATAACTTATATAGTTATAATATAACATTTATTTAAATATTTTCTAGTTGTTACGTCCAAACTTTTTAGTTTATTAATTAGAGTTTTTCTTACTGTATGTAAGAACCTTTGACTTTCATGGTTCTCTGATGTCTCAGCAGTTTGATAAGTTTGTGCCGTGTCCTCTGATCAGAGTTTGGATGGAGAATCACTGGCTGATGAGGAGGAAGGACTCAGCTTCCTCCTCCTGATTGGTTTGTTCGATTGTTGTGCTGCTCCGTCTGATAACGCTGTAATCCTCTTTTCACAGCACTGCTGGAACCACAAAACTCAAGAGCTTGACCATGTAGGTTTCCTCTCAGTACTAATACACCTTCACGACACTGATGCTCGATGTAGATCTGTTTTTTAAGGTATATTTAGACGCACTCCGCTGCAGCCTGCGGTGACTTCCACCATCTGTTCAGCTCGAGCAGCACGAGGTTGAACCGGTTCAGTAAAGTACTCCGCTCGTGGCTCCAGATTTCATGGCGGAGCGTCGGTTCGCTGGCCTCGGCCCGGCAGCCTCCCTCGCACTCCTCTCATGCAAAGTCGCTCTGAAAAGCTGAAATTGATGCTTCACGTCATGAGTCAGCTGCAGTAGCAGCCGCATTAAACTGTTAACAAACCCGCAGTCCTCTTCTCTGAAAGGTTCAGCGCACATTACAAATATTACTGCAGTATTTTTAACTCAAAGTCGTGAGCATCACGCAGAAAAGTATAAATCAAGCTGCCTTTAAGTCCAGAGATATTCTACACTACGTGACATGTAGACAGGATTAAACGTTAGCTACTGTTGAACACTGTTCCTTTACGTCTCCTCATTGTTCCTCATGTTGTTTATCTACTGTGAGTGTATCTAAAAACAGCCAAACCAGACTAACCTTCTCAAACTGGGACCATCGTGCTTTTTTTAGGGAAGAAATGGCGAAGGAAATGACTGAACTTCTGGCTCGGTGGGTAGAAATCGTTCGTCTGTCTTCACAATCAGTCGAGATCGACCTCGTTTTTAATCAGAAATATGTGATGCAGAAATCCTCTGAAAGCGTCCGGATGATTTTGTTGATGGTTGATGATCAAGATCTAATTTATCATATTTAATTCCTCTAACAGGGTTAATTCCCTCTGTCATTTAATATCTGTCCATTGTTTTCATTTTTCTGCTGGTCGACCTGCAGCCCTGCTGACTGATGGTCTGCTCTTTGACTTGATTTTTACTCTACGTGATTGATAGTTCTTCATAGATAAAGTGTTTCTGATCACTGAATGCTGCAGTTCAGGCCCCATTTTCACTTTTTTGAGACTTCATCTATATTGAACATTTTCTCAGTGCTAACGTGATGAAACCGTCTTCCTGATATAGAAAACAGTGTTTGGATGTAAATTTCAGAGTTTCAGTCACATTCATGCAGTTTTAGAAACCCCGGTCATCTTCTCCAGCTCAGCAGCCTGTTGCTGTTCACTGGAGGAAAGATGAGTGAAGCCACAGTAGCAGTCTCGTGTTGATCTGGTCTGACTCACAGGAAGTAGGCGGTTGGTTGGTCGCCTGTTTTCTTCGAGATTCTCCTCTTCTTCCATCATCTTACCATCCTCATCGCTGCTTACATGAAGAAAATAGCGAGTTACTTGAACCTCGACGGTACCCTGCATGGTCGTGTCTTGGGGACGTGTTTTGATGGCGAACCCTGGCATCAGAATTAGCTTGTTTAGGATGACATGCCGTCTTCAGCATGTTGGTTACTAGCTTGAAGGTTGTTGTTGTTTCATGTAGTGACAGGACATGGAAGGGGAGGAGAACGTGGACAGAAGTCGTCGCCCAATTACAGAAAAAAAATCACTGAAAATAAGTTGACTCGTCTTTTTCCTGCTGCTGCAGGCTCGAAACAAACCTCCACCAGCCGCAGGCGTCAGAACACCTGCCGATAAAATCAGGATTGATAGAAAGTTGCAGGCCTGCGAGTGCTGCTGTTTTCTCATCCAGCTAGATTAAAGTAAAGTCCAACTCCAGGGAATTAAAGTGAAAATCATGTGAAGTCGCCTCCTGTTGCTGTGGAACAGCTGCGAGAACAAACGGTGATTTCTGACCTTTAGCAGGCCGCCGTCTTCTCAGCAGCTACGAGCCAACGTGAGGACACTTTCTGCTCAGATTACTGCGGCTGAACGGTCGCTCCCTCGTCATTCCTTCACGTTAGTGCGGCGTGAATGAGTGATGAGACTTGAAGCGATGCCAGCCTCTCCTCCCGGTTCCCGTGTCCGTCTGTCTGAGGCTAATTGGCTCAGGCCGCCCTCTCACTACGCCACAATCACACAGGAAGCAGGAGCAGAAGGTGACAGCCGCTTAGCCCGCTGCCAAAGCCGTTGTGTGTTTCTGGGAAGTCGGTGCAGGCCTCGTGGCTCGTTAGGCCGGCTCCCGCTAATCATAAAACACAGAGCCACCCAATAGGATTAGGAGAACCGGCGTGGTCCCGCCTCCAACTTCCCGGTGTTCTAAAAAGGGCAAATCCTGGTCACGGATTAATCAGGCCTGTCAGCAGCGCCACGAGGAGCGAGCGGCACGCCAACAGCATGGCGGGCTGCTCACTCCACACTGTCATTTATAATTTAACACAGCGAGCTGACTCTCCACAGTCGCTCCATGCCGTCGCACCGCAGGCGACTTCTTGACTTCCTGGCGACTGAGACAGCATGCTCGCGCTGTAGCTCCACTGTAGGAATCTTTCTCTTTCCTGTTAACCAGCAACGCTGCTAATCCGACTCCCCGTTTGTCCTCGCTCTCACCTCAACGTCTGCAACCAACCAGCAGACCTGTGTTTGTGTTGAACCTGTGATTCTTGTTTCTATGACGACCGCCAGGTGGGTGGAGTTTAATAAAGAAGATTCAGGTAGTTTGTGAACTACTTCAGCGACACGACGGTCCAGATGTTTGACAGCAGAGATGATGATAGATTTAATATTTTAAAGAATTTTCTGACATTTCTTTTGGCAATAAAAATTAAATCAGTAAGTTAGCTGAGACTAGTGTCACTGAAAACAGCCTTCTCGGGTCTCTGAGCATTATTCAAATCAGAGATTTAACCTTGAGCGTGAGCACTTCTCTTCACTCACAGATTTGAGTTTATTGTGGATTTTTCAGCTCCCTCCAGATGGAGCCTGTGTTGTTTTGTTTGCCTGTCGGGCTTCTTCAGCTCTCTTCTCACCTCGGCAGTAAACTCAGTGAGAAATGGTCGTCAGAGGTTATGACTGAACCTAAAGAATGAACTTTTATATTAGCCTCTTCTAAGTTCACCTTGACCGGAGGGTTATGGTTAAACTCCACCCATCTGCTTCCTCTTCTCTCGTTAACACAGTACCTAACTTCCTCACTACCTGAAGTAAACATCCCGCCCTGCCGGTTCCCCACAGTCCACTGCTGTGGGTCTTTGTTTCTGACGTCCCTCGTCCTTCTTGTCTTGTTTCTTTGTGTCTCAGAGGTCCACAGGTTCAGGCCTCCAAGGCCGCTGCCGGAGCCAAGAAGTACGAGCTGAGCAAGTGGAAGTACGCTGAGCTGCGGGACGCCATCAATACCTCATGCGGTGAGTGTCACGGATCAGTTTGTCACCGCGGCATTACGTGTCATCGACATGTTGGCGGCCTACAGGGTGTCCATGACAAAGCATCTCAGACCAATAACCATGTTTCTGTTCAGTTTGCTGTCAGTGTTCTTGGTCACCAGAGGATGAATCCTGACAGGTTTGGTCTCCTCCAGGTGTTCTGTGAAGACGTGAGCTTTGTCTATATTTAATCATCTTACCTCAGATAAACGGATGAACAGGGACAAACTTTACATTTTCACTTCAGCAGCTCAGTCAGAAATGTCACACCTCTTACTCTGATTGTTGTAAACTCGGCCTCGGCTGTTTTATGATCACTTCGCTCATGTGGATCGCTGCCCGAGCAGAACAGAGTACAACTCTTTAAACGGTTGTACATTGTAATCCATTAGGCAATGTGAACAGACGGAGACATTAACATAAATAAATAACTGGATAAGAAGGTGGACGGTTCGAGCAGCTTCATCCTGATGGATGTACAAACATTTCTGCCTCTTTGGGCTGATTTCAGTGATTTTACAGCTCAGAGCCAGTGGGAATGTTTTCTCCTCACGATATTGAGTTTAACCTGAGAGCCAGCGTGTCCTCGTCCTCGTCCACACAGTGGGAAGCGTGAAGGACGAGGCCGGCGAGGCCGACACCTGACGACATCCCACAAATGAGTGTGTGGAGAAGCGAAGCCTGCAGGGCGGCTGCACATAAACACAGGAATGACTCGGTCAGCTGTTAACAGGCCGCTCGCCTCGCCTCAGACAGAGCGAGGAGGACGAGGAGGCTGAATACTGATGCGGTCACGTCCACCGCTCATGATGCTCTGCAGACGTTACAGAGAGACGAGGCGCTGACGCCTGCAGAGATTTCACTGCTTGTGTTGTGTTCAGGTTACCTGAGTGTGCATGAAGCGTCTCATCTCTCAGACTTCAGTTTAGTGGATCCAAAGAGCTTCTGATGTCCCAGCATGCTCGGCATTAATTGCCCCCATAGATGTTCAGTGTGGTTGAGGAAAGTCTAGTCTGAAGAGTATTTGAGTATTTTAGTTTTCCTGACCTCTCTGATGTTTCTCCTGCAGACATCGAGCTGCTGGCCGCCTGCAGAGAGGAGTTCCACCGCCGGCTCAAAGTTTACCACGCCTGGAAGTCAAAGAACAAGAAAAGAAACACCGACACGGAGCAGCGAGTGCCCAAGTCCATCACCGAGTACGGTACGAAGCTACGACACATTGAGCTCCTCTGTCGTCCTGATAAAGACGCTTAAAACTCTGCAAAGACAGAAATCTGCTGATCTTTTCATCAGCTCGGCGTTCGTGTGCTTCTGTTTTCTAAACCTCATTTGTCTCATCGACGGACGGACCTGCCGCTAAACAGCAAAGAGTCATTTTACTGATTCCGATACAGCCGTTATTTACGACTTCATTAACTCATCACCAGCGTCGGACGGGTTACTGAAGAAATGTAATCAATTACTAATTACATTTCCTCATTGACTTTCATTGAAGGAGCTTCCACACATCACATCCTGTATTTAACTCAAATAAAATAAATACGAGGCGCCGTCGTTCAACACGCAGCCGGCCGACGTTACGGAGAGATTTACCGCTTCACGATGACGCCATCAAAGTACATCCACTGTGTTTAGTGTCCACGGACAGACTCAGTGTTATTCTGAGAGTCTGACGGCATTATGGAAAAAGTTTTATTTAAAGAGTAACTAACATCCTTTATGTTTAATCAGAAACTCTGTTTAAAGCCACCAGACTCCTCGAACGTGTTTAAGTATGAATTATGAGAAACCTTGTTAGAAAAATGTGCCATATGCAGTGACACAGCCTGTATGACGGTTAAACATGAAGGATCGTACTGTATAATAAAGCTCTGTCTGTAGGATCTTTTCCATAATGTTGTATGACGCTCAGTAACAATCTGAACCAAACCTCAACTTTTATTGGACGTTTGTTGACGATGCATAATCTCCTGTTAGTGTCACGTTCTCACTTTAAACTGAACCAGTTTCCACATTTGTGATGAAAACCTGAAAAATTTATTGACATACAGCTGTGTGTGCTGTGAGGTTTGTGATGTTTTTCTTCAGTGCACACACACACACACACACACACAGTTTGAAGCTCACTGTAACAAACCTGCCCGCTGACCTTTGAACTCTCCTTAATGAAGATGAGCCCCGCGGTGCGTTCAGGTTCGCGTCGTGTCATTCACACGAGGGACAAACGGACTCCGTCTCTCAATCCTCCATCGCCTCGTCTCCTTGTGCCACACGGCGAGTTGTCATGACGACAGAGAGATTCAGCTCTCACTCGGAGCGTCTATTGTGTGTCCCTCTGACTGCTGATTGGACGGCGAGCCACACACACACACACACACACGTCCTCCAGAGGAGAGTCCGCCCTCACGGACACAAACAGTTATTATATAAAATGATTCATTTAGTTTGTTTTATTAAATATTCAAATATTCACACACCAATCTGAGAGAGTCTGACTTTAATGACCATCAGTGGACTTTAATTAAAGCCTGAAGCGATGAGTTCAGGGTCTGCCGGAGACAAACGTCATAAATCCAAACTGTTATTACCTGAACAGCTCTCAGGACAAAGAGATATTTGTATCAGCTGTCGTTAATCAGTGACGTCTACCTGAAGGTCAAAGTTCACATGAACTGTAGAGCTCCTCGTACAGAAGCTCAGCTGCAAACTCACCTTCACGTTTTCTGCAGCTCGTTTGTCCTCGCGTGTTAAAAGATGGGAAACCGTCATTCAGTTGATATAAATGGAGGTAAGACTGCGGTCGATTAAAACCATCAGCAGAGAGAGTGTGTGTGTGTGTGTGTGTGTGTGTGTGTGTGTTAATCATTAAGTGTTTGTTAACCTCTCTGACTGCAGCTGTGAGCTACTGAAATATTAGTGAATAATCTGTGAACAACATAAAGACCAAAGACAGGAGCGGCGTGTCAGCTCAGAAAATATTCGTCTCCTCGTCCTTCACCGTCACGACACGTTAAAATAAAATATAAAATAAATAAATAATAAAACTCTGATCCAAACTTCTCTTCCTGATTTCTCCAGTTTGGAGCCGCGATTACGACTCACTCATTTTACCTCCACTTACTGCGTCGCTGTCACACAGGGTTGCAAAGGGGTGGAACGTTTCCAGTAAATTTCCAGAAACTTTCTATGTTAAGATCTGGAATTTTGGGAATATTCCAAATCAGAAACTCCATGTGAATTATTCAGATTTATTAGAACTGTAAATTGTCATCCGAACATAAATCTAAATGTTTTGTTGTGTCAGAAGCAGACATGGAAAATAAAACATTAAAAATATTTCAAGATTTATTTCTATGTAGGGTTGCAAAATTCCAGGATTTTCCAAGTTGGAAACTTTCCATGGGAATTTATAGGGATTAACAGGAATTTATGGGAATAAATGGGAATTTACTTGTTTATATTTGTTTGGATATGAAACTGTTTAAATTACTTCCAGTTCACAGTTAATTCACAAGTTTCTGGTTTAGAATAATCCCCAAATTCCCGAGCTTAATTTCCCATGGAAAGTTTCTGGTAAGTTTCCAGAAATGTACTAGTGGTACGTTGATGAACAGGAGTGTTTACACATGTGAAATATCCAAACAGCCTCCTGTATTTACTCTGAAGTGTGAAACACATTTATTCTTCTCTTCACGTTGTGGTCACGTTGTGGTCACGTTGTGGTCACGTTGTCTTCCATCGTGTGCAGCGTCGTGCTCACGGCGTGTCGACAGTTTTCATGTTGTCAGTCTGTCCTCATGTCTGTTGCATCACTTCCTGCAGTGTAACCTGGCATGTTTACTTTCAGATCATACATCTCCTGTGAGAAAAGCATGTAAGTGCTCCTCCAGTGTGTTAACGCTAACGCTAACGCTGCACTAACCGCAGAGCTCCACCCTCCCTCACTAACCCCTCGCTCCACCCTCACACACACATACATGGTAGAGGTCTGCTCGCAGCTGGGCTCTGTTCTGCTCGGTATGATGGAGAAGTTTCCCCCTCGCTGGTGCTGATGGAGGAGGAGGGTGGTGGATGGGTTTCCATGGCAACCAGCTGCCTCTATTATTGAGGCCTGTGTGGAAGGTGATGATTCGAACGATGTCTCTCACTCTCCACCATTTTCTGAGACGCCTCGCAGACAGCCGAGAGTCTGATGATGATGAAGAGTCGAGGTAATTCCTCGGCGCTGACACTGACACTGACACTGACACTGACAATGACACTCCACCACAGAGAGAGACTGAAGCTTTCAGGGCGGTTTGTCTGGTTTGTGTTTGGCATTGATGATAGCATCACGTTTACAGCAGCGTGACGGTGGAGGAGGGCGGTGGTGGTGGTGGAGGCTAAAGGCCGCCGCACACGCTGATTGGAGGAGAGATGTTGTAAAAAATGTGGAGCAGACGCTTCACTTCATTCACTCCTGACTCAATGAACGTCTTTGATAGAGAACAGCCCGTTCAGACCAGAGACAGCAGAGACACCGAGGACTGACTGAAGGACGACTGACGATGTTTAAAGATGTTAGACATGTTTTACACTGTTAACGTCCCCAAATTACAGACTGTCTAAAACCTGGACGTAGTCTCTGTGACGTCCCCGCAGACTGTCTAAAACCTGGACGTAGTCTCCGTGACGTCCTCGCAGACTGTCTAAAACCTGGACGTGGTCTCTGTGACGTCCCCACAGACTGTCTAAAACCTGGACGTAGTCTCTGTGACGTCCCCGCAGACTGTCTAAAACCTGGACATAGTCTCCGTCTGATCTTTGGTTTCAGGTTTGTTAACATGAAGTTTGACAGAGCTGTCAGTGACACTCGTCCTTCTGTGGTGAACGCTGAAGTGTTTGATGTCGCTGCCACAGTTTGGTAGCTGATCTTGATCCACATGAACGCGTCACAGATTCACCTTTTTCTTTGAAGAGCCTTGAAACCTGAATGCAGCTCTCAACGAGAACTCTGACAAACAGTAATCAACAACCTGAGGGAGTCCTGCAGGGCGTGAAGTTCAAGAGCTCCTCTGAAGAACATTTCTACATTTCAGCCGCTTTTTCTCCACAAACAGACCTGATTTATTTGGTTCTGGGATTTTTCTTTCTGCTGGTGAAGGGAGGTGAAGTCAACGTTGTTCTTTTTCTTTTGGAAGGTGTGAGGGCGCCACTTTGCTGGTGAACGAGGCTCTGAAACAGGTCGTTTCGTTGTTTGCTGTGTAGAGAAGCTTCCTCTGTAGACTGACCTCGTAGAAAGATGCAGATCATGTATGTTCTATGTTTCACATGCAGAGCTGCTTCACAAACATCTGCCTCGCTGAGTGTCTCGCTGATCTCTTCCCTCCTCTAACAGCAGGACTCGCTGACTGCACCTTAAACACGGAGGCCGGGGGGTCGGTTCAGTATTAGAAAGCTGATCTGAGAACAGCAGAGCGGGGCTTAATGTTTACATGCAGTGAGTTCATGTTATCTGAACCTGGATGTGCTGACTGTGATTCTTTGTTCCATGTTTGTTTTTTTTATTTTGCATGAGTTCTGGTCCTGCAGCCGCCCGGCCCGCGTATTAACAACTTTACATGAACCTTCACAGCACTTCATGCAGAGCAGCAGATATCAAGACGTCCTCTGCAGTCTGATTCAGAACTCCATACGTGAGAATGACAAAGACAGTTCAGCTGATCTCGATACATTTTTTAAGGCGTTGTCAGACGATATCTGGCGCTTCTGAAACTGTATTTCGACTCCGTAGGACAAAGTAAAATAAATTACCTAATTTAAAATAACCCGTAAGGCTAATTATTGGATTTATTATTCGTGTCAGGACGTGCAGGAACTTGGAGACGTTTGGACACACTCGTGTCTGAGTGAACGTTTACGGTGTGAAGCCACCAAACGTCATTTTTAAGGATCCTTTTTATTGTATGAATTCTTTTTAAAGTATTTATATGAATTAAGTAATTTGCTGATATTTTAACGTCTTTAAAATAAAGTTAAAGTTACATCCAAAGATGTAAAAAACTATTTTACATGCAGACTTTTATTGTGAAAATACTTGCTTCCTTTCCTCTGGCCTTCTGTAAGGAGGTCAGACTTGCACCGGGCCTGAAACCGGGCACTTCATCGGAGCAGATCTTTGGTCTCCATGGTAACTCGTTAATAAGTTAATACACGGGTTGGAAACAGGAAGCAGGCTGTTGCTAAGTAAACGTCAGCCATCCTTCCCATTAACTGACCCCAGGCTGCATGTAAACATGGTCGCTGACTCCTGATTGGTTGCTCTCATCTAAAAAAAAAAATCTCACTTTGTTCTTTGTTTAACGATCCAATCAACAGCCCAGCAGAACCCGGCCCCGCCCATCCCGGCCCGGCAGTACGAGGTGGCGATGAACCGGCAGCAGCGCTACTTCCGCATCCCGTTCATCCGGCCGGGCGACCAGTACAAAGACCCGCAGAACAAGAAGAAGGGCTGGTGGTACGCTCACTTCGACGGGCCGTGGATCGCCAGGCAGATGGAGCTGCATCCAGATAAACACCCCATCCTGCTGGTGGCAGGTCGGTACACACACATCATACATGAAGGAGATTTACACCTGACAGCAAAACTTTAAGAAAACATAGCTGTAGATAGATGACAGAGGCATGAGGAGGACGCATGAAGGACAGAAGGAAGCACAAACAGCCGGGAGGTGGCTTAAGAGTGAAGGAGGCGAGGAGGGAGGAAAAGAACGAGGGAGGATTGAAGGACAGAGAAGTAAAAAAATCGATGAGTCGATACTCAGAAACAAAAGAATGAAAACAAACAGATTCATCGTCATGATGCAGTCAGACCGCTCAGTGTGTGTTGAGCTTTTATTGTTTAATGTGAATCATCAAACAGGATCTGAAACATGTTCGTGTGTCACAGGTCGTCACTTTATATGCAAAGAAGACGCGTCACCCAGAGTGTGTGTGTGTGTGTGTGTGTGTGTGTGTGTGTGTGTGTGTGTGTGTGTGTGTGTGTGTGTGTTACTCAGAGGATTTGTTTTGTGCGTTGTTGTTCAGAGCTGTGTGGTCATCCATCAGCAGCAGCTCATTGTGGTGGAATATTTGGTGTTGACAGCAGCAGTCTGTGGGTGACTAACTGCCTCATCCAGCGCTCGGCTAACACGGCTGGAACTTGTTACGGCCTCACAGCTGCAGACGCATCGTGTTGTTCAGACTCGATGTAAAGTGTCGAACGTGTTCAGGATGCAGAACAGTCCAGGCGAAGTCTGCAGGGAAACTGCTGACCATGTTTCCGTCTTGCAGGGAAGGACGACATGGAGATGTGCGAGCTGAGTCTGGAGGAGACGGGCCTGTCGAGGAAGCGAGGCGCCGAGATCCTCCCGCGGCAGTTCGAGGAGATCTGGGAGCGCTGCGGCGGCATCCAGTACCTCCGCAGCGCCATCGAGAGCCGACAGGCGCGGCCCACCTACGCCACGGCGATGCTGCAGAGCATGTTCAAGTGACATCGCCCGCCTCCTCCACCCGCCTCCAACCGGGCGGCTTCTCACTGCAAACAAAGGGACAAACGCACCAGCTACCTAACACAGATGGCGTCTCGAGCGTACTGCACCGGGTTCTGACTGGCATTCAGCGATTTTTCTCAACTGTCCTTTTGTTTTTCTTCTGGTGTCGTCTTTTTTTTTTTTTTGGTTCTCGCTGGCTTTCACTTCCTCGACTGTGGGGAGAGGGCAGGGAAGCTTTGCGGGGAACCCTATGCAGAAAAATCAAACTAAATTATCACATCCGGTTGTTTTCTAAGGAATTCTGTCCTCCGTAACATCTCCGCAAGTCTAACTCCGAGGCCTTAACACGACTGTAACAGGGTTTAATCGCCACAAGTAGACTTCTTCTTTCAGTTTGTTCAGAGCTGCCTCCCCACACAAGATTCATTCCTTTGTAATGATGCATTCCTGATGATTCACTGAAGTCTCACTGGTGTGTCGCTTCCATCTTAACAGCTAGCTGGTGATCCCTCTCTTAAAACCTGCTGTTTACATTGTCTTCATGCGGTTCTTACTCGAGCTGCATGTGTCCGATTATTCCTCATGATTAAGTCAAATATTTGCTAATAGTTTATTTTTTTTGTCTCTCCGACCGAATGTAACTCGAGAGCTCGTTGATTCGTTCACGTAGTGATTCCTCTTTTTCTTCTCATGATCTGTGATTAACGTGTAAAGCTAATGAGAGCGGTACAGAGACCAAACGGCTCCGGACGTCAACACTCGTCGGGTTTTTTTTCTTTATTTCTTTGTTTTTTTGGCCTGAGCGGTAATTCAGCTCCGTGATTTAGTTTTTGTCTGTTTTATCAAAGCAAACGCAGAAAATGTGAAATAATAATTATGCAAAAGCTGAACATGCAACTCGTGCTGTTTGAGAACAGATCAGCGCTGCAAAAAAAGAAACGCGCCATCGTTAGTCGTCAAATTTGATCTTTCTACACGAGGAAACTTCGTTTGCCAACGCAGTGATTCCCAAGGCAGCCTCACGTTTTTCATCGACGTTAATCGCTCCGCTGAACGCTCCGATTCCAAAAAAAAAAAAAAAAAAACAGTTTCAAAATGTGGGAGAAGCTTTGGAGCATCACTGGTACTCAGCCGTGAACTGGAACATTCATACGACGCTGAATATTTTCTATACGCGAGTTCAGTGTGCAGCCGACGGTAAAAGTTTATTTTTGAACGGGCAGTTTTTATTTGTTTGGCTCGGGACGCGAGAGATTGTCAAGAGAAGCAATAACTGACAGGCCTCTTGACGGTACGTAAACGATGTAAAGACAATCTGCTGCAACGTTACACCTTCTCTGCTCGCCTGATGCCAACTGTGCTCCTCAACTTTTTCTTTTTCTTCTGCGCTCAACAAAAATGTGATTTCAACCGTGTGAAAGCGTGAAGATCTGCCTGGTTGGCGAGTATCTGCACCCCTTTGACAAACGGCATTAACATGCAGGAAGAGCAGCCTTGAAATCAAAGAACGAATGAAAGCAGCAGAGATACAATGAAAGTGTGACGGTGACAGCAAAGACTGAACGGTCTGATCCGAGCTGTGCGGGTCAAAAGAAGTCCGGACGAGACTGAAAAGTCTTTTTAGATGTCGAGGTTACAAATTGTTTCTGTTGATGTGAAGCTGAAATTCTCTTAGAAAACTTTTTTCAATAAATTTAAACTCAATGTGAAGGTCGGTTCAACCTTCCTTTAGTGTGTGAACGGCCGTGTATCGGTTTGGACTTCACAGCGTCACTGCGATGAGAAGACGTCAAACTTTTCTAACTTCTGCTCTTAAATACAGAGACCGTCTTGGCCGATGACTTTATGTCAGTCCTGGTTTTTAAACACAGTAACACCAAACTTCAGATCGTTCAGTCAGTTCTTGAACTAATTTGCTTTCAGATTCTCGTGACTTCAGGCTGGACGTCATTTTCAGGTTTATTCTGATTAAGATGAATTTTCTCTCTCTGGTTTCACTTCAGAGGTTTCAGTTGATGTAAACACTGACGTTGGATATGAATCTTTGTGAGACGGTTTGTTTCCTCGTCTGCTCTGAAGCTCGTTAATGCCGTCCGTTAAAGGAGCCACCGCGCTGAGCTTTGCCCACGATTACGACTTCAGTTTTTAAAACCCGAGCGGCGACCTCGAAATGTTTCCTCCACCGTTCACGAACTCGTCCTGCCTTCTGCTCCGATCTGTTTCTCTCCACACATTACAATCATTCCTCGGGAAGCACTGCCTTTGTCCACTGTCATTTTTCTAACGCTGATCTCTAACGGATGAATAAAATGCATTCCATGTTTCACTCAGCTGTCCGCTCGTTCTTCACTTCAGTTTGGGGTCGTGGAAAATAAAGAGTGACGTCTGTTACTCAACACACTTTGTATTTTTTAACTAAGTTTTCCAAAAAGCAACAATCAGCACGTCAAAGAAAAGAACAGAGATCGTCTGTTTACATGAACTGTACAAGACAACATGACGACTTTAGAGATCTAACAACTCAAAAACAGAAGCTCCTAAAGCTACATGTGGAACAGAAAATCATTGTCGTGGAGATGGATGTTCACAGCTGAAAGCTCTTTAAAAAGGTAGTAAGTGGACCATGAGTTGGGAGCTACGTCTGAGTCTCAGCTTTGGTTGCAGCTCGTTTTGTGGCTGAAGTTGAACTAAATGTAACTTTACCCACCTAAAACAAACCCAGGTACAGCCACAGCCACACGGAGCAGCTAACGAGGCTGTAGACCGCTGAGCTGCATTTCCACCCAAAGTACCAGAACTTTTAGTCCCAGGAAGTTTTCAAGGAACTTCAGCCGGAGTCTAAAAACATGCAAAGATTTGGCAAATTAATCTGATGACGTAAGAAAAAGTGCCGTTCTCATTTATGCACACGACTATAAACAACGAGGCCATCTGTAACTTCTAACTGGAACTTCTGGAGGTAAAATAAGAACTTAATTTAGAGCCTTGAGTTCCCTGAAAGGTTCCTGGTCCCTGGGAAAAGTGCCTGTGGTGGAAATGCAGCTTATTTCTAACAGTGTATTCTGTAGGACGGTAATGTCGCTTCTATGATTTAAAATAAACCTGAAGAGTTACAGGATGATTAACGGGATGATGAGAAAGAAGAAAAATCTGCTTTCACCTCTGAAAATCCTTCAAACAATCCGAGAGACTACGGGACTACGAGGGGCCTGATTTAAAAAAACAGAAAAAAAAGGGTCACAAGCTTAAAAAGGAACTTCTTCTAGATCATCATGAAATATTTCCACCAATGACCCTCATGTTCAGGATAAAGGACGTTATGAAGTGACGTGGGTGGCTTCAGATTTCTGATGCAAATTCTGTCAGATTCTGTATTTTTAACAAAGACCAACATATTAACTAACTACAGAACCACAGAGTCAGCAGACGAGTACAAAAACAGTCCCAGTCGATCGCCGTCCGCCCGGTCGATGCTGCAGAGTTCGGCGGCGGCAGCCTAAATTGTCGGTTTCCCCTGAGGGGAGATCGTCTTTGATTCGAAGCTCGGAGCTCTGAAGTGAACAGTTTGTCCTCGAGTCTCTTCAGCTCAGCGTCATTTCTGATTTGTTTTTTTTTTTGTTGTTTTTAATGGGAGTCCATGACGGTCCCGAGTTCTGCTGCTCAGTCCAGTTTCATCGAGTCTGCAGGAGAAGATGATGTTAAAGGAGAACGCCACCAATTAACACGTCAGCTAACGAGAAGTGATGTGACATACTGAAGTTACTCGAGGAGCTAACGTGAATATTTAATTTAGCATGTTTAGACATTTGAACGTTGGATAAATCTTTAAAGAACTCGAATATTCATCATCATCATTTATTACTGCAAACTTTGTTCTCCATGTCGGATTGTGCTGCATCAGCTGACCTGCAGTTCACTGACTAAATGGATTTCTGTCACAGCAGCTTCTAATGCTGCAATTAATTTAAAGTGAATTAATCAGAAAGGCTCCAATTTTTATGATTAGCGCCAAATTACATGTTAGACTGTAATAAAGTCGAACTGACGCCTCTGTTCAGCTGTAACATGAACTTTTCTGGCTCTGGAGTCACTCCGACACATCGGTGTGTTTTCAATAAGAGGACGAGTGTTTGAGTTTTGAAAGGTGAACCTGAAGCTCGCTGTCAGAGGACAGACTAATCACCCGGTGGTGTGACGTGGCGTTTCAGCCGTCAGCAGCAGTTTCTGCTCTAAAATCAGCCCTGACGTCGAGTCCTCCTGCGTCCTCTGGGACGGTTAATTACTCTCCTCAGCTCGGTGTTAAACACGCTGCAGCTCAGAACCAGCTGAAGTTCAGACGGGCAGATTACAGTCCGGCAATTTGTCCAAATAAAATGATCAGAGGAGGACGAGGGCGTGCACAGGTGAGATTAAACACAAACTGTGCGTCATCAGGTGACACCACAGAGCTCGTTGTTCAGCTCTGCTGAGCGTGCAGCTCTAACATGTGATTGCACATGTGGGACTGGACCAGAACCACGAGCCTCTTACCTTTTGTAGTATTCTCAGGTGGCGTCCAATCCCGGTGTGTTCTTTTAACGGGCCAGGCGTGGGAGGGAAAAACCGTCTTTGTATCTGTAGAACATGAAAAATGAAGCAGGTGTGAAAATCAAACTGCTGCGACAGCAACTCTGCACGAGACTCCACCATGAAACCAGAGGGAGGCCTCCTGTCGTGTTTGTGTGGAGAAGAAGAAGACGACGTGCAAACGCTGCAGATATCAAAGATCCCTGCAGGGAAATCACCTGAACTGAACCAGGAGAGGAAGACAGACCAGAGATCAGAAAGTCTGTCCTTCAGATTCATCCTGAAACAATGAAACCAACTTAAAACATTCACATTAACTTTTTCATTTTTACATTTTGTTTCAGATTTGTAACAAACGAGTAAACGTGTAAATAAACTGTCAAACTGGAGATTTGTCCGTCTGCAGCACAAACGATGGACGTATTTTGACTCCAGGCACAGACGTGACGCGGTTCGTGTGTTTAGTTAATCGCAGCTGTTCTAGTCGATGTTTCGAATCCCACCAGAAGCCCCGCGGTCTGTTTGCTAACCGTCACTAATGATCACTAACTGTCACTTAAATTAGGTGCCATATTCACAGCTTAGATACACTGAGCTGAAGGTCCTAAAGAGCCTGAAGGAGGTCTGATGAAAAGTGACCAAAGGTGGAGAGCACAGCTCCAAGCTCGCTCTGATCTTTAGCCTCCATCCTTCGCACAAATTTGGCCATGTGTGGAGGTCGTGGACTCCCCTCAGGTTACCTGTGCACTACATCAATACAGAAACATACATTCAACATACATACATACACTTCAGTTTAGTTTCTGCCACTAAGAGTCCTGACTGTCCAAACAGAGTTTTAGTGCTCTGGTTTCCAGTTTTTTTTAGCTGCTGTTACTGTCACAAGAACACATTATATTTAGGAGAGAGTGTAATCTCATGGCAGATACAAATTAATTTTCATTAACACTGTGAGGTCAGCTGTAAGACTGCTGTCCACAGAAAATTAAACTGGATTCACAGCGCATGAACCGTCATAATTAAAGTCAAACAGCCTCCTCAAACATCAATACAGGAACAAGACACCATGGAGGTCTGCAGCTGCTGTTAGCTCAGTTTGTTAGCCTGACTGCGAGCTCAGAGGAGGAGGACAGGAGTTGCACAGTGGGATTACACTCTGATTTCTATGTAAAGTTGTAATCAAACTAAAGTTTTGAATCAGCGTGTTCGGCAAATATAACGAGGATTACCACCTTAAAACACCTACAAAGCATCCCGTGGTCACTCTGTGAATCACAACATGTTTGTTGCACAAACACGAACCCGGGCGACGATCCAACCACAACAAATCCTGGCAGATAAACCAGCCAGTGTGTGTGCAGGACAAAAACGTGACCTGGAGTACCAGGGCCGCGTGGAGAGACTTCTGATTAAAAAACCTTCATCGCACCGTTTTGTGCTCTGTGTTTTGTCAAGCAGCCAAGTGAGATTAAAAGTGCAGCAGCAGTATTAACCTTCTCGGTTCTGTTCAGTGTTTACTGCCATTTTCTGCCTCTGTCCTGTTCCTGGCCGGTCTGGACGGAGGATTAGACCAAACATGGTTCAGTGTTAATGACAGTTGGCAAATCCAAGCTGAGTGCAATCCCAGAGACCCGGTTCAATCCCCCAGACCAGACAGAAAAGCTGCTGGTAACATTAAATTTTAGGGAGGAGGCCAACTCTGTGTTCTGTGTTCGTTCATGCAGAACTGATCAAATATTCACGTGGAACGAATCCAAACACGACGAAATGTCAGTGTATTAAATGTCTGATGTTGCTTCAGGTGATTTTGAGTCATTATCATGCAGAGTTCGCTCTTCGCATTCAGACCTGCTGAACAGGATTAAATATTCTCTTTGCCACTTTAATCTAAGACGATTTTAAAAAAAACAAAAAACTGTCAGATTAAAAACCTTCAGTCATTCAAAGAGCCACACGTTTTCATTTCATCGACGTGGTTGTGAAAAAGTTTCATTTCATTCATGTCAAATCACAGAGCTGCATGTGTTGTTCCCAATTTTAACAGATTTTAACGCTGCAGTATTTCCACAGGTTTGAGGTCAGGTGTCACTTTTGAGAGTCAAACTGTCCAAAATATCAAAACATCTCAGCAAACTTCTTTTTTTGAAGAATCACAATGATTTACATTTTCTTCTTCTAGCGTCACCGCGAAGCCAAACACAACATCAACAACTCAATGAGCTCATCACCGTCTCGTTTGAGTCTAAGAACATTTCTCCAAAGTCGACAACACACCGTCTAATAAAGACATGACAGGACTGTCAGTAAAATGATGATAGAAAAACTGAGTAAAATGTGTCAATGTCCATTTTCTAATAAACAACATCATCCATCATCCGGCCAATCAAATCTGTTCAAACAGGTTAATTCAGGTTAAAAACAAAGACGTTCAAAAAGTATATTGAAACGCAGTATTCCTACACTGTGGTAGTACTACTTTTTCTTAAGTAAAAGGTCTGAGTACTTCCTCCACCTCTGATTGTTTTACAGGACTGCGTTCTCTCACAGATGTTCTGATGATACTGAAACTGAATGTGGAGAGCATCAGGACTCGTGAAGATAATAAGAACGTAGAAATAGAAATATCTTTGCAAAAGGTTCATGTGATGTGAAATTAATGTTTCAATAGAAAACTCACTGTGTGTGTGTGTGTGTGTGTGTGTGTGTGTGTGTGTCAGGAGCTGAAGGTGCTGAAGTCTAACAGGGTTGAAATTAGATTTTTCTGACAGCGACTGTGAGCCGGCGGTTAATAAACGAAATGTTTTCTATCCGTTCAAAAAATGAACTTAGCATTGATTTACAGCGCTGAGCTGGAGATGTGAGCGAAATACACAAGACGCACCGCAAACTTCATATTACATATTACACAGTTACTGAACTCATAATAGCACCAAAGACATCTTGTGTCGATTAATTGAAGGTGGTGGAGGAATGACCGACACACACTGAAACACTGCTGGTCTTCACAAACACTGAATCCTGCTGCCACCATAATCCACTGATGAAAATAGTCCAACAAAGGCACCATTTCCTGTTTGTCTCATTAACACAGCAGCAAGCAGCTGTTTAAAAATGAAACCAAACGTGTGTGAGGTGTGTTTAAAGACAACCGACAGGCTCCGAGCTGAGAGTTTGGAGGACTGAACAAACTTCCTGTCAATGAAACTTAAAGCTCACCAACAACGCGGCTCATCAAACACGAGAACTTTAAATCCAGTTAAAGTTTCATAATCTAATAAAATCTGCTGCGCATGTGAGCCGACACTCAGTTAATGAAGCACAGTACTAATTAAGCTTTGGAGGAATATGAGCTTTTGATGAACAGACGGATAAATTTAAACTGTGGACATTATTCTAAAGTTTAACTTTGCTGCTGACTTGGCCTGGTAATCAGCCTCATCCATCAGCTGTTAGTCACACTGTGGCTCAATAAATGTTTGTTTTACAGAATTTTCTGCTTTGTGGAATCTGATCGGTTTAAAATGGGTTCGATTCCCGGCTCCTCCCGTCTGAAGACACTGAAGCCCAGACGGCTCCTGAAGGTTGCTTCATCAGTGTGTGTGAATGTGATCAGTGCTTTAGTTTCTTAATGTTGGATGTAATATATATCATCACCTGTCTATTGATGCATCTTTAATGATCCTGAATGAGGCTGAGGCACCTTGTGTTGATGAGGTCGATACTCCAGTAGTTGCCTTGCAGCAGCTCTCAGACTGTCTTTCTCTCTGCAGGCTGCAGGTTTTCACCGTCCTAACAAGCCCTGTGTATTTACCTGCACACTGCTCCGTGTCCACGAACTATGTGACACTCCCCTCCTCGGCAGTAGTCCGGCTGGAGGACGCACAGACTCTGACAGGGCAGGCCGTCCACCGACAGGAAGCCCCGCTCGCACTGACACCGAGCCTCCCTCGTCCGGCCGCTCACCACACAGCGAGAAAACTCATCGCAGGCCAGGAACTTGCAGGCGTCGGCCTGATCGGCTGCGAGGAGGAGAAGAGGAAGAAAACACAGTGGACATTAGTATTCATGAAGTGTCTGTCTGCAGCTCCCTCCTCTCTCCAGGAGGTGCTGAGGAGCGTTTGATTTTAATGAGATCTCGGCTTCTGGTATGCATTGAAATGTAAGATTTAGCCTCTGGTGGGGAAGAGGCTTCCGAGACTAAACGTCAGAAACACTCCCGGGAAATTAGCATGTTTGGAGGTTCATGTATGAAATCTGCGGCGTGTGGTCAGTATGTATCTGTGTAACTGTAAATCATACATACACCACGTGTGTGTGTTTCTGTTGAGACTGACATGGAAGCACAGATCAGGCGAGACGAGCAGCTGATTTCATCTCTGCACAGATCAGAATCTGTTTGTGAACATCAAGAAAACTGCAGCACAGAAACACCAAAGACGCGTGTGAGGTAACACACCGGGCCGCGCAGTGAGATCATTTTGTGAACTGATGTTAAGGATGAATTTTTAATCAGCGTTTCAGGTGAACCGATGAACTGCTGAAACACAATCAGCCGCCTCCGATGAAAAACATGTTGCAGCAGCACTTCTTCTCATCTTCATCACGACTGTTGCTGCACAGCCCCACGTGTGTTGTTGGATTTGACACATAGACCTAATTACTGAGTCTATCTGAACGTGTGTGTGTGTGTGTGTGTGTGTGTGTGTGATCTCTGCGCTCGGCCTGTATTTCATCTGTGCAGAATATTACAACACGGAGACGCCGCTGATACAACAATGAGACTTTTTCTAACACGCCGGTGTTTGATCACACACTGTACATGAAGACGTCACTGTGCTGCAGCTGTAAGAACGAATAAAGAAGTTTTTTTTCCACAGTGTGAAAAATAACAACACGACTGTAAAAATGAATTATGAGACGTCGACTGGAAACGTTGCAGTTACTTCCTTCATGTTCCTATTAGAGAGTTTAACTCCTCAGTTTTTATTCTACAGTCGAGTCGAGCAGAGACAAAGTAAACCCACCTAACCGCTGGATGTTGGTGTGCTGTGACTCTTCTAAGCTTAAGCCTCTGACTAACTTTACTGAAGTCTATGAGCTGCTGCAGATCACGCTTGCTTCAGTTCACCATGTAGAATAATGAATAATTAATAAAAGCATTGAATTATTTAATTTCCTGACGTTGAATCTTGAAATTGTCAGTGTCAGCCTCTGTCCCTGTGGAAATCACAGGACACACTCAGGAAACATTTCCACAGATAAACTCGGCGCTTCACACCTGAACTGTACCTGGTTCAACATCCAGAGAGTGTGTGTCAATCTGGATGTGCAGGTTCTTGAGTGTGGTGGAACAGAGCTGCTCCAGGGCGCAGTGGACGGCCTCGGTGATGTTGTACGGCACCGACTTGGCGAACTTCATCTTGCTGTTGACGACCACGCTGCCCTTCCTGAAGTTTAGGATCTCCAGCTTCTTGAAGCCCGTCAGGTTGGCCTGCAGGAACGGCAGCAGCTGCAGAGACGACAGTAAAAATCACTCTGTGGTCTGTCAAATATTTTGATCCTTAATGTCTCTGATGCCGTCTGGGAGGCCGAGCGTCGCTCAGAGGGAAGAAGCTGTTAAACATCTGACAGTTAATTTGATATTAATGACCAAGTGTTTGGTTTCATTTATCAGAATCATCTGTTATACATGAGAAGCTGCATAACTCATTCACAAGGAAGAAAATTACACCGTTCTCTAAAAACTACAGATTTCACCATCCTGAATGAAAACCTTCACAAAAATACAAACCGAGGAAGAACAAACATTTAAATCGTCGTATCACTGATTCCACTTCATCTCTTCTGTCTGAAGTCAGAAATAACTTCCTGTCAGGTCACTATGAAATGAATTCTGTATATTAATGCATGTATCAGTTTCCACCTCGTTTTCTTTCTTACGGTCATTGAAGAATTATAAAGAATAAATCACACAAACATCTTTAAGAGGTGAAGCTGGATTCACTGGTTTGGAATAATAATTCATACTTGATAAGCCAGATGTCAAAACACAGCAGCAGAGCAGTAATAACTTTGTTGATCTCAGATTTTCACGCAGCGATGTGTCGTGGCTGACGCTGTTTGAACCGTTCATCTGTCATTGTTAGCTTTAGTTCAGTTAATTACATTTAATACAGCTGACCTTCAACTGTGGTAAAAATCATCGTCATAACAGACACGACAGAAGCTGTATCTGAAGTCCTCTGACGAGTACACAAAGATTTTTAAAGGCTGATTTCATAATGACAGTTCAGAGGAGGAAAAAGCTGATCGCCGATCAATCGACTGATTATCTTCATCGAGGTAAAGCAGTTATCTGTTTAAAGTTAAAGGTTTTATGGTCGTACACGAATTATAAAAAAGTTTTAAATCACAAAAAGCTGCTTTGGACGGAAAAAAATCATCTCGCTGATTGAGTGAATCCTTAATTAGTCCGATGTCAAAGATCTACAATTCATCTGCAGATTTAACCGGATAACTGTTGAGCTGAAGTCAGAGTAATGAATGCCAACCAGTGTGATGGTGTGTCCACAGAATAATTAAGTTAGAGGATGGAGTCAGAGAATAATTAGATTCTGACAGACGAACTATGACTTACAGACTTTTTGGCTTTTTGCCAGGAGGTGAGTTAATCGACCGTTTCTCTCAGGACGGACCGAGTCTCTCTCGCTGAGTAGATCTGCCATGTCTGCTTTAAAACGGCAGCACTGATGATCTCTGTGTGAGGCTGTCGGCCACTATCGGAGCCAATCTATGATGAACCGGTCAACCTCTAATCGATACAAATATCTCTGCCGTTAGTCACAGCCGGTGGTCGCTGGTGGAAGGCGTCCTGTTGTCTTATCATGTCAGTTTTGTTCTATCTGGGTTAAATATGAGCAAATGTTACAGTCACTGTCATCCTGGATGTTTGCTCCATATTAGAGGGTTAAATCTCAATAAATTCAATTTGTCCAGGCTTGGTGACTTTTTCTACATCTCACAAGTGTTTACGGTCATTTTGCATGAAGGCAACAGGAAATGTACTTAGTAGCTCGCTGCTCGCTCAGATGACACAGTTTGTTTTAGTTGTCGTGTCTTCCCTCGTCAAGGTCACATTTTTGGAGAGTTACTCGTCACGTCGACACACACACACACACACACACACACACACACACACACACACACACAGTCGGAGGTGCTACATTTCTGCACAGCACACAATTAAACACAAACACTCGACAATTTGGTTTCTCTAATTCCCGTGTGGCCGTACATAATTACCTCTATTGATGCAGTTAACACAACTGTTCAGCGGAATGAATAGTAACAGCTATTCAGAAATCGCAGCTCCCTGAAGGATTTACAATCAGGCCTCAGCCAATATATTCTATTCATGTGATAATTACTGCGTGTTTCAGAGTCTGCATTAAATTTGTACTGTTGTCAGCGTTAAACAGCAGCAGACCTGAGGCCACAGAGAGAAGAGCAGGTGATTTAAACTAAATGCTGGTTTGATTCGAGGCAAACTGAGAAGGCATCTGCCCGTCAGCTGAGAGAATACACCAGAACATGTGGTGCTACAAGCTTGAAGACGTTGAGACTACGAAGAACTTTACAGGAGGACTGCTCAAAACAACATAATCTCGGTAATTAGCTTGATGACTGGATCCAGTCAAACTCATTAGTCCGGTCTCTAACAGGCTGACACGAGTTTATTTGTACCTCTGCTGAAACACTTCAGCTTTGATTTTGACTTGAAGAAAACAAACCTGCAGACGAAGTTCACAGTCAGCACATGTAAAGCAAACAGCTCTTCATCGTCATTCAAACTACAGCAGGTGATGGTTGCATCTTTACTTACAGTCTGAACAAACATGCAGATGAATGATGATTTTCATTTGGTTCAGTGTTATCATGTTTTAAACGTGTGCTGAGGCTCAGAGGAACAGAATGAAGATGTGCTGACCGTGCACAATCTTCCTCTGCCTGTATAATATCCACACAGGGGAGTACCACAGCCTTCTAATAGTGACCACTGGGAACAAACCAGTACGAATGTTTTCCTGATGAATTACAGCAGTATAGAAGTTCAGATTGGAAAATATATCCTCAACAGAGAAAATGACCCAAGTGGTCAATAGAAACATCGTTTTTAATTGCAGAGATCTGATTTAAATTCTTTAAATGTTGTTCACTGTTTGTTTTCCATTTAAAGAAAAGCTTTTTGTCGCACAGCGCTGCCACTTTGATCCAAATGATTCACACCAGCTAAGTGCAGGCAGCCAAAAGGGCATCGAAATTAAACTGCTGCCGGGCTGCTAATTGAAGGGATTTACACACTTGTGCAGGGAGGAGTGCTAATCAGAGCTGCATTCAAACAAGTGTAATTCGCAATAATTAAAAAAAACAAGTAAGAAAGAGAGAGAGTGTGTGAGCAGCCCACTGAGCACTGAATGATGAAACAGGAGAGCTGAGCTTCTTTCTTGAGATGTTATTCAATCTAAAATGTGTCCAAAGGATGTTTCATATTATAATACAGCTGTGCTGTGCTCTCACACCATGTAACCTTGGACTAGTCACTCATATTATCTGTCTGCTCTGTCTGCTGTCCGTGACCTTGCTTGAACGCTTCAGAATCAACGGCATGTTTCAGCACTGGAACTCACAGCAGCGTTGTCTCATGTTGACGTCTTTATTCCCACAGCACATTCTCCCCGCCTCATTAACTGAGCAGACTCATTGTTTGTAGTGAAATGAATTCTGTATTGTGCCTACCTGAGCTTGAAATTATTCTCTCACCTCGCCTATTCATGTAAAAACAAATCAAAACATATCCATCCACAACACGACGAGCTGCAGGTCTGACTCCGAGGGCTTCGGGAGAACTTATTCAGAATGAAAACTGAGATAGAAATGAATAGAGCAGCTGCTCGCGCTCATTAATTGTCTTTTTGTTTTACCCCCTCAAGTCATAATGAAATTCATACGGGAAGATCACACACCCTGACTGGCAGACGCTTTACGCATTTTGTTGCTCCAGACTTCTCTTAAAAATTAATTATTTGCATTTAACAAAGATCTTGAAAGCATATTTATGAGAGATGAGACAAATCACATGACTCATAACAATTTATAGAGCTAATGTAATAAAAACTGAATGCATCACTGGTCTCCATGACAACTGAGCGACTCCATCCCCTCAGGAAGGCCACGAGGTGTGGCTGAAAGCCTCAGAAATAACAACTCAGTTTTATTTTAGTCGCTCGAAAAAAACATTTATTCATGTTTCTGGATGCTTTGTCCTCCCAGAGGATACTACATGAATACATGAAATTTCCAAGGACTGTTAGTACTATAAAAAGTCAAAGCAGTGCAACAATGCAATAAATCCTTGGAAAACTTATGCCTGTGTGTACTGCAAGGCTCAACAAGAATAAAAAATTGCTGTTTTTATTCTTTTGATTGAGGCATGGGTGGGTGGAGAAGAGCTGAGTAATTCTTAGAATACACGACAGTGCTGACAAAACCCAAGACTTTAAATCCTTGTAGGATTAAATGTGTCAGTTACTAAATGTCAAATGGAATTATTTCAGTTCAGAAAAGGGTTTTTCTGTGGATCGTCAATCATACACAAATTTGATGCTGCTGTTCTTAGATGTTTTCACTGAAGTTTTCCTACTCACCACGTCTAAGAAGGTGTTCTCCAGGGATCTGTACTCATCAGACGTCTTGTTGAAGAGGCCCTCAGAGAAGTTCATGTTGGTGACACGAAGGCTGAAGAACACCACCAGCTCCCTGCCCTGGGTGGCCGTGGTCATGGAGGGCGTGGTCAGGTATCTAACTGGAGGTGGGGCCGTGACGCTGACAGTGGTATGTTCCTCCCACACAGGTGGGAAGCCACTCCCTTCATCTGGCAGCTCTGTAGCTGCTACGTCCGTTTGATCCAGCTCCACCGCCAGGTCCTGTACAGCCTCGTCAATGACGTCTCCCGCCGGTGGGCTGGTTTGGCTTTCACCACCTTTCTGCACCTCGTCTTCCAAGTCTTCATCAATAATGACGACAGCCGGCTCAATTTGCTCCAACTCTGCCTCCGTGCGATCGTCCTCCGAAGACTCAGGAGAAGAGGAGATCCCAGCTACCTCGAAGAGTCCAGAGTCTGTAGTCGGGCTGGGTGCAGTCACTTCAGATATAGCCACAGAAGTTGGCAGAGGTGTAGGGAAAGAGTCTGAAACTGGTGCTACCGTCACACCGTCTCTTTCTGGGGATGAATCACTTCCATGCGTCTTCTCCGGCAAGTCCTCTGTGCCTTCAGGGCCCTCTGATGTGTCTTGCTTGTTGGGAGCTGTCGTCTCTTTGAAATGTCAGGCGAAAAGGCTGAATTAAGTCATGAGCACTCACAAAGGATTTCCACAAATTACAAAAATGTCCCTGCTGAGTGAATTATACATAATACATTCAACCTGCTTCTAAATTTTCAGTTTGAATTCCCAGTTTTGCTTTGAGAGAATATCCTAAATATCATTCCTTAGCATCTGTAAGAATCCAGAGAACCTGCTCTATTAACACATTCACTGCCTTTAATCACCTAACATTGGTATGCTTTGAGTGTGTTCCTCACCTGCGATGTCTGAGGTTGTTTCAAACTGTACATCACTCTTTGATGTTTCTGTTGTGATGACACCAGTTTCACTCTCCACTTGTGTGTCTACGTTATCAGCATCCCGCTCAAAGTAAAAGTCATCGATGATTGGATGTTCTTGGACGGGTTCACCTAAATCTTCTTCAGAAGGTTGGATGTTTATTTGTATGACAGGTAAGTTATCTTCCTCATGTGGCCCGTGATGGTCTGGTCCATCTGGTTGTAGGAACGTGTTGTCTTCAACAACCTGAACAGCATCCTCTCTAAAGTGGATTGGTCTCCTGCCGTCCAAAGGGTGAAGGATTTTAACTGCTTCGGCTGGTGGCTCAGTAACATCTTCTGCAGGTTCTGGTTCTAAAATCTCAGCTATCCCCTCCTCTGGATTTGGTTCAGGGACTTCAACGCCTTCTCCTTCTGGGACATCAGTGACTACTTCCTCTTTTGATTCTGGCTCTGAAACCTCAGGTAACTCTTCTGCTGGTGGTACTGCATGATCCTCGCCTTGCCCTGGTTCTGATGCTTTCTTTGGATTCTCAACAACCTCCTGTGGTTCTTCCTCTAAAACATCAGCTGCCTCTTCTCCAGCTTCTGGTGGAAGTTGTGGTTCTGGAATGTCCACAGGTTCTTTTTCTGGTACTGGAACTACAACCACTTCTTCCTCTGGTTTTTCATCCTCAACTACATCGTCCTTTGCTTGTGGCACTTCTTCTGACTCTTTCCCTAGATCTGGTTCTGGAGCTATAACCTCTACCACTTCTTCACTTGGTTCTGAAACCTCTTCTGGCTCCTTCTCTGATTCTGTGGCCTCAACTACCTCATCATCTGTTTCTGTCACTTCAGTTCCATGCCCTTCCTTTTCTGGCGCTGATTCTACATCGACCACACCTTCACCCTCTGTTTCTGACACCTCAATAACCTCTTCTTCTGCTTCTACAGGTTTAACAACATCAACTGCTTCCTCCTGAACTACCTCTGATTCCAGTTCGGAAACTTCGGGTACAGTTTGTTCTGAAACCTCATCTACACCAAGTTCTGACTCTTCATCTGCTTCTGGAGTTTGATCTGAAACCTTGTCATCTTTCTCAGATTCTGGACCTGGATCTGACACCTCAAATACGTCTTCTGGTTCCTCTTCTAAGACATCAACAATTCCCTTTTCTGGTTGCAAAACTTCTTCTCCTTCCTCCTTCAAAATCACTACTGTGCTATCGTCTGGTTCGGATTCTTTTAGCTCTGGACTATCAACTGGTTCTAAAACTTCATCAAGCTCCTCCACTTTTTCTGGTTCTGAGGCAACCACTTCTTGATCCTCTAACACAGACTCTTCCTCTGGCTCTGAAACTTCAGCTACTTCCTCTGGCTCTGCTATTTTTTCCTCTTCAGCTAATTCTTCTTCTGGCTCTGCTACTTCTTTCTCTGGCTCTGAAATCTCAGTTATTTCTTCCTCTGGCACAGAAAAATCAATTTGCTCAGGTGTCGGCAGCAAAGCCTCCAGCAGTTCACCAGGTTCCACCTCTAACTCTCCATCATGAACATCTGCTTCTGACACCTCACGAGTGTCATAAGGTTCAGAAACACCCACACCAACCTCTCCCTCATCTGGAAGAGCGTTAATTTCTTCGTCTTCATCGTGAAGGTTCACAATTGCCTCGGTGGGAGGCTGGCCTGTGACGCCTGAAAGTGTTGTGATCACGAGCCCCAAATCAGTCAGCTCTGCTTCAGCAGGGGCAGTAGTTAGTAAAATCTGTGTTGTGGGGGTAACAACATCCAAACTAGGAATTTCACTATCCTCATCAACAGGAGTCAGGTCTTCCTCCGATATCAGATTTGGGGACAGATTGATATATGGAACGTCTGTCTCCAGCTTGAGAATCGCAGGAGGGGTTGGGATGTAGTCTCTCACAAGTTCACCGGTTTCATCATGATGAATTGTTTCAATCTCATGTGTAATGATCAGTAACTCTTCTTCCTTCACTTCCTCATTTGGTGCCTCAGGCACACTCACATGAATTGCCTCAGACTCGTCAGTAATATCTTCCGAGGCTGGAGAATGATCTCTGCTCTCTGACATCCCACCAGTCACCACCGTGGTCTCATCATCTGGGACGGACGTGGGATCTAGCAGGGTCACAAGGGCATTCTCCTTCTCCATGGGGGTGAGGGGAACCACCAGCCGAGGTTTATCAACATCTGGCTCATCGGTGAAAACTTCAAACTCATTGTGTGAATCAGGCTCACCGGACTGTGGAAACATTAATGTAGGAGATGATCAATGCAATGAAAAAGGTTGCAAATGTTGATGACGACAGTGCATATGATGTTGCAAGGACTCCAAAACCTGAACTTACAAATACATTTAAGTCAGGTCAGCTGAATACTCAAAGTTTGCAATACTACATTAATGTTTACTTAACTACCATCACAGCTACTGCAAAATAAACAAAGTATATCTGTATATCTAAACATCCTCTTACCTCAGTCAATACTTCTACAGAAGAGGTTGAAGTTGGTGCTGGTTGGAGGAATCTTTCTGTCAAAAAGAAAGCAGCACAATGTGTTTTTATACTTGAAATACGTGACTTGGTGTAAATGCCATAAATCCTTAAAAAAGTTGTCCACTACAGCAGCAAGCCCATTTCATTAATTTATTTATTTTAGTATCAGAGTTGAAAACAAAAAGTGACTTTAACGTTAAAAAATGTTACCATTGTACCTGGTTCAAAGTTGAGGGAGTCCAGATCGATTGGCAGCGATGCCTCCTCACGCAAAGCCTTGGTCACCATTTCTCTGAGTCCAGAGTTAGTTGAAGACTCTGGGACGTCGGTCGTCGTCTCTGAATTCTCAGAGTTGCTTTTAGGTGAATTAATCTCAAAGACGAGAGAGTAGTGAACTGAGATTCCTCCAGGCCTGAAAAGGAGATATTATCTCTCCAATTCAGAGTTGATGACTCGAATTCTTCACAATAAACGTATTAATCAACTAATCTATATCAACCCTCTGCAGATACAAGCCTACTGTTATGGTGATTTTCTGCTTTTAGACAGCAACAATTTCACCCATTGTTCCTTCAATTCTGTGATGTTCAATACAGAGAGTCTAATTTGTCAGTGTCACAAGTCCTGAAAATGTTAATAACAACTCTGGATTAAATATGCTCGGCACGAGCTGCAGAGAGAAGACTTTAGGTAACAAATAAAGGTAATCAAAAGTCGTGTGGTGCTGCAGTAAGGAGAGGCGCATTCGGAAAACCAGACATGAATATCTGTAGCTAGATTTCAGAAACAGTTTAAAAAAACCAAAAGAGAGATACTGCATCAAAGCTTCATCAATATTCTGCACAGCTATCGTCATCAACACAGAATACGCTGATTTGCAGAGATGTGACTGATTAGAATTGCGAGGATGAGTTTCTTTGCCTTTGTGGGAACTGATGTCTGCCAAACAAAAGCACTTCTTCATCAGGCTGCAGTGACGATTCTGCATCGACAACATCCAGCACAACTTCAGACTCCAGCTTTGTCTGGATTGGACTGGTTTGTGTCGTATCTGTAAACGCACACCTTCTCTCCGCTCTAAAGGTGCCTGTTGACTTTATATCATTTCTGGGCTTCGTTCAGGGGATATTTCCTGATTTTAGACGTTTGCTACTGTATGCTGTTGTCTTATGTAAGTCATTTTAGAGGGTGACTGGAGTTGTCTACCCACTTCCTGCTGTTGAATATGCTACGCCTGTTGCCAATCATGTCGTCACCCAGCATCTATTCCAAAACAGGTTTTTCTTTTCTTTGTTCTTATTTTTGCTCTGATGGAGACAGGCGGTGGAGGCATGTGGGTGCAGCTCACATATGAAAAGGCTTTAACTTTTCCAGCAGAGAAACGTGCCTTGAACTATTCTTTCGGGGAGATCAGCGTTTTATGTGTACACCTTAGTTTCAAAGAGCTCTTTCATTTATCTGATGGACAAAGCAACATTCTTCGGCTTTGTTCTCGGGTTTTACCTCCTGTTCTTACATCTAAGAAACGTAAAGCTCCACTGATCAAAAGTTTTTAACAATGATTCCAACAATGATAAGCACTTGTGGTGTTCACTCATAGTTTCAGTACCATAGAAAGACCCTTTTTAGCCTCTTTTAGCATTGGTTTTGATTTTTACAGCAGCTTTGCAGTTCAGTGTAAATGTTTCCAGCAGCACAGCAGGCAGACACAGTTAGATAGCAGCTGCTGCACTATGTGGAACTTTGAAGACCAAACCAGAGCTGGAAGGGCAGTGAATACTGGACCTGAGCTTTAACTACACTGCAGCATGGATGCAAAAAATGGTGGAACAAATGGCGACCTCCTGACAGCAAGAAGAGCTTCTTTGTTGTGTTGAACAACAAGAAGAAATAAAAAGTAGGAAACACTGTGTGCGACCCCGTTACGAGAACAAGACTGAGGATGTGAATACAGTGCACACGAAATGAGCACAGGACTTTATTTGCTGGTCGTTTCCTTACAGAACCACATTTACAAGTTTCCTGGGCAGGTACAGTCACCGTTGAATTTGCAACTAAACAGGAAGTGATGTCATATTATACATCACAAGACTCAACTTCAGAGAGATTGCAAGTCTGCTACTAGCATGTAAAGAGCTGGACACACTTGTAATATGTTGACTCTAATAGAGCAGAAGAAGCTGAAAACACAAGACTGATGTATATATATGTACATATATACATATATGATCATTATGATCATATGTTAGCAAACATCCAGCAGACACAGAGCAACATTATAGGACTGCAACTAAGGATTAATCTGTCGAGCAATTATCAGTTTGTTGTTTGAAAATGTTGAACATCATTCAAAATGTCCTCAAATGTCAACGACACAAAGAAATTCAGTTTACTGTCACAGAGGACGAAAGAAACCAGAAAATATTTACACGTGCGAAGCTGAAATCAGAGAATTTAGAAAACAAAAAACAAAATTCATTATTTTGATCATCCATTTAACGACAATCAAAATAACTAATCAATTAATCAACTAGCCGTTACAGCTCTACAGCATTATCATTCGTGCTGTTTGGTGCTGAGTTTACATGCTGCCTGCTGGTGCTGGAAATGAGGCTGAACCAAAACAATGAGCTAAAAGATGCTAAAACGCTGAGGGCAGCTGCAGAGTCTGAAATGACGTCTGTCAATAACGTCAGTCGTTTAGACAAAATGTGACCCTGACGTAGTTTCCTTTTGTTTTGTGAGTGCTGGAGTCTGGCAGACAAAAGCAGGAGGAGTTGTGAATCCTTCATAAGATTAGAGGACGAGCTCCCGCTGAGGTCTCACCTCCGCGTTATTGGCCGTGACAGCGACAGACGCCACAGGAGAAGGCAAATTAACGGGGGAGCAGCTTGACAATTACTGTATCCACAAGTCTTCCTGTTTCACTGCTCACCTGCCTTCTCTAATAATGAGAGAGAAGGCCGAGCGCTCTAACGAACTTTGGGGGGAAGAAGCAGCACCACAGGCCTCTTATTAACCTTTAACAAGAAAGAGATTTACAGGGCAAAGATCTTCTTGTCTCAGCAGTTATTTGGTCCTCGCAGGTCACTGTGCAATTTCTACTTTGTATTGAACCGTCTGGACAGTTCGCGGCAAAATAACCCGTCTTCCTGTGACTGACTCGGATCCAAATAAATGCTGAGCTGCGTATTGGAGAGAACCTGCGCAAACACACACGAGGGAGGGCAGATACTACGGAAAATGTTTCATCTCTCTGTGTCATTTACCCGTCAGTGTCCTGGGTCTCGCTTGTGTTGGGGAGAAGAAAAGAACGTTTAAGAGCTGGAAGTGAAAACTGTAACAGGGAGAAGAAAACAAACCAAAAGTTTCTTTGAAAACTTTCAAATCAACATCTGTGACAAAATAATCAAGGTGAAAGTTAGAATATTAAAACACTTCATTATAAATAAAATAGTTTAACAAATAAAGCTTCTGATAATCTGAAGAAACATCAAGCCAAAAGGATCAAAGTGAGAATATTTATATCCAAATAGAACCTTTTTGTTTCTTACCTGCCTCATTAGTGTGTATAATCAGAACACAACAGCAGTTAAAGGATTAAAATAATAAAAATGTCGAGACATTGTTTAGACCGCTGCAGATGCTCGCTCATCATTAGAGCGAAGAAACAATCGAGGCCTTTAAGTTTAAATCTTCTGCTTCTGTCTCCAAAACATTCATCAGGCGAGGTCACAGTCAACTCTTCTCGTCAGTCTGAATGTTTCTATATTTATCAAACTGTATTCATGAGGAACAAGTCGCTCTGTCTGTCAGGAGTGACTGACAGCAGTAAATATACTGTCGCTGCACGTTTCCACTGCTAATGACTCGTGGCAGTGACGGTGATCGCACAGCCGTCACAGGTCTGGTGTCACTTTTGACAGTTTTTACTTCAATTTAACCCGAAATTCTGGAACTATTGTCCTGTGGACTTTATTTAGATATTTTGGTTCTTTCTGTGACAAACTGATACATGCACCACACGCTCTACCAGGTGAGCTACCGCTACCGCTGTTTACAGAGAAGCTGCTTTAAATTTGTTTATTTTTTTCTTCCATTTTTTACTTATTTCAGAAAAAAGCAGCCGTTCTTCTTTTTACTGACCAAAATGAAGAAAACCTGGTTTTACTGTCGAGTAAGCGTTTCTGAATAGACGGGAAATGTAGCTTTTGTGTCTCAATATTTTATTTCTAAACATTTTCTTCATCGTTGGTGGTTTTATTGTGAAAATAATTTTTTTAAAAATCCATCCATCCATTCTGCTTCTGCTGAACGACAAGAAAAATAAATCTCCGCTCTGGAAACGCTCCCCTGAAGCAGCATCTGACACGATCCCAATGACAACCAGCCTCTTATCTACTGAATGACTGTCCGTGCCAAACGATCTGCTCATTTAAGATTTAATGAAATTATCGAGGCTCGGTGGAACGTCTCGCCGCTGCAGCGGTGCAGATTTGATTACACTTTAACCGCGTGTCCTCACTCTTATCGGCTCATTCAAACTCTTTAATATTCACATGTGGACTTACCTGATTGCCAGCACGTCGATGGCTTTAAATCCTGGAAGTTTGTCAAAAACGTGCTGCATCTGTGAAAGAGAAAAAGACCTAAAATATCAGTGAGGACGCCTCCCATCATCACCCTCTATTTGCAGAGGCTAATGTAATTAACTCTGAGCTTGTTAATAACTTGGCAGGAAGCCGACGTGTCGGGATAAAAAAGGACAGCATGAATGGGAAACCCTCATTGATATCTATGTTTAGGGCGAGTTAAGCACTCTCATGACATAACCGTCTTTAAGGCCTCCATCAGGTAACATCCTGCTGAGGATTGATGTCTGATGAAGAGTCTTTTAATGATTAAATAACATGGAAGGACTTCATATCTCAACACGACTCTCTGAGTAGCTCCTCAATAGGAAACCCTCAGAAGGAGAGGACTGTGGGTAATCTCCCTTTCCCTGGTCGTGACCTTACGACCCCGTGATGTAAGCTCCTTTACTGTCAGGACAGACACAGAGACTCAGGAAGGTAGTGACCGAGCGGCAACCTCCAACAGAGGAAGTGTCAAACTGTACCATACAAACATACAGAAGGTATTCCCACCTGGTCCTGCAGGTGGTGAGCCAGGTCGATGTACTGCAGGGAGTCTGGATCGTCGAGCAGCTCTCTGTAACCTGGATCCACCAGGTCAATAGTGAACTCCACGATCTGCTCCACCGGACTCTCCGGGACGACATTAGGAAGCTCCGAGTCCTTCAGGATGAAAACAACACTTCAGTACAGAGGTAACATCGGAAAGAACAAAGGAACAGTTCTGGTCCGGCCCGAGTGCTCGACGGAGCAAACCAGATGCGGTCATTCATTCGTTTGGTATTCTTTGATAGAAAGGTTGTATGTTCACTGTTGGAATAAACAAAGGACATTTGGAAAGAACAAGAAAGAAACTGAACAAATATCTGATGATTTTATAGCTTGTGTTTTAGTGTAGAATATATATTTGAAAAATCACCAATAGCTGCAGCCATCAGAGAGAAAAAAATAAAAAATACATTTCTTTCTGATGTAAATGTTCTTTCTGACACAGATGAACCAAATGTCCTGAAACGTGTGCTGCTCACAGAAACACATTCAGTGACACATTCAACATTCAGTATTCAGCATGCCTCAAGAAAGAGGCGTGCAGAGTGAACAGAGTAATAACTGCTTTTACAGAGTGAGTGACAGCCTCAAATTATTCTGGTCATTTCAGTCCAGTTCAATAAACTTACGCCATTTTCAACCTGGAACATCTTTAGAGGAATTCAATGTCAGAGCTCAGTGAGGCGTTCAAACCAGCTCAAACGTCACAGGCAGTAATTATCTGTGGAAAGACACGCTGCACCGCTGCAACCATCTGCTGCTGAACAAACACACACGCCGGGAGTCTGGACTGAACTTTAGAGCATGAACACCAGCTGGGACTCCGCCTTGTTACCTGCAGCAGGTAAACTGTCCTCGCTGTTTATGAACTACAGGACGAACTGGAGCGAGCCCGTCCTGTGTGTGGAAGGTCACATGATCAATCTGAGTCCAGTTATATTTTTAACTTTAACTCGGCTGCTTTTTGTTTGCTTTGACTTTTTCAAGGTTTTTATGAAGTTGGGTTTCTAAAGTTGGAGATCTGCACTGAAAGTTTTTTTATTCAACTCCTCCCATTCATTTCAATGCATGATGACAAAAAAGAACCAACAATAGAATTTTATTATTTTATTTCTCTAATTTGTGGTTAGTGGGTTAAAGTATCATTAAATTCTGTGTACTAAGAATAAGACAGATGGACATAATTTCATCCATAATTAACTATAATTTCTGCAGAAGAAGTATTTGTACTTAAATGTGACTTTTCAAGCCCTCAGAGCTATGCCTGTCTGAAACCTCCTGGTGAAGCTCTTTCCTCCTTTGATTTGTTCTCGTAGATAAAAGTGTTGACTAAATATTAAAATGTACAGTAAAAGTGCTCGTCTGTACCTCCTCCATGTCCTCAGCTGCCTGTGTGTGATCGAGCCCAGGGCTCGGAGAGACACTCGTGGGGCTGAGGAGGACGACGGTACTCGTGGTGGTCGTCGGTGGCAGCGCTGGAGGCCCGTCGGTCTGAACCTCTGCACCTGAAGTAACAAGTCATTAAAAATAAATAAGGAGGAAGACTGTAAGTCAACATATCTACAGATTTATTCTCACATCTGACAGGATGCATAAAAACACACGGTCATTTCAAAGTTAATTAGAAAAACTGTGTTTGGACAACTTTCAGTCTCACAGTTCGTAATGAGATATAATACAACATCCAACAGCAGAAGCTGAGAATTCAATAACATAATGACAGAGTGACAGCATTCATTTAAATTATAGATGCTCTACCTGCTATCTCCGGTGTTTTCTGTGTCGGTGCAGGAGTCACCACACGTCTGCAGGAGGAGGAAACAAAAAGTTGGTGGTATGGTTGTCATTTTTTTTGGGGGGGGTGACCTGCAGTTTGGTACAGTGGTACATGTTTTGGGCTCCTGTGGTTTTGGATTAATGGTACGTCGGAGCGATGGGCCTCTTCCTCATCGTCACTTCTCTCTGCTGCTCACTGGCTGTGGAGCTCTGTCTGTTTGGCGTACCTCAAACTGACGTCACGCACCATAGCATCAAGCCTTGATGCCAACAAACGATAGGTGCAGGTGTGCTGATGCACATCATGTGGCTGGGGAAGCAAGACGCTCAAATAATGAGCTGCTGAGCAAACGCTGCTGTCACACGGCCAAACAGATAAAGTTGGCTCACTTCAACAACCTTTTGGATTTTAAGGTTAAAGTATTCAAACATTTCTGAATGAAAACCACAAATATCCTCCATCAACTCGAGTTCTAATCAACTTAGTAACAAGTGACAAATGTTCACATCCTGTCATTAATTAAGCTGAAAGTGTTTTTAATTTAGATGAATGTATCTTGTTGAAGTATCTTGACTTAATGAACAAAAATACTGAATCAGTGTCGAGAACGTCTCTCCTCGTATGTTTGTGTTCATGTTCAGGCGTCCTTTAGTGAGCGAATGAGGATGAAGATCATTCACCAGCCGTCTTTACAGCACACGAGCTGTGAACTCAGTCTGTGGAAACTGTTCTCTAATCTTCCCGGTTATTAAAAAGCCTCTCATTCTTTTTACTGAAGTGATTACAGAGGAAAGAGACGAGCCGTGTGATAAAGCTGTGAGTCTGATCGTTTTTTCCGAGCCAGTCTGCGTCCTCATAACTCCTCTGATTCAAATTATATCATCGCCATGTCTCCAGAGTCACGTCGCCATTTGTGAAATCACTCTGAACAGAAATAAAGTTACAGGATGATGATGAGCCTGGTGAAGAAATCAGATTTAAAATTAAAACATCATTTAGAGGGACTAGAGCAGGAGGATGACTGCGCTTACATTCTCTCAATTGCAAAATTTATTAGAAAAGTCGAATTAAATTCACTCATATAAGTTATGAAAATGACAGCTGGCCCAATGTGACACTTCATTATCAGGAGAATTTTTTTATTTCTACAATACAAATTTATCAGCAAACATTTATGCAAATGATGTCGTCCTGTGAATGTTAAATACTTTTTGAGGAAACATTTTGTGAAGAAAAAAACATCCAAGATTCAACCTGATTCATCATGTTGGAAATACACACACACTAATGACTTTGTGTTGAATTAGATTATAGTCTCTCCTGCATCCTTTATCGATCTATTCTCATAGAATTGTTGAAATCAGCCATGATTTCAGAGCTCTCCCGTCTGCAGTCTACTGTCCCACAGTCTTCGAAACAGCCTGTTCCCACAGCAAGAACTTTTCCAGGAACATTACCTGTGTTTGACTGAAGGAACCAGAGTCTAAATTTAGCTCCTGCAGTGTTGTAGTACCCAAGATTATAGTTTAAGACCAGTGACCACAACTGCAGGGAAATCTATTATATGTTTGTTAACTGTCTGGGAGGAGAGCTCAGCCACTACCACTACTACTACAAAGAATTCATCTGCAAAACACTAAAAGTAAAGACTAAATAATGAAGGAGTTTTGGTGATTATTAGCTACCTATGCAAGCTTTATGCTGCCTGGTCTTGGTCTTATCTCAGACTCAGAAAACACCAGCCTGCTAAGACTTGAGTTCAGGTCATTTCTTGTCATGTTCACGAACATTAAACGAGTTTAGCTTTATGTAGTCTGCTTCGTGACTTCCTAACGAGTGAAGGAGAGAAATAAAACTCCATTTGTTGATTGTTTTGTAGCTGTTACACATTAAAGCAGAAATAAATCACCATAAAGCTCTCAGCAGATCACTGCTACTGTGGAGAGACAGACGCTGCTCCACCTGTGCTCGTCTTTTCTTCATCCCTTCAATATTCAGCTGCACTGAACAGCAACAGAATCACGTGACGTTTGTTGTACTGTTGTTATCGTCACTGCTGTCTGCTGGTCTGCTGTTTGTGTTCAAACTACACAGTGGCTTTGGAGGGGGCCCTGTTTTCCAGTGCAGCCCGCTACTAAACATGTCAAAACATTCTTCTAACAGACAGTCAGTACTGTCAGTAATGTTTCACAGACTTCAACAGAGGTTGGTCTGAGGTACAAACATTGTCATGTGATCTTTGGAGTGGACCAGCTCTCCTCTTAGAAAATATAAAACATGCACTGCAGGTATCTGCGTTTTCAGTTTTAAAAACATGGCAACCTCTTTGACCACCAAGAATACTGTAATATTTCTCCATCAGAGCTTGAACATTAGATTACCGATTACATGCATAATGCCAATCATTTGTAAATCCTGTAAAGCACTTTGGAAGCTGTATTACAGCCTGACTGATGAGATTCTTTTCAATGCTCGTATTATCTGTTTGCACGCAGTCAGAGAGAGACGAGATGATTACGTGTCACACCTACCGTGTCGAAGGCCTCCCGTCTTTCCTCCGGTTCATCCTCTGTAAACAACCAAAAAACAAAAACATTTAAGTCTCGGTGTCAGTAAGTGTCACGCCGCAGCAGACACAGCACACACTGCCTCTCTGCACATTTCAACACTGAGGCACTAATTGGCCGACTGATTGTCTTGTTTGTGATGATGATGATGATGATGTCAAGTGTCAGAACCTGCTGCTCGCTCTCGCTGCTAGTCGCCTGTTTTTAGATTGATGATGATTGATTTCTTTACACTCAGAACTTCAGTTTGTGTAAATACAATTATGTGCAAATTATCCATTGTGTGTGTGTGTGTAGAGGTTTAAAATTATATTTTACTGCAGCCGCCTCCGAAGCCTTCAGGGAGTTTTACAACCCTTTAGGCTGTAAAACTCATTAAATCTCCACAGTGTAATTTTAAAAAATGAGGGTGAATGTTAACGAGGAAAACTTTCCTCTGTGGTTTTTAAAGGGTTAGTTCAAATTGTAGCAATTTGACCCAGACCCCTTGTGGGTTTTAATTTCACACACTCAAACTTGAACTTAAACTGTCATATTTTTGGTATTCAACAGATTTAAACTTTTACACTCTTTATCCCACAACAGCCTGAATTCTTGGTGTCCAAAAAGCTGTTAGGAACTGCAGATTTGTTGGCTGCACATTCGTGCTGCAGATCCTCCACCATCCCAGAGGTGCTCGGTTGGACTGAGATCTGGTGACTGTGGATTTCACTGAACTCATCATCGTATCGGGGGAAGCAGCTTGAGGTGACATGTGTGCCATCCTGCTGGAAGCAGTCGTCAGAAGATGGGAAGGCGGTGGCGATAAAGGGATGTACATGGTCAGCTCCACACCACGCTCAGGTGGTATTAAGTGGCCACATGTGTAGAAAAGAAAATTATCTCCACACACACACACACAGACACAGACACAGACACAGACACACACACACACACACACACACACACAGACCACCAGCAGCCTAAACTGTAGACGAGGCAGGTTGGATCCATAGATTCATGTTTACTCGTCCATCTGCCCCGTCAGCAGGACGGCAACGTTTTTCTTCTGCTGCTGTCTGTAGTCTGTCCACTTCACGGCTGCACGTGTTCAGAGATGCTCTTCTGCTGTCAGAACGCCTGATTATAAGTTTCCGTCGCCTTCCTGTCACCTTGAAGCAGCCTGGTTATTCTTTTATGGACTGTTTTCTGGATGTTCACAGTGCTGGAGAGTAACTTAACTTTACTTAACTAACATACTCAAAGTACAAGTACCTCAACATTCAGTATTTTCACATTGAACTGCCTTAAAATTCTACTCCTACATTCAGAGGTGAATATTGTGTCTACTGTTTACTGCACTGCATTTATTTGATAACTTTAGTTACAATCAAGATTATATATTGTAAATCGAGCCCCCTAAATCTGACACTCTGGACCTTTAAGTAAACTTTTGAGTATTTCTACACTGAGGTATTCATATTTTTAGTTCTTTCATCTCTGAAAAGAGACACAGAAACTAACAACCTTTCACCTCTGATGTCTGAACCAGGTCTACATGCTCCTCAGCATCGGGCTGTCGCCATGTGATTGGCTGATTTGCATTAACGAGCAGGTGTTCAGGTACCTGATGAAGTGGCCGCTGAGTGTAAATCTTTAGCAGACAGTGAAAATGTTTCCTGTCTTGTTGGCAGATGGGATGAGCGTGCTGCCTGAGAGCAACATGTTTACTGAAGAATCCACAACACAAACGCTGATCAACAAACTAAAGAACACACTCCAACCCACCTGGCTCGATGGTTTGTACAGAGAGAGTCACAGGTTTATTTTCTGTTCCACATTGGTCGTATTTGAACGTATCTGCAGGTTGTTTGGTGAGCTCACATCTCTGGTGCATGTCTAAACGTTGTGTATGTCTGCGGGCTGCAGGAGTGTTGAAGGCGTGCTGTGCCTCTCTTACCCTGTGAATCATGCTCATGTGCTCCTCGGCGCTGCTGAAGTTCTTGGCAAGGTCAGAGATGCACAGCGACTCGTGTTGACACGTGTGAACCCATTTCTGGTACTCTGCCGTCCCGGGGATCCTGTCGAAGAAGATCCTAAACGCCTCCCACACGGCCTCCTGACAAACTGGCCAAACAAACACACACACACACACACACACACAGCGTCTTAGACTTTCAGCACTAAACACACTGCTGCCAGGAGCTCCTCCACACAGGAACAATCTGTTCTACACTGTAAACTACAATAAATGAGCCGATGACAGACTCCCAGCTCTGCCTGATCGATGTGCAGCGTTTCTGTAAAAGAGTTCGTTGGTTCAGGATCTCTCTATAAACTGTGGAGCTGATTCTTCTCTTATTTTTGTCCCCAATAAAGTCCAGACAGTTCAATTCAAAAGCAAGATTTGGTTTGAATTAAAGTGAACCTTCAGTATTTCATAATTGAGTTTATGGTTTTGTTGTGTTTACAGCACAATAAAACAGGTTACATGCTGCATTAAGAGGACATGTACCTGCATCGATTAGCTGAATAATCAGATTCATCAAATTAATCAGGTCTTGATCGATTCATGGAGAAAATGATCAGCACAATAATGGAAAGTGATGATAATCGTTAGATGCAGCATCAGGAAATACACAAGCTATTTTCTCCATCAGTATCAGTTAATTTCTGATATTAAAGTCGATATTAACGAGGATAAAAGATCAAACTAAAGAAGAAAAAAGAAGAAAAAGATAAATACATATTTGCACATTCATACAGGAGATAAAAAGCTAATGAGTAGAACAGAATTAAACCAAGTTTGTATGAACAGAAGTATCTCTGACATTTACTTCAATACACAATAAATACTGCGTAGTATTTGCAGAGTACACGGTGTCACAGGACTGCACACCTACTTGCTGGAAAGCAGCCTTTCAGTTTGTTTTCTCAACCTGTGGAGGAGGTGAGTGAGTCACTCCTCAGGCTCTGACTGATGACTCAGCACCCTGAGGTCAAACCTGGTCCAGCACCTCCGTCCTCACACATCGCTCCCCTCTGCTCAGCTTCTCACTCTCACTTGTACTTTCACTCATCTCTCATTTGAGACTGTTCTCTCATCTGGTCATTAAACATTTACTTCACTGGTCAATCGCTTGTTTCTGACAGTTAAATTACATCTTTTGTTTCCAAGAAACGACAGAAACAAAAGCATTGGTGGAAACACTGTTCTAATGATGTGTATTGCAAAGGAATAGTATTATTTGAGGAACTCCAGCAGGGGTTGGTGACGGGGTGGAGGAGGGCGGAACGTTATCGTCTGTTCATTCATTTTTTATACACAAGTCTGATTTTCCCAGATAATATTGCGCCTGGTGGCAGACAGGAGTGCACAGTGAAAGTGAAGCTTATAGTGAACCAATCTAAACACAGACAGCGTCATTATTCTAAAGCAGTTACACTGTGCGACCAACATTTACCGTTCAAGGACCATAAGTTTCACATTGATTTCCAGCCCTGCAGTCAGCAGCATTTCTCATCATCACCTGGAAAATAAAGTCATAAACATTTTGAAAACTCTCTCTGCTTTTTGTCTGACATTTGAGTCGAACGTTTGGAATGAAGAAAAACTTGACATTTTCCTTTTCATCGACTCAACTGGTCGATTGTTTTTCTCTTCAGGCTCTGAATTTCTCGCTGTAACACTTCCAGCTCCCTCCTGGATGTCAGGGTGTCCTTGAGCGCTCCACCACACAAAGTTTACAAGGAGGTGTCTGCATGCAGCATCAGTAACCAGCTGGATTCAATCCTACCAGACGGACAGGGATGAATATCTGCCCAGTGTAATAGAGGAAACCAATCAATCAAAACCTGATGTTTGCTTTGGAAAATTATAGTTTAGTAAATGTTCCTGTCAGCTTGAGAAGAGCACCGTTATGACACAAAAACACCTGTTAGAAACCCTGACAAGACGGAAACATGCAGGAAATACAGCAGCTGATGTGTTCTTAATCAAGACCGCCGTCAGGAGCTCATGGCTGTAAAAGACAGTTTCCACCTGCATGAATGTAAGTCCAGGTTTGTGGAATGACGTACCTCTGAGCTGGTAATAAGCCTGATGGCTGGCGAGCACTTCGTCGATGGTCTCTTGGGGGCAGATTCGGACTCCGGAGTGCAGAAACACGGACCTCTTTGGTCGACGCCTGACCACCTCAAACCCCGAACCTTCAGTCTCTGTCGACGTCTTCAGCAGCTCCACCAGACGCTTAGAGCCGACGGCCTCCGCTTTGACCCGCGGGTCCAGCTTGACGCCACTCTCTGGACAGGAAACAGACAGGAAATGAGACCAGAGGTTTTTTGTTCTGAGACGGTTCCTAACTGAGTAAAACGACCTGGAAGTGATAAGAACTGTCTGAAGTGGCGAGGAAAAGTTTCTTAAAACTTCCTCTCTTATCTTCTTCAGCAGAAGATACACGGGACCATCCGTTAACAAAAGAAAGCAGATAACGCCATCCCACAATTCCTTGCAGCACAATTGTAGCTTCACCATGTGAATGTAGAAACAGAGCAGTTATTTCATGACACGATCTAAAACAAGACTGGCTGAGCTCCAAATCCATAAATGTAAACTTTGTCTAGTTAATATCAAACTAAATATTATTTTTTTTTAAATAAATACAATAGAAGAACTGAAGAAGCCTCGTGGATGAGAGATGAGAAGTCCAGCTGCACCTGATTTAACTCTCTCTGAGAACCTTCACAGACTTTTATTACTTCAGTTTGTTTGGCTTTTATTTTGTTGTCACTTCCTGTGAGCCTGTGATATTTAAATGTACTTTATGTATCATCAGAGCTGCTATGTGGTTTTAAACAAGAACCCTGAATTGAACAGCACTTTGTTTGTCACTGCTCATTTCTTCCTCATTCTCACACAGAACTTAATTATTTTAACTCTCTGACCGCAGACCAGATCAGATCCAGATCAGATCCAGATCAGATCCAGAGCAGATCCAGAGCAGATCCAGAGCAGATCCAGATCAGATCCAGATCATGGGCTTTTGTCTCGAGCAGCAGATGGCTGTGTTTACTACGAGAGGACAAACGGCTGATGTCAGTAGATTTAGGAAACATTTGAAGACAGTTAAAATTGGATTTAGTGTCCTCACTGACAACAGAAATTACACCGCCTACTATAAACCCCACCTGTCTGCTGACGACGAGCAGCTTAAAGCAAACAGAACAAGTTGTTTTAGTAACATAATTTAATTGAAGATCTGGATTCAAAGCAGAGCAAAGCAAAAAAATAAAATTACATTTTCAATAATGAGAATAAAGCAGCCATCTGCTCCAGCCCTGCGTGTCACTGCTGAATACAGGAAATGTTACATTTCCAGATATTTACACACACACACACACACACACACACACACACACAGTCTAAAAAACACATGATTCATCTCTTAGTTTATAAGAGAAGAACATTAACCAACAACTACTTTGACAAATCATTTGAATATTCTGAATATAACAAAACAAAACTTTTAAAGAGACGACGGTCTGACAAACTGACACGTTTTATAAATGATGCAACAAATGAAATAATCAAAAAGGAAAATAAAACAAACACAAAAAATGTGTTTGTTTATTTTGAATATTTAAAAACTTTCATAAGATTTTAACTTTAACGGTAAACTTGCAGGTTTGTTCATACGAGTCGGATTCGTAATTCTCTTCACTGATTGGTCATAAATTAGTCGCTTCACCTGTTGTGTCATTAACATAATTAATATCGTCGTGTGTCCACATGAGGCTGCCTGCTTCACTCTGTTTGTTGGTGAGTGTCATTCATCAAAATATTAAAGAGTGAAGTGAAAAAAGCCAAACACAGCACGCAGCAGCCAACAGCGAGTCACTGACAGCTGAAAAATGAAGCACCAACTCTTTCAATAAATCACTTTAGTAGTTTTTAAAGCACATTTTTGGCTAAACTTTCTCAGGTGTGATGATTTGTTGCTCCTCTTCATCATACAGACGTAAACTGAATGTTTTTGGGAGTTCTGGGCAAAGAGTAATCTGAATACATCATCACTGAGTTTTACCAAATCACACGGGCCGATGTGTTTACGGTTTCCTGACACTTCATAGACGAAACAATTCATCAACTGAACGAGAAAATAATCAGAAGATTCATCGGTACGGAAACGATCATTAGTGTCATCGGCGCAGAGCTGATCTGTGACAGTAATAAAGAAGGAATGCTAAAAAAACATCATTAAGGAGAGAAGCAGTCCACGACTGACTGCAAGCAGATCCGTCAAACAGAGTCCATGATTTACAACTGTAAAGAAGTTTAAGTCTAAAGAAGAAGCAGCTACTGTAAAAATAGAATTCATAAAATCTAATGAAATGTCTTTTTACAACCTCAATACCAAAAAAAATGAATAAGAAGAGAAAGAATCAAATTCATTAAATATCGAGTCTCTGTATTTACCTAAAAAAGGGCTGCATTCTGTTTAAATTTATGTTTTACAAATCGTCTGAGTAAACGGGTGGTGATGGTTTGTTTGAGCAGAGAGGTGACACTCAGCCTGCCTCAGGTCAGCCGATGATCCAAGTCACTGCGAGCGTTTAGATTAGGAGGCGGGAGAAGCTGGATCACCAACATGTGGCCACGACACCGAGCTGAAAGTTCTTTATGCCGTCAGTGGTTCAGACTAAAGTCGACACATGAGAATTTGGTGAATGCAACAAACTTCAGGATCTCTTGTCACGTAAATCTTTACCAGTCTGCGAATGAACTGTTCTCCCACGAGGTTCAGTGTTTGACCCGTTCTTTCCTCTGTATCATAACGACGAGCTCGTTTGACTTTTCTCTGCACTTTATTCTTCTTTGAAATCTACACAGAGAATCACGAAGACGCTAACCTTCAGAAGCACGAGTTTAAAAACAGTCGGCTCACTGGTGATAATTGGCCAAAGTGAAAACAACGAGGAGGAAACATTTATAGAAGCTTCAATTTACACTCTGATCTCCTCTATAGGAGGCTCTGTTGTTTTATTTGTGTCTCGAGTTTAATGTTATATCTGCCTGCCAGAGTTCGGGGCTCACTCTCCCTCCTCGTGCCCACTCATACTATAAATACAGGCACTCAGTGTACTTGAAGGGTGCTTGGAATAAAAAGCCAGCGTACTGTACGTGTGCACTTTCGATCAGATATATTTAGGACGGCATTAGTCAAAGTGGGTGTTGTAATTCAGCGGGCGGCCTCTTCATCGACGCTTTCAGCATAAACAGAAGAGATGTTTGGAGGTGAAGCTCAGGTGTTTGACAGCGGACCTCACAGGAAGAAGATTGGAGCGGAGATGATTCAGCCTTTGGAGCACAGACTGATAGCAGCCTCTTCTGTCGTGTTCACGGCTTTTTCAATAACAAACACGTCTGCAGAATACTGTAATTCAAATTGTCAAGCTGTCACCGAGCTGGCAATAAATCCACCAAACTGTGCCATTATCCTTTTTCCATTTTCATTTGTATTGTTGACATGTTTGCACATATTCACGGCCCGTCGTAAATACTGATTTCATTTTGGTGCTGGTCCAGAATTAGACGGAGACAAAGGATTTACTGCTTCTTGCTGTTTTATGATGCATTTAAACAGCCTTTTTGTGTCCGTGAGCCAAACAGTGACAGTGTCCAACGCCTTAGTGACTCCACTGCCAAGTACTTAGGCAGTCATAATAGGCTTTGCTTTGGTACGTGTACAGACAGTCTGCAGATCTTTCTAACAGCTCTGATCTATTCAGAAATGCCGACTTTATTTTCTTTGCAAAGAATAAAAAACACGTTTTGAAAGGACCTGAAGTGTCACGGCTCAGAGGATTGAGGCTTTGTGCTCAAAACGAGGCTTACCTTTAAATCCAGCAGCTTGTGGAGAGAGGACGAACAGCAGCACGAGTCCATATTCCCAAAGCATCGTGGAAGAAGAGTTCCCAAAAATATGAATGTCAAAGTAAATCCAGAGCAGGGCGGAGGGGAGGTGGGAGAGGGGGGGAGTCGGCGGCGTCCTCTAGCTCAGGTGGAGCTCATGGGTGCAGTCCTTGCATGGAGGCGGTGGATCATTTAAAGGCCTTGAGCTGCTGCTGAGACGCTCGTCGTGAATCCCAGGATGTCCCGCCTGTCCTGCCCAGGGGAATTGTGGGAGCTGTAAGTGTGACAAGAGTGACGAGGTTAAAAAAGTAGGCACCGTTTCGGGAATAATCTGTTTATCTACTGCTCAGACATAATCCGTCTTTACCCCGCGGCCCTCGCAGCGCTGGCGTCATCTTGTTAGTGGCTTTCTGGGGGCATCTGTCAACCGCGGTGACCGGTTTGTTCAGCACACCCCCGCTCCCGGTCCACCCTGACGCTGTGCTCTGGTGTTTCCCCGCCGGATGTTATTCTCCAGGCATGGAAAGCAGCGTGGAGACGAGAAGCGGCCCGAGTCTGCATTGAAAGCAACAAAACTCAGAGTATCTGACAGCGCTGACAGCTTGTACTTATCCAGTAAAGTAACATCTTCACCTCAGCACCAGTCTGACAGCTGTTACTGGGCTGGTTACTGGTTCTAAGCACATCATCCTGGAGGCAGTAACACGTGTTCGGACTGAAGGTGACCAGGCCTTTAAATCCTCACTTTTCTTGTTGTGTCTTGAAGCTTCACGCCGCTGAATCGTTATTTAAAAATGCTTTAAATATTTAAAAGATTATGTTTATGATCCTGTTACATTTTGTTGCAGAGGAAGTGGATACATAAACAGAGCAGTGATGCTGCCGTGCAGCTCTGAGGAATAAATGAATGCTTAAATCCTCTGTTGACTGAACTGTATCATGCTTTTGTTTCAAATCCCATAAGTCCAAAAGCTTATGCTCTTATCTGAGCTGAAGCTGCAGACAAAATCATGTTTGTGCGAGGAGAAGAAACATTTCAAGATAAATCTGGATCTCATAAATGTTTTCAGTTTCACAGGACGAAGAAGATTTTCCTGATAGTTAAAACTTTAGATCTGATGTGATCCAATAAAACAGCTCTGCTATAAATACAGATGAGCTCAGTTTCACGTTCATTTAACTACATGTTGTTATACATAATATTAGAAACACCTTTCAGTATGAATAACTGTGACCTCAGTAATAAGAGAAGGTAGAATACTCAGACCTGAATGATGTTTTAGATTTTACAGTTTACCTGATGAAAAGGTCGACGAGTGTTTGGAGCTTTGTTTTTTATTTTATGTTCAGCTGGGAAAAACGTTTACTTCCTCTCTTCATTTCAAACTGGATCTCAAGTTTTATGTGTTCATATTACAGCTCAACTTTCAAAATAAAACTACTGTCAAACACTTTTTTTCATTTGGCTGCAGAAATGTTTGAAAGGCCAAAAGACGTGAAAACTGAGCTCTGACATCTGTGGACATAACAGACTCATTGTAACGTTAAAGTAACACAAAGGTGGTTACACACTAATGAAAACAGAGTAATGAATATTACATTCCATATAACCTTTTAAACACTGCTGAGTACTTCACATACTTCCACATGTACTCCTTCTCAGAGGATGATGATGAAGGCTGGTGGAGTGACAGTGTTGTGTCTCTGAGGATCGACAGCAGTAATCAGACTGTGGATTTACTCCGAGTGTTCCACAGAGAGACAGTCGCTCACTTCATCACTGTGTTTCTGATGAGAGGGTGAGTGACGACCTTTCTGATGAGAGGCAGAGGGGGAAAGTTGAACGTATTAACTTATTGTAGGTCAGCTGACGCTCAGACATGACCGAGTTAGGTCATATCTGCAGAAAGAAGATTAGAAATAGTTTTTAATCTCTAATCTGCTCGATGACCGACTCTGCTCTGTCAGTTTCACTGACGCCTGTCTGTGAGCAGCAGCAGCAGTACTAGCACTGATAGCAGTAGTGGTAGTGGTAGTAGGAGCTGTGGTAATTAACGTAGGTGCAACAGGAGCAGCACAGATGGTCGTACTAGCAGTAGAGGTACCAGCAGTTGTTGCAGCAGCGGCTGTAGTAGTAGCAGTTCTTGTAGCAGCACTAGTGGTTGTAGGATTAGCAGTAGTAGTAGTTGGTGTTGTACAAGTATTTGTAGAAATACAGTACTTGATGTAGGCAGCAGCACAACAGGTTGTACTGGTTGTAGTTATACTGGCAGTGCAGTAACTAGTACTGGTGAGACTTGTAGTATAAGCTGTAGCAGTACTGGTAGCTGCAGTAGTTGTAGAGTACTTTAAGAAATTGCAACAAAAGCAGTACAAGTTAGTACTACATTTACTACAGTTCTACTACTGATTCATTGTGGTGTAATTAGTACATTTACTGTCCTTTATGCTTCATCATGGTACATATTCAGTGGGGTGTGTGTGTGTGTGTGTGCGCGTGTGTGTGGTACTTGGCGGTTACAGTTCTGGATCACGGTGCTGGCGCTCCTCTCAGCTGTCTGACCTAATAAAGCAGAAACGCTCGGAGCGAGTCGCTCATGAAACTTTCACTGTACAGTTATCATGAAATTACATCCAAGATTAAATACTTCAAATATTCACGGCTGATATTCGACAGCGCTGTCACGTCTGACAGCAGGGAAATGAAAAGGAAGTGATACGCACGAGGACGGAGGCAGTTTAATAAAATGGGTGAAATTATTTAGTATTCAAACACTGGCCTCAGATTTGAGCCTCACAGGCTGATGTGCGGATCAAACTTCAGCTTTTATATGATGCATTTATTCCCAGTTTAACATGACGACCTGGCAGTGTGCTAACCCTGCGCTCAGGTGAAATGACTCCTACTACGCTGAAATCCAGACGGGAACGATGGATAATCCAGTTAATTTAGTCTGTCAAGCCTCCGCGTTTAACCTTTCACTGCTAAAAATAATCCTCCGCCGCCTCCTCTGGCAACAAAACAAATTCCTGTTTGTGACCTGTACGTGCCGAGGATCAGCTCCTCTCAACGACGAGTGTTTACGGAATAATCTGACACTTACATTCCTCAGACAAAAACTCATTTCATGGCGCATTCAGGTTGTTACTGTCACACTACAAAAACAGCTCACCTGGGGCTCACCTGCTTCACCACGGTCGGCTGAGGTGGCTGAACAGGAAGACGTGAAACACTTCAGAGGAAACCGCGCTTCCATGTCGGCTCGACGGTCACAACAACCTTAGACCATAAACAAGGAAACAGTGGTCAGTGGTGTGAGGACAGTCTTAGTTTGATGTGGAGCTATCAGACTATTTTAAAATTAGAATATTAATATTTCTGCCACACTGTGACGACAACAACCACAACAATAATAATAATAATAATAATAATAATAATAATAATAATAATAAGTAATCAGACTTGTGTGGACGGATGAACTTGCTGTGACACAGATGACTCATGAATCAATATTTATAGTGAAGTACTGATTGTTTTGTTTCATCTCTGCAGTAATATGCAGTTCAGATAATCAGTGAAAATAATGAAGTCCATTTACAGACTGGGACAATCTGTCACGTCACTTTAAGACGTTACATAAATGATTAACGGCTGAACAACAACGTTAGATGACTCACAGTGAAACGAACGTTAGATGAGCACAAAGTCACTTTACTGTCATGACTGATCTGAACCGTTTCTATCTGCGACGTCTGATCACGGCAACAGAACGGCTAACAGAGGAACGTCACGTCATTTAGACTGAGCTCATCATCATTTATGATTTCTATGCATTTATGCGATTAATCCAACAATAAACTGTCTGTCCACAACTCAAATCTATAGATTAATATTCAGTTTACTGTCACAGAGGACGAGTAAAAACTGAAATCAGAAATGTTCTTATAAAAATGACTCAAATGATCAATAGATTATCAGAACAGATGGTGATTAATTTAACAGTTACACCTATGTATTGATAAATCTTCTAAGGCTGAGAGTTCATGGTTTAAATGTTTAGAAGTTCACTAAGAAAACTGCAAATATCATAAAATGATGATTTTGTCGTCAGTGTCTGGATGGTTTAACGCCTCGCTGACGATTCTTTTACACTGTAAAACTTTGCTGTGCTAACACTGTAAAAAAGGTTTGAGTCGTCGTTCAGCTGGATGTTTGTAACAATCAGAGATCTGATCTGAGCGTCTCCATCAACGAACACGATTAAAGCCGATTAAACGACCAGACAGACCTGCTAATGAGTCCGCTCTTCATTACAGATAATTAGGCCGTGTTAGTCGTTGTGAGTGTGATAGATGGACACAGACATTAGTGATTCCTTCTGTAACGTGCTGACAGGACGCTCAGCAGTCTGTGCTTCCTGCTTACGTCATGTCAATGTCTTTAAAGTGTTTAAAATGTCAAATAAAACTAAAAACAGACAGATAAAACAGTTTCTTAACAGTGTAGAAGTACTGCAGAAGTACTGCATTCAGATCAGATCTTAGTATAGCCTGTAAATATACTTTAAATACCAAACGTACGAGTACTACATACACTGAGTGTAACTATTAATGCACTTAAGTGGAGCTCATTTGAATTACTTCACAGTATACTGCCATACTTTCCCATAGAGTCTTATGTTAACTTATAATTTATAGATTACACTTTGTATTATCTTAATGTGTGAAATCACTAATAACTTTAGTTTATTATTAAATATTTGTAGTGAGGTAAAAACTACAATATTTCCCTCTGAAGTGTAGTGGAATGACAGAACACTCAGCATGCCTCAGATTTGTACTTAAATCCAGTACTTGAGTAAATGTACTTAGTTACTTTCCACTACTGGTTTTTTAAGACAAGAAAGAAGATTTCAGTTTAAAGTCTTCAGGTTTAGTTAAATCCAGCCCAGAAACAAGCTAAACTAGCTATTAGTAGTAGTCATGGTTGTAGTTGTAGTTGTAGTTGGTGACAGTCAGCCGAGTGTGTCTGTGGTAACAGCAGGTTACTGTAGCTACGCTGAAAGCATTCGGCTAACGGTCACCAGTCAACACGGTCACTCGTTAGACCGAAACACCGGAGCCGCCGCTCACACGTCAAATGTCTCTTTATCTCCGAACAGACACACATATTGTCGGTACACCGGCCACATCATGGAGGAAACGTTATTCCAATATTACAATAAAGACATGTAGTCAGCTCTGTTAGCTCAGTAGCTCACGTTAGTGGTTTAAAAGTAAGTTAGCTTAGTGGAGTAACGGGTACACACACAGAGCGAGCGTTAGCATTAGCATTAGCTTTAATTAGCCGCCGTCACACACCTGCACACCTGATGAAAACACACAGAACACACGACGGTCATCAAACAATTCAAATGAAGACTGACTCACCACTTTGCTTCACGAGAGCTTCACCAAGCGGCCAAATCCACAAACAACCGTCCAAAAGATTAAAACAGACTAATGAACCGTTAAACTGACAGACCTCCATGTTAGCTCTATTATTAACGACAGACAGGTGAAGCACAGCCCGCCACCTGTAGGCTGGTCACCTGGTCTACAGGTGTATGGTTCAGTGATTCAGCTGCCGGTTTGTTATTACTGCAGGTTTACTTCACTTACTACACCAAACTAAAAACATTGTGATGTTTAAAAATGTAACAAACCAAATAACACAACAGGTCAACAAGATGGACGACAAACCGGGAACACACCGGCTCCCTCAGGTGTTTGGGTTTAGTCAGTTTTGCACCTTGTGTGTTATTTGGTTTGTCCACAGTTCCACTGGTTATATTTCACTGACTTCCTTTAAAGGCCTGGTCGTGTTGTTGTAGTTATATTCACCTCATATTTATTAGTTCACAATTACAGAAACACTTTCTCTGTAGTCATTGTTCTATTTTATATATTTATTTTCAGCATTAGTTGCTTTATCCAACAATGTTGTTTGTTTGTTGCCAGAACAACAACCCACTTAAACATTCATTTAATTAAAGTATTTCTATGAGTTTACACTCACAGACACACTTGACTTGTATCGAGTTATGAGTGTTTCTGCGAGTGTAAACTCCTACAAATACTTCAAATACTTGAATGAAATATAAGCATTCACACAACCACCAACAACAACTCTGAGCACCATTTGTATGGACATGGAGCAGGCGATGTCGTACCTCCTCCCTTCCCAGTGTTTCTCTGTTGATTTCCAGGCTTGTCTCCAGTTTGCCAGATCACCTCACCACCTCTTTATTTGCCAATCAACCACTGCAGTTTAAAAGCCCCGCTCTGCCGTCCAGACTCTGCCAGGTTGTTCAGTGTCCCTGTGGCCAACTCTCATGTTAGTCCTGTGGAAAACTGTCTAACTCTGCTCTCCTTCTGCTCCAGGAATATCCTCTGTGCCACTCACTGCCACATCCAGCTCTTCATGCCAGCACCACCCTGGAAACCCTCTCACTGCATCTCCCAATCGCTGCACACTTCCTCTTTGTGAACTCAATAAAGTCTGAAAAGAAAGCAGAGAGCAACATCTTAATCCATCTGGATTCAATAGATTAAATCATTTCAAGTTTAAAATTCTGAACCCAAAACAAATATGTTATATATGTTATATCCCCCAAATTGAGCCTTAGGGATCGTGTCAGGAGCTCAGACATTCAGGGGGAACTCAGAGTAGATGTAGATGGTGGTATATGTGGTGTATTTGACTTAAAGACATTGTATTAAAGTCACATGTAACACCTTCAGAAAAAGAAGACATGAAAGTGAGAGTCTGCAGAGAGCAGAGTTTGTGTGTGAAATGTGTCTTCTCACATTATAACGTTCACATTCAAAATGATTTAGTCGTCAGTATTAACTTGTCTTTGAAGGTTTAATTGAGGATGTGATGAATTCATTAATCCTCAAGGGAGAAAAAAAACAACATAATTAACCACAAAATTACCACTGATGAATTTTAAATCAAGGTACAGAGACGTGGTGTGTTTATTCTGCAGAGAGCGAGAGCCCTCACAAACAAACAGATAACCACTGAGAGGAAACAAATGTGCTGTGTTATTTCTCTGGCATGTTTGAATTCGAACACACAGTAGCTTCATCTCTGAGCACGAGGCTCCGGCTGAGAGGAGGCCAGAGCATTCATAATGAGGTTTGGCATCCTCCATTCTGTTTGATTTCATGAAGCTTTCTTTAAGGTTGTGACAGGAGCTCCACACTGATTTCAGTCTGGTTAAACTGGAAACTGAGATCTCTGTTTCAGTTCTCAGTGACATGTTTGGTGGTAAACGTTCATTCGGGCGGTGTTTAGATGTCAGAATCAGCTTTATTAACACATACGAGGGATGTGACTCAGAACAATTTGCAGGAATAGACAGAAATAGACTTAAAACAAGGACACCAGCGCTCAGTAAAGAGAGGTAAACAAACATGATACTACTATGTACATATAAGTAGGTGTGTATTTAGAAATGCATATAAAAAGCAGCAATGACCGACAACATAAATCAAATTCCTAAATACCTACAAGTAACAAGTGCCCTTATCCTGCCACATTTATTAACTTTAAATAATCTTCTAAACTTTAAAAATAACTTAATTTAATTTTCTTCAAATAAATGGAGAAGATGTTGAGATATAGGCCTAATGTATATCTTTTAAAAGTTTTCTTAAATTTCCTTTAAAACCGAGACGATCTAAGAGCTTCTGTTTATATTTCTATCTACAGCAGATGAAGCTTTATTCATGGATGATATGTACATGTTCGAGCACAGTGTGTATTTTAATCTGTAAACGTATATATTTTAGGGTGGAGCAGTGGCGCAGTGATTAGCACTGTTGCCTCACAACAAGAAGATTCATGGACCTGGTGGGTTCTCTGTGGGTCACAGTCCAAAGACCTGCAGATTAATTGGTGATGAATAGGTGTGAGTGTGAATGTGTCGGCCCTGTGATGAACTGGCAGCAAGGTGTGCCAACTGGGATCGACTCCAGCCCGCGGTGACCCTGCTAAGGACAATCAGTTATGGACAATGGTTGAATGAAGGACTGATTTAACTGCTTATCATAGTGGCAGCCTGTGAAAAGAAACAGGCATACATACATAGACATTCACAGTCTCACATGTGCAACAAAACATTTAACCAAACAACCATCAGTCTAATCTAAAAGCCTACAGAGGACCCAAACTCTGATTTCAACAGAATGAGAAACAAAAGAGTTCCTCCACAGTCTGTTCACTGTCGAGCCTCTGGGACTCTAAATCTGATATTTTTTAAATAATACAGTATAATACTATCAGCCAGAGAATCTTTTTAGTAAATGCAGCTTGAAAACTTGACTCAAGCGTTTGATCCACGATCTCTGAGCAGATAAAACACCATAAAGAGCCCTCGAGGGGGCCCTGCTCCTCCTGGCCCTCAGTCCACCACTGTTCAGGCAGATCTCTGCACCGTGCACTGACTCCATAACTGCACAATACTCTGAGTTATAGATTGGAAAAACAATAACAGGATGTGTTCATTTGCTCCAAATGACCTCAGTCTCATAATTGCATTGTAGTACAGATATAATGTGCATGTGCACTCACTCCACTCATCAGTACAATAAAGATGAAAGCAGGATCATCTTCAGTGACTGTCGTGTTTGGTAGGTGTATTTTTGAACTTTGAACAAGACTACAGAAGCTCCTATAATCTGAGCCCGGTTCCTGGTTAAACTAGTTGGATTTGTTGGGGCAAAGTAAGTTTGAACTTCTCTCTGAGGTTCTTTTCTTTAGAGTGCAACAGGGTGCAGCAGTCTTTCAGGACAGATGTTAGCTCGACTTATCTTACTGGCCTTTAAGTGTCCAGATGGCAGAGAAAACTAGTAAAGCTTCTGTTCAACAACAAGTCAGGAAGTCCATCTTTTCCATTTTTGTGATGAAAACATCGACCAAAGATCACTCAGACTGGGAAAAACAAGCGTGTATCCTTGAATGTGCATTTGTTCCTCCCTGCACTGGCCTCATTAAATTACCCACACACTCTCATTTGTATTCTGTTGTATTACTTTTAAATCTGTAATTTCACCTTTCTTCAATAAATAATAATGAGGTGACAACTGCAGAGGAGCAAAGAACTGCTGTTAAACAGAAAGTGAGGACTGAGTGTTAATGATGTTTCATCCAAATGAAATATGATATGTAAAAAATGAGCTTCAATTCATCTTTTTTTTTTTTTTTTTTTTTACTCGTGCTGATAAATTAAACGTTGCTCTTGGTTATCTGTATTCTTCTCAGATCTTCTTTTACTGCCTTCTTTGGCACAAAGACACAGATGGTGATAATCTGGCTTGTAAAAAGGTGACAGCTGCCTGTGAAATCGCTTCAGTTTGGGTTTAAAAATGAAACATCTAGCAGCTCTGTGCAGCTCAGCTGAGATTATGAAGGAATAATAGTCGTGTCTCTGTAGACTACAGTATTCAACAGAGAGCCTGCTGGGCCTGAAAAAGGTTTCTGAACTGTATCAAAGCCTTTTAAAGACTTAAATACTGAGAGGGCATGTCCTAATTTTCACCACATAATATTTTTTTATTTTTAAATGAATTATGGAAGACGTATCAACCCAAGGAAATATTTAGGCAAATGTAATAATTTGTAAAATGAGTTTTGTTCTTGCCTTGAACTTTGAACTAATTATACCCATTCTATGTATTTTTAGACTTTATTTCAAGGAAACGTTAAAATACAATAAAACACAGTGTGTCAAAATATTATTGTCCAGAATTGCAAGAATGTATTAACCTTAGTGAAAGTCATTCTCTCCATACTGAATCAGTTCATTTTTATTTATACAGTGCCAAATCATAATAGAAGCCACCCTGTGAAACACTCCATATAGAGCAAGTTTAGACTGTACTATTTATAATATCATTTACGGAGACGCAACGATTCCCACCATGAGCAAACACCTGGAGACAGCGGTGAGGAAAAACTGTTTTAAGAAGCAGAAACCTCGAGCAGAACCGCGGATCATGGTGGTCATCTGCTGAGACTAGCTGGGTTTAGACAGACAAAGATGGACAACAGCAGCAATAATTATAACTACAATTATAAGATGAATCTGACTAATAATAATAACATTAATAGTATTTGTAGTGGGCGTCACCAGGACCACAGCAGCAGGCTCAACCACAGTCCTGGACGACAGAAAAACTCTGGGGAAGAGGCAAATTTCACAACATGCATTACTGGGACATGACAGTGTTCAGACGGGATGGGAGAGAAGGATCATGGGTAGTCTGTATGCTGTGTCTTTGTTGGAGGTTCAGTCAGAAACCATTTTCTCACCTTTAGGAGATATTTGTCTTCCACCAATAAATGAGCCAACATACAACTGAATAGATTGTAGAGAAAGAACAGTCGACTCCATCACCAAAGATGTTCTCTACTCCTCACATCACCTCCTCATTTATACCCATTAGAATTTCAGTGCTGTGGAATGGTGAAATTGGTTAAAACTTGACTTTACTTTGAAGTGTTTTTGTCCCAGCAGCCTTTGAAAAGTCTTCAAAAAAAAGAACCTGTCACAGTTTTCAAAGTTTGTCTTACATTTCTCTCTGAGTTGAACAGTGACTGCATGTGAGCTGAATGAAAAATACAAGTTCAGGAGGTACAAACGGAGGCAACGCTTGACTAAGAACAAATGAAGGCTAATTCAGGTAATTAGCACCAGCAATGATAGACAGAAGAGCGCCACCTACAGTACACAACACCTACCATTTAATGGTTGAAGATTTTAGATTCATTCTCCTTCTGCTGGACCGTTAAAACGAGAGGCTCAAAAATATCCAAATCTACTAATCAAATGGCCTTTAGATGTACAGAGCACGTTCCTGCTCTCCAGAGGATGAAACCTTTCCATTTTAAACAACACATGACCTCTCCTCTAGCCCACCACCAGGCCGATAACTAGAGCTTTAACTCATCTGGCCTTTAAATAGAAGTAACAATTATTTTGTTGTATCATATGTAGAGTATGCTTTCACTGCATTTTACTTTGCAGTGCTTATTTCCATCTCTTCCCTCTGTGCTCAGACTTGGAGAACATATCCAGCTCAGTGAGCAGACCTCTGCACACACAATCCATCTAATCAGCCTCTCCAGCCACCAGGGTCGTCATAATTCAGAGGCCAAAGAATTACCAAGCAAGGGAAGATCAATATCTCAGTTCGACTCAGAAGGGGGCTACAATTCAGGTCAATGTATGCCAGCAGTAATTATAAGTCAAGCTGTGAGAAGGAAATGTAATAAGACATTATCTGCAATAGAGAAAGGGACTCTGAAGAAGTAGAACACGTATCGCATGCAGTGTAGAAACACAAAGACAGACATGATCCTTAAAATGAGAGTTTGTCGGATTATCTTTGCAAGAAAAGGATTCTTGTGGTGACGGAGATCAAATTAACAAAGCAAATATTTGCAGGAATCAGCAATTTGACAACAGATTGGACAAACTAAACTCTGCAGAGAGGTACATTTGGATTTTTTGCACTTTTCTCCAACACGCTTGACAGGTGAGGATAGTGAGGTGAGGATTACTCAGTTGGTTGCAATCTGCAGCCTTATCATTAGATGCCACTAAATCCTACACACTGGACCTTTAAGTGTTCCTGTATGTAGTTTTTCTGGATTTGTTTGACACTTTTCCAGATCAGGAAAAAGGACAAAGACATTTTCCAGCCCTCTGTGCTTCATGTGATGAACAGCCGGTCACTGATATAGATAGAAAACAAGTGGGGCAGATCAGAACAAACCTCTATCTTTAGGACGGGAAGAACGGTGCCGTCCCCGCCACCTTGTCCCATTTCTATACTTCTTCACTTAAACCTTTAAAACACACAGAGAAGTTTATCTGAACACACGTGGATATTTAAGGCTTTGTTTCAGGACACCTTATTCTTTCACCATCTGCATGTGAAGGATTTCAACCAGCAACCTCATTTACATGCTACAAATACAGATGGATGTGCTGTTTTTCTGGGAGGACGTCACAGAGACTACGTCCAGGTTTTAGACAGTCTGCGTGGACGTCACAGAGACTACGTCCAGGTTTTAGACAGTCTGCGGGGACGTCACAGAGACTACGTCCAGGTTTTAGACAGTCTGCGTGGACATCACAGAAACTACGTCCAGGTTTTAGACAGTCTGCGAGGACGTCACAGAGACTACGTCTCTAAGACTACTAAGTCTTTGGTCCAAACCTGTTTTAGATGAAGCTCAATGAACAGCAGTTCAGACAAGACTTCATGAAGATGAACTAAATTATGTAGATTAGAAGTTATTTTTGCAGCCGTGTCTCAGGGAAACTAATTTGCAACAGGAAATATATTTTAAAGGGACCATTTATTACTCTTCCTATTAGCATAATGAGGGGAATGTTATTAATTAATGTGCCCAGTTATTTGTAAGTAATTAGTCAAATGTTCACTGACCACATATTTCATTTTGTTTTCCGGAAAAACAAACAAACCAAAAATAAGAGCTATAAAACATCCATTTATAAAGTTATATTTGTGCATTCAGAGCACTTAACGGTCAGAGAAGATCCAGATTTGATGCTAAAAACATCAGCGGGGACTTATTTTAATGTATTCACAACACTTTATTCTCTTCACTTTTCATTTACTTGTTTTGCTGAACTGCTTGAATTTAGTGTTTCCAATTTAAAGCACGTTGTAAGTTGACTGGAAATAAAGTTTATTGTTATTTACACTGAAAGGAAACTTTTGTTGCAATGCTTACAGAGAGATGTGAACTCAAGATCCTGGTCTTTGTACGCCCACCATCCACCACCGACCATCTCCATGTGACTTCTGTGCAGTAAATCAATAAATGAATGAATCCAGCTCTTCATTTGTTCAATAAAAACTTCACCTGTGATCATAATCCTGGCAGTGATCCTGTCTGTCACTGGAACTACAGAAAACTTTGTTTTTTGTACATGTTTGTGATAGTTTAAATTTAAGAACATCATCAACTAATGATGGTTTATCACTGCAGTTCAGTTTGTCAAGTCCAAGTCTGCATGAAACACCAGCAGCCCTACAGCAGCAACAGTGTGTGTCATCAGGTTGATGCAATGCAGCGACACAATTTTATAAACCTGCTCAAAGAATATAACTGAAATTTGCACTAAAGAATAAAAAGCATGCTTACACATTTTAAACTGAGGAAACAGAGACCTGTGTGCCTTTACTTTGAAAGGGCAAATTTTGGCTTCTAATTCTGAGCTGCGTCATGTAAAGATGGAGAAGCCAAAATCTGTGTTCAAACTACTGACCTGCGGTTTGAACCAAACTCTCAGGTACTAATGTTTATATTCTTCTACATAATCCTGTGTCACAGTTACCTGCCTTCACCTGTCCACCAGATGCCCTCTGACTTTCTAAGCAATCCTGGTCACCACATCCACCTGCTCAAATCATCCCTATACCCGCTGACACACCTGCCTCTCATTATCTGATCAGTCCACTAGTGTATAAAACTAGCTCCCAGCATCTCTTTGCTATGTAATGTTGTGAGGTTCACTCCTCTGCACCTGCTTGAACGTCCTCTCTGTTAATAAGCTGCCGTCTGTTTTGGCTCTTTGGATCTGTTTCCTCAGTTTACCGTGGTCTCCTTTTAGACTATCAGCCTTTTTAGTTTGAATATTGATTTTTCTGCCTTCAGGTCATCAACCTTATCACCCTGTAGATACGCCACTGACATACAGTACTGATAAAGTGTGTGGAGAGCAAACTTAGCGCATTAGATTCAGCAAAACACCTAATTTAGGTAAGGTGTGGTTGACAAATGAACCGCTCTGCATCAGCAAAATAAAAGTCTGCAGAGAAGAACTGCAGCTTTAAAAGTTTTAATTTATCTTAGAAACCGAGAAAGAACACAAACACTGAAAATGAAAAAAACGTTTAATGTCAAATATTTTGAATCACAATTAATTTATTTAAAACCATAGCATTATTTATCATGTAAAAGATGATTTGTTCTTAGTTCATCCTCTGGAGAGCATGATTAAGCTCAGTAAAGTTTCATGGCAATCTTGACAATCGTGACATTTGCTGTCTAGAAATGAAAATCTCGGCTTCGTAGTGGCTTTGAATGAAAGAGTCACCAAATTTTTTAGGATTCATCCTCTGGTAACCATGAGTGTTTGTGAAAGCTAATATCACTAAAATCCAACCATCTCGGGACTGTGGGAGCCTCTGAGGAGCACAAATCGTTTGGCCTGGTAGTGGCACTAAAGGAAACATCACAGGTCACAGAAATCATGATTTATGTTCTAGGGACCATGAGCGTTAGTGACAGCTGATATAATTGAAATTATCTGGCGTGATCAAGTTTCTGAAATGATGATGGTTCATCCTCTATGGACCATGAATAAAAATACTCTACTCAGACTTTGACATTTAACATGCGCTCGCTTTCTAGGATTCATCCTTGTAATCGTAAGAACGCTCCCTCTGGGGAGTATGAATATATACATCATATACATCTCAACTATTGTGTTTTTGTTACCTCAGCATGAACCTTTTTAAATCGTAGCGGGTCCTCCTGCACAGTCTGCCATGTTGAACAGCAGGGTGTACTATGTGGGTGTTTATTTGACTGCAATTTGCAGCCTCACCAATAGATGCCACTAAATCCACCAAACTGGACCTTTTTTAAATTACAATAAAGTCCAAAATAGTGAATTTAAGTATCAATTGAATCATAACTTTATGAATTAGACTTTGACTAAATGACATTGAGGTGAAACTCATTAGCAGCGTTTTCACTTTGATGAGACATCAACCTTCTCTGACCTACAAAAAAATGGAGCATAAATTAAATCTTCTGTGACCAAAGGACCTCCGACACAAACCACGGGCTGATTTCTTCTGCTTTGAACTCAGCCAGTACAGCCATTATGTCGTCGTGTCATCTGAATTATTTATTCATTGGGATATTATTTCATTTCACAGGATGTGAGTCGTGAATGTCTTCTGTCAGCTCACCCTCTGACAGGTTCCAGCTTAGGCATGAGAGCGAAGGTAATAAGGGGACACAGGTGAATAGAATGCCTCTCAGGTCCAGTGAATTGACCTTAAAAGCCCCCTGCTGAAGTGCAGACACTATCGATGCCGCTCCACCAGTCCAGAGGGCTCGGAGCTTGAACCTCACCTGCTGCGACATCTGTGGTTTTATTGGATTTTCTCTGAGTGTCTCCAACAGCAGTAACACCTGTTTAAACTTGCAAAAGAACAATCCTGCATAATTCAAAGAGCGAAGATATAAAGAACGGGACGTGACATGATACTGTAGCACAGCCTGATATAGTGAAACAATTCTGCTGGACGGGAATGCCATCACGGCTCGAGAGTTGTTTGCTCGCAGCCTGTCGGCATTATAAACCGGGTAATTTTAACTCGGGTGCAGCCATGCTGTTACATAAGGTGTCAGTTATCATATAAAGTAGTCTGAAGGACTGGACTCTGAGTCCTGCTGGGTTTCAATCCAGCCACCTAATTACTCGCTGAGTCACACCAGGGACACAGGTGGATGCTGTTAGCTAAGATTAACTGGATAGAGGGACAGAAACTGTATTCATTTTGTTTGTCTCTGGATGTTGACTGTATAAAAGAAGCCAAGCTTCCATCCAAATGTAAGGAGAGAATTCCCAGGAAGTCTGTGAAAGAAAATGTAGCGAAGAGAGCGCCAGTCAAACCTAAAATGAAGGAAAACATGAAGGTTAAAGTCTCCTCGTGGCTCCACACTGATCTGATGTTCTCATCAGTGCAGCAGAAGCTTCACGCACGTCATGATTTATCTGCTAAGTCTCCATTGCAGAGTTAAAACGTGTCTAAAAACAGGTGGATGCGAGTGCACTTAAAGGTTTAATTGCAAGATGCGATATTCTGATAATTAGACTGAAGTGCCACTTTGTTTCACCTCAGATGTGCCATGTATTACCCCGTGTACACTATGTACTCAGTGGCATAGTGCACTAATTTAAGTGTGTGTACGCTCCAACACACTATGTTTAGTGTTAATAAATCATTGTTGGACTGCACAAACTCTTCCTGTAGCATCTCCATTTGGGGCTTTGCCTTGAATCGCCTTGCTTGCACAACCTTGACACATGTTGGCTTAACAACAAATGTTCATGGGAGCGTTATCTTGTGTGTGTGTGTGTGTGTGTGTGTGTGTGTGTGTGTGTGTGTGTGTGTGTGTGTGTGTGGACTTGCTGATAAAGCCAATACAGAGTCGTCCAGGCAACTTATGATGACTCATGTGATGTTGTAGTAGATTATCTTTTGTATCATCTGTTTGAAACGCTTAATAATTGAGGGCCTGCAACTCAGAGATGGTGTGTGTGTGTGTGTGTGTGTGTGTGTTTGTGTTGGGTCAACCATATCTACATTCACAGACATTCAATGGCTCGAGGCTAAAACATTTGTTCTGTTTTTATTCCCATGTTCATAATAAAAAGTCAAATGTCAGGATTCATGTAAATCTCAGTTTACTGCTCACTATAGAGTAAACTGTGTGTTAAATATGGAGGGAGTGAATAAAACTGCAGCATTTCACCTGTTTACAGCAGTTTTTATATCCATTACTTACCCAAATCAGGCTTGTTCTCTGGGGAGCATGAATCAACTCATTAAATTTTCATGGTAATTCCCGTTACATTTGGAGTTTTGAATTTTTGGCCTAGTGGTGACACTAGAGAAAACATCACTGAAGTCATTGAGAAATCCTCTGGGGACTATGAGTTCAGCATTTTTTGTCAGGGCTGGTGCCGGTGTCTGAAATTACAAGAGTTCATCTTTTGGAGAGCATGAATAAAGAGCAGTCTACTCACTTTGATATTTTATATTTTAGCTTTTCCTCTGGGAACCACGAATATCCACAGCTAATATTATAGATGGTGGCAAAATGAGAGGCTCATCCTCTGAGGAGGATGAATAAGAACAATCTACTTAGTATATACTGTGTATAAATTAAAATATAATTTTACTTGAGGAAAGGTCCCCAAAATCGTAAGAACTCTTCCTCTGGGGAGCATGAATACACATATTAAATTTCAGATACTACACATACTGTAGAGTAAACTCAGAGTTTATTATGGAGGTAGTAGTGAATGAGGCACAGCGGTTTACAGCGGTTCTTCCATTCACCTGCCATGTCAGATTTGGATTAAACGCACTGAGCTGTATAGGTACCTATTGAATTTCTCAGTTCTGAATTTCTCGCTGGGTAAATTGCCTCCTAATTATTCCAGCAAAATTCAGATTCAAGTGTAAATATGCATTAGACTGGGGAGAGAATTAAAAGACAACATTACCTTGAATTTTTAAGCCGTCATATCATTGAATGCTAATGGCTTTTTTGACAGTGGGCCTGTTTAATATGCAGGTGTAGCTAATGACGGGTGCTATCTTTTCTTTTGTACATGCTTTTTAGAAATTCACTGACTGCTGCACTTAAAGACATGTTATTTGTGCTGCCTCCAGGCTGCTGTGCAGCAGTGTGTGACCCCCCTCCTCCCCTCTCTCTTTACAAAAACTGAAATACTCCAGAGATCTCCTCATCCTCCTCAGTGTGAAGTGAGGGTTTGAGGCTGAAAAGCATTTGGCAGATGAAAGAAAATCTGTAGAAATGGACCTCTTAAATTCAGAACCACCAAGTATGTGTCATCCCTCCGGGGAGTCAGTCGGTGCAGCTACATCCTACTGGTCGCTGAGCTGATCCACTGCTATGTTCAAGGACACTGCTATGTCAAGTCCTGAGCAAAGTAAGACAGTCATAATTATATTCACGGCCGGATAAAAACTGGATTTCCATTTCTCTTCATAAAAACAGAACATTTACTATTTTGGTTCACCCTCATTGACCTTGTTTCTCATGAAATAAGAGCCAGATATTCTCAGGGTTGAAGAAGACCAGCGCAGAGCTAAAACAGACCCACGCTGGATAATTCCACATCTCAAAGTTTGTGTCCAGTGAATCCGACATGTTCTCACTCCGCCACAGCGCCACGCTTCAAACTTCGAAATGATGCTGTAGGTTCCCCTCTAGCATCTAGGTCAGTAAGTTAAGTAGTGTCGGTCCTTTTATCCTGAGCAGGTAGATTGGATCTCAAAGTCCAGTGAACGGGATGCAGGTGTGGTAGTTAACAGGCAGGTGAAGGTGAGGCCACACCCAGATTAGTGTGCGTTAGAATAGATGGGTGCGTCCAGAAATGCCACCTACATCACTTTAGTTTGAAGTGTGTGGCCACTGATCAAACTTCATATTTAATAATTTAGAGTCAGAATGGACTGAACCTTCAGCGCCTGCGCAGGAAGTAGTGTGTAAGTTTCATAGCAATCCGTCCAATAATTGTTGAGATATTTCATTTTAAAGTGGTCCATTGCCATCCTCCACCAGCATGTCTAAAAACTGGTTATTCTTGTCTTTATGGGTATTTACGGCCAATTGAACACCAGTAACCACATCGGATTAAGCTCCACCGGTTGGGCAGGATTTCGATCGATGGGAATTATGTAGAGCAGAAATTCATGACACTCTCCAGGCTCACTGAAGCAGCGAGAGACGTTCTAACACATTCATTTATTCTGCAGATAATTCCCCAGTAAGTGAGCGAACAGCGACATGAAACTTCTCCACATTATGCAGCAGACCCTGAAGAACCCCTATAATGGGCCTCTGGGGGCGTCCAGAATCCTCTTGGGGGTCCACTTCTTCTTCTTCAAGCCACAAAAAGACATAAAAGAAACTTAAGAAGCAGCTTCTTTGAAAGAGACGACGTCTGTTTTTAAGTCAGTGGAGTTTTGAACTGGGTCATGCTGTCATTGGCTGCTCTGTCTCTGGGTTTGGTCCTCTGTGTGGCTGAAAGTCCTCCACTGTCCACTTATGACTGATGCCCCTGCAAACTGGGTTAGCTTACTATACAGTACCCGTATAACTTTACAGTAAAGATGTGATATATTCTGAGTGCTGGACAGAGCCGTCCTTACAGTTCACTGCTGTGCTTTAGAGGTTTCAATTAACTGAGTTCTTTTACTGGAAGTTCTTTGACTAATACTGTTTAAATCTCGTGGTACTTTACTTGAATAGTTCTTTATGCTTTTCATCCACAGCAGATTTTATATTCATGGCTGCTACTGCATCTTAAATGAGACTTTCAGGAACTAATGTATGATAAACAGTCTAATTCAGCTTCATGATAGATTTGTGGAAGATTTATAAACAGGGATTTCCTCAAGCTGTGGACAAAGAGCCATTCTTTACAGTTCTTTGTCAGTATAAATAAATGTTGTTATGAGACATTTGCTGATACAACAGGAAATGGAGTGCTGCAGGATTGAGTCCAAAATCCAGATATGAGTTTGCTCGTCTTGAAGTCAGTGGGTTTTTGGTGAGATGCCTGGAATAAAGTCTGTTCAGGTAAAAGTGTAACTTTTAGATGAAAACCAGTGTATGAGTGTTCAGTAGTGTTGTTGATTCAGGTTCAAATATTTACAGTTTAAAGTATTTAAATTCTACATATTGTACTATAATTATGCATAGCTACTTCCCTCTACTGGTTGAAACTTAGCTATTGCATCTGTATTTAGCTATTGGCTGATATTAAAGGCAGGTGACGAAACCAACCAACACACATTTACCAAACGGAGACTTACCAAAAGTCTATCAAAGCTTAAAGGTACACTTTTTGTTCTACGACATAAAAAACGTGTCGTAAAAAATGAGGCTGTCATGGATGTTTAATATCATCACGCTGAACACATAAAGTCTTATTCGTTTATCACCTGACATTACCTTTTTACCTCTGGTGTTCACATTTATGCTTAAAATGTCCTAAAAGTGGCGTTAAGAAAAAAAACACAACATTAACGTTTGTTTGCCACAAAGTTCATTTTCTGCAACAATCCAGAATCCAATGGAAAAATCCCATTGGGGTTTAGTTGAGGGATCCAGTGCGACGTTAACTTCGGGGTGAGCAGCACCTGCAGAGACTGTTTGATGGTTTGACTCTCTGAAAAGTCTCAGTTTTAAAAAAATGCATTTTATTGATTTGAAACGTCGCTCACATCTGAAACAGACATCAGGATTACTGACGATCAGTGACAGTCTTACAGGGATTGCGTCTGTATTGGATCAAACAGTGCACACAGAGTATTACAGTACATGCACACGGGATATCTCGTGTGCACCGAGTGTGTTTCTGCTTGCTCTGTTTCTGCTGTGTGCAAGTGACACTACAGGAGTTAGCTGAGCTCTGTTGTATGGCGATGCTATCAGAGCTAAAGCTGCCTGAAAAACCTGATTTCTGCTAGAGACTCATGCCAGACACTTAGATTTTTTTATGCCCATGTACCTGCAGGGACTCCTTACTTAGCTGTACCTGGACCATAGTTTGCATTGACCCCAGTCTCAGAGTTTTTGCATAAACATTTTTATTAATATCACAGGTACACTGCAGTGTAAACATCCCTTCTATCTGTGTACTTTTCGCTCTTTAAGGTTGTTAATGAGTCTCTTCCTCCTGATCTTTGGGGATCAGCTGTGATCCATCTCTTACACTTTGCACCTGTCAAAGAGACAAACTGCAGCACCTCGGGGGGAGAAGCAGGAGGTAAATGTAGGAGCGACCTCCGGCCTCGTTTCAGCCCACTTTTTCAAATAGCCTCGGACGACTCATCGACTTTTACCACAGTTTAGCAACTTCTTCCTGCTGCATTAAGGGAAGCCCGCCAGAGTGAACACCTGGAGGAGAGCTCAGAGAGAGCTCGGCTGCAGAAACTACCATCACAAAGCTCGGGAGCAGCTGAATTAGCTATTTCTGTACACCGAGGTGTTAACGAAGGAGGAGACAATAACGAGCAGAGCAGCTGGGAAAGCTGCAGAAACATTTTCCCCTCCATCGACAGTTTAAACATAATGTGTAGTACCCGACAAGTTATACATTTTAATGGAGGACCCGAGGGCTAAAAACAACCTGATGCAAGAGTGTTATTATTATTACAAAACACTGACATAACCTTTAAAAATATGCTCACACATTTTTACCTGCAAAGACGCACTGTGACACACTGTGTTTTGTTTATGTTTGTAAACACCATGAGGAGTGAGTAGATCACACATACACACATACACACATACACACATGTATGAAGGCAGTTGGAGCAACTAGTGCAGAGCAAATAGTTGGTGGTGTGTGACTTAGTGCCGTAAAGCGTTACGTACTTCTCCCGACCCGGAGCCCAAAGTTACATAGTGTGAGAACAGACGTACGACTGACAGAGACACCGTTCACCTGATCACAGGTCAGTGTGGATCAACAGGAGGTCACAGACGTCAGATTATCAGAGAAAAGTTTAATAATGTTGATTTAAGTGTGAAAAACAAACTAAAAGTAAAAATGAATTAAAGCTTGCTTCAAATTAAATCTGTTTGTGGCCTTTGCTCTCGGTCCTCTCCTGTAATTTCCCGTCTCTCTCTCCTCCTCCTTCTCTACTATCAAATAAAACTGCTATAAAGCTATAAAACAGATTTGGGCAACAACATGCCCTGAGCCCGGATAAACCGTCCCCTGCCTCCAGTCACGTATAATTGAATTATGAAACTGAATAGTGTTTAAAAACTCAAATGCTGCCCCCAAAATTTCCTCCAGCAGTTTGTAGTAATTTGAATAAATCCTATTATGAGATAAGTGAGGAGTCTTTGCAGCATCATTGGTAAGCAGCAGCTGTAGTGGCCATTAACAGCTCTACTCCACAGCCAATCACACAAAGCACAGTCACTTGTGCACCCACACAAAGCCAAACAAAACCTCAGAAACCCAGAAACACACAGCCAGTGACTCACAGCTGAGCCAAAGACAAGGCCATGAATCCAAATTCCCCCCAAGACATCAAGACACACTCATTTTTTCTCACTTGTCCTATTTTTAATCTCGCCAACAAAAATCTGATTGTGACATCTCTGCAGACTGTCTAAAACCTGGACGTAGTCTCTGTGATGTCCCTGCAGACTGTCTAAAACCTGGACGTAGTCTCCGTGACGTCCCCGCAGACTGTCTAAAACCTGGACAGTCTGTGGGGACAGACTGTCTCAAAATGTCCTGATAGTGTTTACTGTTAGCGCTGCACACAGCAGAGTTTTGAGCTCTGTGATTGGATGCGTCTCTTCTTTTCTCACACAGGCATGTTCCTACATTTATACTGATGATTCGAGCTGGAGGTCCAACTGAGCTGCCTCATATTTTCTGTGAGAAAAGACTTTTTTATTTGCAGACCCCTGGACGGCTATAATAACTCCTGCCATTTCACGACGTCTCCTCGGGTTGTTAAAAGTCCCAGACTCCCAGAAACAAGAGCAAGGACATGACCTCCGCGTCCTCAGCGGTATCTGCAGCCGTGCACTGTGTTATATATGACTGATAAGCTCTAATGTATTCAGCTGCTCCTGCTCTCTGTTTTCAAGGTTTTCATAGGAAAAAATCCTTCAGCGGCAAAGACACCGCTCAGACGTCCATCTGATGAATTTTATCAGCTCGGCTAGGAGCCTTTATTCTTCCCGGAGAACGACTGTATCTGCTGACATCCGGCTGCAGGATGTGACTTGGATTCAGAGGCATGCATGCATAGGTGCAGAGCGTTTCATGTCCAGGTGAATAATGCATCAGAGGAAAAGGTTTCCATAAAAGTTGTGCAGCACAAGAACCTCTACAGTTTGTCGTAGAAATCAGTACGAAATGAATGAGGATCGATTATGTTCACGTGAGGTGATGGAAACGTTTCATCGAGGAGATTCTGGTTCCCACAGACTGTTAAAGCAGAGATGAAAGGCGGGCCGTGGTGCTGGAAAAATAGGCTTTTCTCTGATTTATATGTGCTGTATATCCCCTAGGCAACGGGTGGTCAGGAGAGGAAGGCGTTGCATGACAATGATGCTTTTGAAATTCAACAAGGCGTGCCGGTGCTTTGTCTGAGCGTTTAGTTTTAATCATGCCAGGTCGGCGTGAGGTCTGTTTACGTCGAGCATGTTTGAGTGATTTTATGTGGGAGAAATGTCAGATGGGATGTTATCGTCACTTTGAGGAGATTTCATCAGCAGAAAGAGTCGTTTGGTATTTTATTTAAATTCGTCTTGGGGGCAGTGAAACGTTTATATTCTCACTGATGGTTCCAATTATTCAGTTGGACATGGATTACAGCGCTCGCATGTTGAAATGAAACACTTTGATGTGAAGTCTCACACACAGGAGTCAGCAGCAGTCGCACTGTTGCTCCCGGTCTTCCTTCGCGCTCTCTTCCATTTCAAAGTTGTAATTTACAGTCTGCAGATACAGGCGACGGCCAATTATGTAAAGGTTAGCATGACTAACGTCATGACGGCTGACGGGAATGTGAAAGAGACGCTTCTGTTTGCTTCGCTAAAGGCTGTGAGACTTTGAAACCTGTGAATGAGAACCTGAGCCTTCATCTCTGCCTCTGTGTCTGTGTGGATATTATTCCTATAAATATTTTACTGAAAATTCAAGTCTGTTCTGAGCTGCTTATCTAAAGTTTGCAGCATTGTCTGTGGAAATAAAAGTTTTTGTCCTCCTCCTCCTTCAAGGAAGACGATAGTTCAATACACAACAAGGTTCATGACTCACCTCCGATAGTCTCATTATTATCAGCCAATTAGCACGTTGTAGCCCTCGATCTGACTTTTTAAAGGCTGTTACAGTAAAAATAATCAGTAATGATTTTAACTCACAGTCCACCAAGAACTTCAACTGCATCTCACGTTGTTGATGATAACAGCTGGTTTTATAGGACAATGTTCATGAATGTCTTTTGGTCGTCATGAAATGACCTCGGCTTGACTTTTAGGCTCAATCAAATCGATTCTTCCAGACTAACACAACGCTGGATTACAAAGCAACAATCCCTTTATGATGGGGAGCGTTCAGATTGCACCTATAACATTTCCTGACATAGATTAAACAATTCATTGACTACTATGACAACGTTTAATGTTGACCAACCAATAGTACAATGGAAATTTCTACAAATATGATCATACTGGGGGTTTAAGGCACATTGCAACAACTATTTGATGGATTTCCAGGACAGACATTCATGCTCCCCAGAGGATGATGCCTAATGACCTTGGCAAGCCTCTGGGTCTAGGTTGATGTTTGTGGCATCTCAACAACTATTGAATGTTTGAACTGAGTTTCACGGCAGCCCCCCCCCCCCCCTCAGGATGAACTGTAATAACTTTGGTGACCCGTTAATCTTTTTATTCATCAGCATCAGTTCGTCACATACTTCGGTTTATGACCACAATCCCATCCCATCACGCCTCGGAGCTCATTCGGCTCAAAGCACCAATGTGCAGCCAAATTCATCATGATGGTCGAACCATCAGCAGCGTCCATTTGTTTTATTATTCGGGCCCAAAGGGAGGGTGAAGTGGTGAAGAATGAATCCATCTGCAGAGTTTCAATGTAATCTGCACCACCAGTATGAAATGTAAGAAGATAATAAGCTCTAGTACAAAACCTCAAAGTCACCTGATCCACCTGCACCAAGGAGTTTTTCTTTAATTCATGTTACAGACGAGACGTATTGCGTGACTCACGCGCGTGGTTCGAACTCATCGCCCTCGTGACCTCCTCTGCTGACCGCCCACCACAGTCTGCCTGAGAGGCTTACAGCGTAAACCTCCTCTCCACACAGCCGCCGCCAAACAATTAGCACACACACGTTATCGACTGACACATTAATTATTCTTACTGCCGTTTTCACTGTCGATCTTCTACCCGGCGGAACATTAAGCTCTTTCTGATGTGCAATTACCAAACCGATCTCTAATGAAGCCAGAAAACACTGTTAAACACAGCCATGACTGTTTATTTATGGGCCTGCAGAGGATCTCAGCACATACAGGATGATTCATAAACACGTCACGTAAACAGTCCAATGAAATGATTGTCCTTGTGTCTTTTTATTGTTACTGTTTGCTCCAGACAAACATGAAGCCTCATGAGTGAAATCATTTTAATTCAGCCTGAAATTAAACTTCTAATCTTCTGTCATATTATTATAGACCATCTAAAACCTGGACGTAGTCTCTGAGACGTCCCCGCAGACTGTCTAAAACCTGGACGTAGTCTCTGAGACGTCCCCGCAGACTGTCTAAAACCTGGACATAGTCTCTGTGACGTCCCTGCAGACAGTTTGGGTCGACAGGTTTAGCAAACATGAATTTCGAAGCTTTATGCAGTTATTTGTTATTTGCAGTTACCTTGCTGACCCCAGGAGAGTGTATCTATGTATTTTAATAAAGCAAACCTCCTCATAAAGTGAGTCCTGTGTATTTTCATATAATTTATGTTCTGACTAAAAAAACAGCATCCATCAGGTCCTGGTTGTACCCAGCAGCCTCGGCTGTGGGGCAGTAAACATCCCACTTTAACATTTGCATTTGGGAGCAGCATCCGTTTTCAGCGTTGTGTCTTTGTGGCTTCGCTTTGATCACAGCGTTGACCAAGGTCAGAGCGAACCTGACGACAGACAAACACGAAGCCGCAGCAGACACGACTCGGCCTGACTACTGATGATGGAGAAGACCTCACATTACCTCCCATCTGAATGCACGACAGCTCCGCCATAAACCGCCACATAATCACACTATGGGCTGTATAATGGCTTTTCAAGGGCTGCATTTTGCTTTTGTGTGATGGCAGCCAGCTATTCTGAAAAAAAGATGTGACTATTTCCTCTGAGATGTTCGAATGATCTTTCTTTCAGCAGGTGTAGAAGGACCTGAGGACTGTGAGACTCACTTAATTACGTACCATTGCTCATTTTCATGCTGCTGAAATGGCACACGATGATATTTCCTGACTGGATTTGTACGTCTTGGTCTGGAGTCTTCTGCGAGTCAGGAAAAGAAAAATCACAACTGTGGAATGTTAAAATGTGAAGCTGACAAAGTGCCACAAACTGCAGTTCCTCAAACGTCCACTTGAGGCTGGCTGCAGAAGTGAGTCAGTCTCCATAAGTCCCCATGTTCAAATGTCCAACTTCACAGCAGAAATAAACATGTTTACAGCCTGGTACAAAAAACAGTTTTGGTCTCTATAGCTAATTTCCCCGTTCCAGTTTTTTGTGATCGCAGTTTAAAAAGTGTCCTCCCCTCCTGATTGGATTTTTAATTGGAAACATCTGCAGGAAAACGATGGTGAATATGGTTTGTTAGTGGACTCATAAGAATTTCTTATGAAGACTTTGTTCGTTTGTCGTGGCCACAAACGAATTATTCAATAGACTCAAACACAATTTGAATATCAGCTTTTATTTGAGAATATTCGTTTATTCGTATCAGCCGTGTTTTAAAATGTTTCTGTCACATAAAATATTCACTAAATAAGCAAAAAATGAAAAGTGATAATTCATGAAGACACCTAAAGAACTCAGTGACATGTAAGTGTAGTTGCACCCTCGTCTTCCTAACATGAAGGAGAAAGTGGCCACAAAACTGTATTTGTGAAAACTGCATTTGGATCCAGTGTTTAGTTTGTCCACTCTGGGCTACTGTAGAAACATGGCGGTTCAACATGGCGGACCCCCGTGGAAGAGGACCCACGCCGTCTTTAGAAAGTCTCATTTTGAGGCAACAAAAACATAAATATTCTTATTTTCAGGTGATTAAACGCTGATGCAAACAGAGTTATGATGTGTAAATATGAATCTGACACACTGGACCTTTAAAATAAACAACACATAAAACGAATCCTCCTCTTTCCGTCTCCACGTTCAGAGCTCTCTCTCTCGGTCTCCCACAGTTTCAGGATTTGAGGCTCTGCGTTTGTTTCAAAGTCTGTCGCCCGAGGCGACAAACTTCTTTTGTCTCGGTGGAAGTCGAGCATCTCGAGGAACCACAGCAGATCTAATGGCTGAATAAACACTGCTACGTGCTGACAGGAGGATTTGCAAGAGCGTTTAAGGTTTCTGTTTTTATAATGCCAACCTGGAGGACGTTCACACACACACACACACTCACACACACACATTATTATCCACAGCGGGGTCGGGAGGTAATTTTTTTTTAAAACATTTTAGACGTGACTTTTAGCTCCAGCTATAACAATACCTGTTATTATGTGGTTAGCTCGCTCCACTGATGAATACTGAGGTTGTGTTTGAGCTCACAGTGTCTCTGAATGTGCAAATAAATCAACGTTTTTCAGGTGATTGAGACGCAGAAGTGAATAAAATTATAAAGTTATTCATTGTGATTAACATGAACGATCAAAATGAAGTTTTTAATTTCAGCTCCAGCAGCAGTGTCTTAAATTAATCGATTAATTTCGTTGTCAGACTGAATCAGCGGAGACCGAGACAGCTGCGTCAGAAAATTCAATTAAACGATGGTTAATGAAATCAAAGTTTTTGTTTTTTTAATTGATCGTCCTGAATCAGAAATGTCCAGTTTGATCAGAGATTTTAAATAACGTCATGTGACACTGTTTCATATTTACATATTAAATCCACGACCTGCGAGGACGAACTCGTGACATCAGAAACTCTGAGCTGAAGAGAGGAACTGCTGTGGACAGGAAGCTGTGACTGTCACTCATATTTCCCATCATGCATTATTATTGCAGAGGCTGATGGGAAAATGTAACGTGGCACGTTCAGCTTTAACGTGATGACGTGATGATCCGCTGGCGGCGTTAACTAAAGCTGACATTTCTCCAGCAGCAGGTCTGAAACCAGAAGTCGCCGTGAGGGTTAGAGGTGGATGACGGTGGGTGGGTGTGGGTGGATGAGGGAGGACAGGCCGGTGGATGTGTGTGTCTGAAACTTTTAAGTCCTCCAGACTAAACAGAAAAATAAGAGCCGTTTGTCATCGCCATGCCACAGGAGAGTTTTCTGAGACATCCGTTATAAAGATGATTAATATGTCTGCACGCTGGGTAAAGTTTGGTTTGGATTAGAAGACGGTGGCAGCCTTAAGGACAGTCAAAGACCAACAGTTAATGCTATACTATATCTCATTATTGTAGGTGTGCACCAAACAAAGCGCTGTTTTAAACCATAAATATGCAGCACTGGAGGCCAAACCACCTGCAGACTTTGTTGTGGCCACCAGACTTGAAACGTGACTCACCTTGCAAGCTTCGTATGAACACGTCTTCAGCTGCAGACTTCTTATTGCTTCCTTAAAAAGCTCTTTAAGGGTTAACTCTGCTGTAAGGCCACTGCAAAGTGAAGTATTATCAGATTAGTCCTGCTGCTCCTCACAGATAAATCACCACGATAACATGAAACAGCTGCTCGGATTAATAACATCAGGTGATAAGTGGATGTGTTAACATTACAGATAAGTCATGTGGATCAGAGGGAGTCCGCTCAGGTGTCAAAAAGAAAATTCAAATCGTGTTTCTGCTTTTTTCTTCATGCAGTGGGAGGTCTGCTGAGGACACTCGACGGAGACGTAATTTCCAAGAATCAATTTGTTCTGTTGTGACTGACAGATGCACCGCCTCCGTCATACGGCGAGCGATCTCATGCTGATAGAAACAAACACAGGCCGACAGGTGGACGCACAGATAGGCACTTTATTAATAGCAGCGCTCTGCTGGGTTATTTGGAAGAAATTGCTCCGTACAGCAAAATCCCTCCGGAGCGCTGCGAGTCGGCGAGACGACACAGAAAAACATAGTAAGGTGCCAAACTGGTAAAGACCAAAACAGGCCAATTAAAAAATGATTTAAAAAAACAATTCAAGTGTGCATCAGGGGCCTGTAAACACCATCAGTCTGCAGACGAATAGCTGCTGCTGTGTCGCTGACAACAAGCGCATTATTACGGCGGTAAAACAGGTGAAGTGGCTGGAAGACAACAACTCAATGAAGTCCAAACTCCTTAACTCAACTGAAGGGTCGCAGGTCAAGTTATAAATATAGAGTCTGCAGTGTCATTGTTGGACTTTGTTTGTGGTTTAATCAGCTTGGATCTCTCTTTGGATGGTAAAAACAGGTATTCTGTTTGATATTCATCCTCCGGTCGTCTCGCAGACTTATTGTGTCCGGCAGACGAGAGCAGCCAGCGTTTCTAATGTATTTTGTACGGCTGTCATCTTGAGATCTAAGAAGACCTAATTATCTCATTACCTCCAGATAAGAAGCCGTGTCTTCGTTGTTATGACTTCATTATCCAGATTTTTTTCAATCACAATAGCTCATGACTTATTTCATTATCTCGAAATTAAGACTTCAAACTGACTTTGATGGACTGTGACGGACGAAAGCGATGATCGGGTGAAAACAAAGAGAGAAACGTGTTTGATAACATTCAATCAGTTTATCAGGGTGATGAAGTTCAAAATGAAGATTTTCCTGAGCTGGTAGTGAAATAATAAAATCCTGGTCACACGAGGAAGCAGCAGAGTGAACAGTCAGCATGCTAACAAGTCATTTTAAGTCTTACAGCAACAATTAATGAAGATTTAAAACATAATTCAACATTTAAGTTACATTAATATCAAAAGTCTTTATTTCTCAGCTGAAGCACAGTTATTAAAGGATGGAGGACTTAGGGGCGTCTTGTGGTGAAGGTTCAGACTGCAACCAACTGAATACCCCTCACCTCATCCTCTCTCAAACCTCTGCGGCACAAAGTGCAGAGACACGATAAAGAAATAAAAGCACTTCTTCATGGCGTGTACAACATGGAAACACCGTGTATTTATTAATTATTTATATCCTGTAAACAGTCATCAGGATTCACAGAGCATCTGTAATGATTGATTGTAATAATATGGTGCAACCTTCAGGTTATATGAGAATTTCTAGACACAACACCTCAGTACAAATTAATGTGACTCAAGTGTCTGTTCATTTTTAAACAGATCGATACGGGGCGGTTGGATACTGCATGTAAAAGGTAAAAACACTTATTACTTTTCCAAATACTTCACGGTCGGTGGTTTCTGTTGGATCAGGGAGGCGATTATGTTAAAATGTGGATGAAGGATTTTATTTTTATTTCAGGGTAAATCAATCTGACTCAAAGTGGCAGCAAACTTTAAAAAAATGCTGCTTCACTGCCTCCCAATTTCTGCCTCAAATTGTTCTTTATAAGTTAGAAATGAATTAAATAGAAGAGTACTTTGTTAATCCCCATGAAGAATTAAACTCATCTGGACTTTTACAACCCTCCACTCACCGACTGTCATTTCGACTGATTCAAACCGGCCACCTTCAGAGTCTTTAACCTCTGAACTACTCACCTCCAAGTTTACCACCTGTTATTTTCACCAGCCTACCTGAATATAGCAGCTATGGAGTATACACCCACATATTTTTGGGTATCCTCGCTTCTAAACTCCCTCTGATGTGCATCATTAAGTCATGACTTAATGATGCACATCAGAAAATGGCGCCCAGGCGGCGTCCTAATCAGATGCCTGAACCATCTCAGGGGATCGTTTCCACACAAAGAATCACGCTGAGCTCCCTCCAGAGCTCCCATCTCTAAGGCGGAGCCCGGCCACCCAACGGAGGAAATTGATTTCGGTCGCTTGTATCCGCAACCTCATTCTTCCCGTCTCTACCAAAGCTCATGACCATCGGTCATCGGTCAGCTTTGCCATCTTGCTCAGCTCGCTCTGAACCACGACGATGGTCCAGTACAACGTCTGCAATACTGCTGACACTGCACCGATCTGCTGGTCCATCTCCATTTTTCCATCAGTCGTGAACAGCAGCAGCTCACAGCTGGAAGGACAGTCCACTGTCTCCAGCACAGAGCTATGGACTCAGACTGTAGCTCCACTATGACTGATGTAGATTTAATAATGATCCTGACACCCTGAAGTCAAACAGCAGGACTTAAGTGATAATATGCAAATGCTTTGGTTGAGTTAATATCTAAGAGTAGTCTACCCTCTTCCTGTTTACAGCATTAATAAACCTTCTACGAGACATTAAATGCATCAAATGTGACACAGTAACTCTTTTAAATCAGTAAAGTAGCATGGAAATATATATGTGTGTTTTCCATTTCCTGGTTTGTTGAGATGACCTTAAACAGCGTTTTAATACTTTTAAACATAATTAAACATTTAAATCACATTAATATCAAAAGTTTGAGGTTATATAAAGTTTGGGTAAAGGTCATGCGAGAATACTTTGATGAAGCATAGTTATTAATATTAACCAGGGTGGCTCCTGTGATGAAATGTTGTAATTTAGTTTTTCAGCACACTCATTTTCTCAGCCTGTCTCATCTGCCTTTGTGATTTCCTGTTTCCCAGAATTTCTTTTTCAAAGTGCTTCATCGCTGAATTGCATTCTGCTCCCATTTCCTGGGTGCAGAAATTGGTTTGAGAGTTTCTTCCTTGATGGATTTGAACGCTTGAACATCGAGACAAAACGGAGGCTCCAGAGAGAACTTTGATCCCGAGGTGTCGATGCCTGGATTTGATCTTTTTTAGACATTAACTGATCAAACTGTTGCCGTCAGGGAATGTCTGCAGGTCATCAGCATTTGGCCTGCTATCGATGTAAAGAAGCAAATCAAACAACAACTAAATGGATGCAGGAATGTAGAACACACCGCCGGCAGCTGCCTCCAGCTTCCAGTCACACAGGACTGAAAGGTTGAACTGTACACAGCTGCTCCTATTTCGGCTTCAGCCTCCAAAGCAGAGCCGCCCGAGGCGTTATCGAGCTGTAAACACTCACAGGAACAGGTACGCATCATTCAAATCAGCTTCTGTTGGTTCTGCAAGGTAGTAAGAAACAAACAGAGAGAGAGTGATTGTTGATTTAATTTTAACATATTTCAGTCTCAAACTTTGGACGACAGACTTCGTGATGGTCAAACTGACGTTGGTATCTCTGTCCACGGCTCCTGCAGGCTGGTTTCTAATGATTTTTGTGACCCTAACTTGGTGTTTCTTTGAGTCAGCTAATGTTTCCAGTTTTACAAGAGAAACACTAAAATCTAATGGGCACACTGAGGTTTAATTACAACCCGGGCAAAGTAGCCTCAGGTTGTCTACAAGGTAATTGGTTTTTTTCTAATTATAACTTTGGGAATATCAACCAATGACCCGTGGTAAAGGCGTGAAACCTGTAAGCAGCAAACTGACCTTAACATCTCCATGAAGTGGAAAGTCTGTTTATGTCCCAATCTTTACGTACTTCCTGTAAAGATACTCAGATAGAAAAGGACCTATGCATGATGCATGGTAGCATAGCCGTACCCGGGACCGAACAGAACCTCAGAACCAGCAGTGAGCAGCATGAAGAGAACACAGCAGCTTAACGAGGTGGTTTTCTTGCCGGGTTTGGTTCCTGGCATCTCGGCGCTGAGTCAGTTCAGTTACCCATGTGGCTGACTGAGCTAACGATGTTAGATGTGGTTGGAAAATCCAAAGAAACGCAGACTGCCGCTCCGGGATTGATGTCAGTCTTCATGACGGCGGTGAGCTTTAACGCTCAGCGCTGGTTAAACATCACTGAGAAAACAGCAGAATGACTCAGCGAGATGAGTAAACGAAACACGGATGGACAGAGGAGACGATCAGTATCACACTGATGAGTCGCAGAAATACAGTTTCACTGTGAACCTGCTGTGATGCTGCCGTTAAACTATTCAGATATTACTCTATGAAAATACTCCAACATTCATTCAGGGAAATGCACTGATGCATACAGTGAGAAATTACTGATGGGATCCTGTTAACTTTGTCTTGTCTTTCATTTATTTCCTGTTTTACATGTATTCTCTGTGTTTTGGATGTCAGAAGGATCCAGCTGAGGTGGTCCGGGCATCCGATCAGGACGCCTCCTGGGCCTTCCTCTGGAGGTTTTCTGGGCACGTCCAACAGGCAGAGGGCAGACCAAAACTCACTAGCCCATCTGGACTGGGAACGCCTCGGGATCCCCCAGGAGGAGTTGGAGAACGTGGAGACGGACGTCTGGAACGTCCTGATAAACCTGCTGCCACCACGAGACAACCCCGGCTACGGAAAGAAACGGATGGAGGGACTTTAAGTACGACTAAAAGCTAATCCTTTTTACACCTGCAGGAAGATTTTGAATGCAGGACTGACCAAACTCTAGACTGCTGAAGTGGCTCCTACAATCACCAGCAACTTTCAATAAAATGGAAATAGCCAATTAAAGTGCAAGAACCAGTTAATGTAATGTAAAGTTCTTCGTCCATCATCGGCCTGATGCACAGAACAAATAAATCAGATAAATATGTGAACATCCAGAGTCACTCTGCAGGTACAGTGGACTTTCTGACCTCTGACTTTCTTCAAATTGTTGGTTTGTTTGTTGGATTGAGGGTCTGAAGCTTTGTCGCTCTGGATGAGTGAGTTAACGGCCTCAAAGGTCAGTTTTAATGCATTATTGTGCTTTTTTCTGCACACCAGCTCCTTTTAAAAGTCAAAACACCTACAGAGAGAAGCGTCGACCTCCAGCTCAGCACACGCGTCGGGTCTCTGCAGAGAAGAGGCAGCGACGTCAATGAGAGGCCGATAAATTACAGATGTCTGCAGTAGAAAGCAGTCGGCGATGCCGGCGTGACATTTGGTCTTAACAAAGCGTTTCTAATTTTGCCTTCACATGCAACAAAGTCGTAAAAAAGGCCACTTCATCGGCTGAGCGTGACGCTATATTGTTCCACACAGCGTTGGCTCGTTTAAAAAGTATTCTCCAAATGGGGTATTTGTAATCCTCAAAAGTATAGAGGGGAGGGGGTCAGAGGATAATCACACTTACATTATTCCTGCAAATTGCATGTCATGAGGGGGTTCGGTGCTCGAGCTGAATTCTGACAAGCTCCGACGCTCAGGTTGGAAATTAGAGCTGGAGGAAGATTTTCTGCTTTCTGTGCTGCTGTAAAATCAGATTCACTTCATGTGACAAGTTTCTTTGCAGGGACACATTATTCACAGCTTCAGTCAGTGCTGGAGATAATTATGTTATAATGGTAATTATATGTCGTGTACTGGCCTTTATGTTGGACCTTTAATGTTCAGCAGGGAAACCCAAGAGTACCCAAACGTAGAGTCGGATGATTTAATCAATCCGAACCAGAAACCACCGAGAAATCTGACAGAAGACAGAAAATTCAACGTCCACAATCAGAACAAGGTGCAAATCCCCAAACGCCTTGAGAGGTTTGACACAGTGTACAAAGACAAACTGGCAACGCTGCTGTAAGTCAAAGGTCGCTCGTTCTGAGATTGTAATTCTGCACGTCAGCTTCAGGACACGGTAAAGCGCGGTGAAACGTTAGTCCAGGAAATCTATTAAAACTGTTTTTCGTTATTTTCTAATTGGTGCAAAAGATAATCTCTATAAACAGATATCTGCATAGAAATACTGAATTTACTGTCAAGGGACCAAGACTGTGAAGCCTGAAGTGTTCTGGGAAATCATGCACCGTGCATAAACATAACTCCCAGAGATGCTCGTCGTATAAAGGTTCAAAAATATCAGCGTCAGTCTACAAAGAAAACAGAAGAATTGAATAAAATCTCGACAGCCGACAGGAAATCTTCCTCCACATGTGGACGGATTGTGTTTAATGCTGCGGTTCATAAAAACAAAAGTCAAAGCAGACACCACATCTAATAATACCGAAGCAGAAATGACATTTTCTGTCTCCTTCCAGCAGCTGTCAGAACCTTTTCGGTATTCTGTCAGTAACTGCTTCGTCTTTTTGTCCTCTGGCTCCGAGTTTGTTCTTGTTTATGAAAAACTGATGCATGAAAAATGGAAATGTGTTCACCTTAAAGGTTTGAAAATGAGAAAAACTTTTCAGGATGTTTTACAATTAAACGCTGATTTGAAACAGTTCCTGCTGTCACTGAATTTATTTTTAACAGGAATTCGTCCTCTGAGATGTTTTTCTATAAAAATCTTGTTCCGCAGACAGAGCTTTGAAACGTCAGGAAGAAGTTTTAATAAGTTTTTGTATCCCTCCTTCAACAAAGATGAACCCAATAAGCTGCAGATCCCCAAACTCTTCAAGACTTCTTCTTCTTGGAATTAACTTCAGTCTCATCTTCGGCTCTTGTGTCTGTCCTCAGATAAAAGTCTCCACTTGTCCATAATATGTTACTCCGCCACAATCCTTTAAGCTGCCGGTCGCAAAGTCCATCTGTTCGCAAAGACTCGAGGTGACGTTCATTTTTCAGGGTTTAAAAATGGTCACCAGAAAAGCCCGAGAAGATTCTGCAGCTGTTTCAAATATCTAGTTTCAACATTTTTTTCTCTCTTTTGACGCTTTCTTTGCCAAACTAACATGTCCAACTGACCACGTTCAGAGTTTTTATCCCGTCGAGGAAAGTCAAAGCTGCTGAGTCACTGCGCTTCAGCCTCGCTGTGATTGACTGTTGAATACGCAGTGTTACACGACCCATGAAATTTCTCAGTGGCACAGTTATTACCTGTCTTTTCACACCTTGACAACACAATTATGACTTTTACTCCTACAGGATCATTTATTTAAACTGAGATTAACAGAAGAAGAGCACACATTCATCTGTACATGAATCATAATGTTGTTTTTACTGCGATTATACACACATGAAATACACTGACAGTGTAAAGAATGAATGAATCTTTGAATTCTTTTATTTGTTACATATATTTAAAAAAGTATCATAAAACAAACACAGTCAAACATGAATCATCAGTTATAAACTTATAAACTAGAAGAATTAATAATGACAGGTGTAAGAGGTTATATGAAAAATATATGAAGCAATACAACATGAATCTAACAACAATAACTTGGATATCAAAGATTATATAATAATATAACTGAGCTAATATAATAACAGAAGCAAAGCTAAGGCTACAGCCTAATTGTGTGTTAGGCAGATTAAATTTAAATAATAAATCTATCTATGTTATTTCTTTGGTTTGCTGACGGTGGCGTAGAGGACGTTGGCATCAGCAGAGGCTCCAGCAGCAGCAGCAGCAGAAGACGGAGCTTTCAGGGTGGTGTAGGTCACTGCTTCATCATCTTCATCATCATCTCCACCCTCAACCTGTAAAAACAAACCATGAGATGACAGAATAATGTAACTTTGTGATATCCAGCAGCACCTGAACACAACGCTGTGACCAAACAGACGACTGACCCGGGCTTTACCGCCGGGCCTCTTGGTGAAGTTGACGGAGGCGTAGGAAACACCACCTTCAGGATCAGCCTGCACAGAGAAGACAACAACATGGCCGCTCAGTAACACTCAGTGCATTTCATCAGATTCTGTCTGACTGTAAACTCACCACGTCTTCGTCCGTCTGTGTTTTCTTCCCTGAGGAGACAGAACAGAGTCGACTTTAGCTCCAGCAACAAAAATCCAGATTTACTCATGGAGAAGCTTCACGTGTGGTCGCTCTCACCTTTAGCTCTCCTCCGTATGATGACCACCACAACGATGATGATGAACGCTGCAGCAACCGACAACACAGCGATGATCCACCACAGAGAACCTGCAAGAGAAAGAAGAGAAACATTCAAAACTTTTTACTCAACAACATGATGATCATGCTTCAATCCAAACAGAGAGAGGTCGGAGACATTTACATTTAAAGACATTACAGAGTGCTGTGATATGACGTAATATTCAAACATCCATAAAATAAACAAATATTTCAGGTCATCATTCACGTCAGTCTGAAGTGACTTTAAACAGCTCGACTTATTCTCACCTGGTTTCTCACCTGAGGGCTGAAGTCTGAAGGGAAACTGCTGCACTTTGTCACCATCAGTCACTTCACACTTCAATAAGTCAGAGTTTGATGTGTGAATGAAATGAGAAGTCTTAAAGGTCACAGAGGCAGAGCAGTCAGACTGTGATGTCTGCAGATCTTTGAGATCTTCATCCACATCTTTACCATCATACAGCCACTTCACTGTGTGTGGACACTGTTGTTCATATGACCGCACAGAGCAGAGCCACTCCACCTGATCACTGATGTTGTGTTCAGTCACTGGTGAAGATGGAGATAATGTGAGAGAAAGACAACAAGAGTCAAATTCACTTCATCATTATGATCATAATTATTGTGATGTTTCACAGTTTGAGCTGAAAATATGATGATGGAAATACTCACTGCTAACAACAGACAGATAAACCACAGAGTCTGAGTATGACGTATGATGTCTTTGTCCTGATTTCCATTGTCGACAGTCGTAACTTCCAGCATCTTCATCTGTGACCTTCTTTATGACCAGAGAACATTTCTGTGTAACACTCAGTCTGTCTGATTCAGATTTGTCATCAATCTGTCCAAGTTTAATCAGCTCTACTGTTGCTTTCTGACTTGAATTACTGAATATCCATGTTGTATTGTCACAGTTTTGCTGATCGTCTATCACATTTTTACAAGGCAAAGTGACTTCCTGTCCAGCTCTGACAGTGAAGAAGGAGCGGGGAAGTTCAGCTGCTGCTGTGAAGACGACCAGAGAAAATGAGAAAATGTCTGTTATGTTCACAGTTAGTGTGACGAGTTCACTGTTTTGTCGTCTTAGTTCAATAAATTGAGCTCATCAAATATTTTATGGAGTAAATTCAGAGTAACAAAGTTATTGTCATTAATATCTGTGATAAATGTTTTCTTACCTGTAAACTGAAGCACCGCGATAACAAACAGAGAAACTTGAATCCATCTGAAGTCAGCCATCGTGATTCTGCCTCTCTTCTTCTTCTTCTGACTCTTTAGTGTCTAAAGTCGAGCTTTAGTACAGAGATGCTGCGTCTGCTTCCTGTTACTGTGATGTCACTTCCTCAAATTTACTTTTGGACATTGTGTGAGATCTCAGTCAATCCTCCGTCCAATCACACGGCCTGTTTGTGACAGCGATGCGTTCCTCTTCACCACAACAAGAACAGAAAGCTGAAGGTGTGAAGGTCGTTCTGAAATGTTCAAAGTCAGTTCGAACACTCAGACTTCCTGTGCAGCGGTTTGTCTGTTTTCACGCCGCAACATGTTGATTCTGTACAAACACCCAGTGAAAACGTAGCGAGCTAAGCTAATAAAATGACAAAAGTAGTTTAACTACATCAAACTTCATTCCAAGTCAGTTCAGATCAATGCTTTATTTAACTCTTCTCTCTCAACAAAAATAAAAACCACACCACAAAAAAACAGGTCGTGTGTACACACACACACACACACACACGCACACACAGGGTTGCCAGCATGTGGTATGGTCACAGTTGCCTAAAGACAACACATACTGGCGCTGCTCACAAACCTGTGACTTTTAAAAATGTCCCCTGTACCCGATGCTCCACCACGCCCTCATGGCGACATAATACTAACTCGCCTCTACGTTAAGGTCTAAGGTCGAGGCATTAGAGGGGCTCAAGCTACACGATGGACGATAGGACTTTATTTCAGGCTGCAGCTACAAAGACAGTCTGAGCAGCCTGGCTTTGAAAGGAAGCATCGTTAGCAGTTTGTCGCTATGACAGGAAATAAATGTAGTCAGATCTGAGTTCATGTGTGTCGATAACGGTGCACAGGTACGTCAGACACCTGCCTGTGTGTGACCAACTGCAGGGTGCGCTGTGCTGCCGGTGACCCCCCACACGGCCCCTCAGTCCTGGAGCTGAGAATTCATAAAACCTGATTTTGACACCTAATTTCATAAACTTATTGATATTTTTAATCATTCAAATTTGGCTGAGTGGTTAATAACACTTTCTTCTTTGGTCTGACAAACTCAGAACATATTTATTCTGACTTTAAAGACATCACGTAGGTACGGGCTCCACGTAGGCAATCGCAGGTTCTAGAGAAGGTGCGCTCAATTTGCTTACCCAGCTGTCGAGGAATGATATTAGTAGTATTAGTAGTATTTCGTGCGCATGTTACAGCTATATTATTGCCGCATCAGACCCCTCAGACTGTCTAAAACCTGGACGTAGTCACTGTGACATCCCCGCAGACTGTCTAAAACCTGTACGTAGTCTCCGTGACGTCCCTGCAGACTGTCTAAAACCTGTACGTAGTCTCCGTGACATCCCTGCGTTTCCCTCTGTGTGTGTCCGTGGTGTGTTCATGTGTCTCACAGTGTGTTTCTGTCTCTGTGTGATTGGCGCTCACGGTACAAACACTTAAATAACGTGAAGCGGATCGTCACTCACTGATGTAAGCTAATGAGAGTTTTGAGTGTTTCCCTTTTTCTTTATCTTCCTCTGCTCGCCATGAGCACCAATTTAACACATCAAATAACAGCGCTCACAGATAAAAGTTCCTCCATCGACGCATGTTGTCAGACCGAGGCTCTGCATCATGACATTTACTGTCCAGAAGTCCAGAGTGGAGCCGGACAGATAAGACGTGTTTATTCGTGAAGGACCGGGCACGCTGAATGACCCGTGAGATATCTGAACCTCAGACAGAGGAAACAACTCTCTGAAGCTGTGAGGACAAACGCTGCATTTCAAGACTGATGGTGATGGTTGGAAAAAAAGCCAGTAGGTTGATTTTTGCAGCCCCCTCGCCTCACACACACCTCATCCATAAGAGGACAGTGAGGCTGACACGTGGCACTGCCTCGTGATGCTCGACACGCTGAGCAAACAGCGCTGAACGTTACAGCGAGGCGCTCGCGGCGTGTCGGCAGAACACCAGTCAGACGTTTGGATCAGAGCCGGGTCAGAGTTTCACTTCTGGACTGAAGCTGCTTGAGTCACACGTGACTCTTCATGTGTTCACTCACATGCTGCAACATTACATACACAGAAATGATAAAATCTTACCTGTCTGTGGAAAGGCTGAACATATTTTGTGGGTTCATACTTTGAATTTATCGCATCGTGGTTTCATTTGACATTAATTCTCTTTAATTTTGTTACTCTTCATTGGATCATCAGACAAATCTTCTTTTTCTTCAAGTGTCATAACTTTGAACATCCGAGCGTGTTGGTACAGTAAGAAAAGTAAAGCACATTAATTTCTCATGAACTAAACAGCCTTTATGAAGATTACAGTGTTTGTTTAGAGTGCAATGAAATAAAATAAAGCAATCAAAATTTATCATAAAGGTTTGTAATTTCCTGTCAGGTTTCCTGGAGACTGCGATATGATTGAGCACTAATTATAAGTGATCCAATATAATAAAGCTCTTTACAGGAAATTATTATAGGATGCAAAATGTTGTATTTGTGGCTGAGCTTTGTAGCAGATCAAGCTGGACTGACCCGCTGAAGTGAAATGTCAGAACACATTTTGTGACGGTCGTCTTGGATCATGATTTTGCTGCTGAAGCTGCAGATTCAGCTCACAGCTCGCTCTGTGGTGTCGACTGTGACGGAGGTTTACAGCTGACCTGGATCTACCTGTTCAGGATGCACAAAATACGAGCGAGATGAAATGACACATGACAGCACGTCAATAAGTCGAGAGAGTGTGAAGTCCAAAAAGTCTCGTACAGACATGTTAAATGAACACTGTGGCTCCTCACAGGAGGTCACGCTTTGTTAGCAAGTAATCTAAAAGAATTCAGGTGTGTCAACAGTCAGCACCTGTACACCTGTACAACAGTCCGGTACAATGCCTGCAACACCGCTGGTCCATCTCATGCTACATTTTCCTAACACTTGAACTCTTTCACTTGGGGCAGCCACTCCTTCCCAACCCGGATGGAGCGATCACTGTTTCCCGATGAAGAACCACGGCCTCAGGCCTCTCTTCAATCTGATGAAGCCAACAGAACCACAAACTGGACCCCTTCCTCAGCCGGGCTGCACCTTGAGATCACATCTTTAAATGTCACGGACAGAATCAACCTTGGCCGAGTCCAAAAACCTCTGAGAACGTGTTTGACGTTCTATCAAGAATCTGGACAATCCTACAGCTCTCACTCTGGTTTTATGAGGACCGTCTGGCCTGGTCCCGGTCCCGGTACCGGTACCTCATGCTCCTCAGTGCCCCCTGCATGTTCCCCTGAGGAACACGGGCCTTTTTCCAAGTTTACAAAACACATCTCGACCGGATGGTCAAACTGTCATGAGTCCATGAACTGTTGTGACGTTTCTGCTCTTCAAGTTTTATAAATAAAGTTTCTTTTTCGACATGTTGTACAGTTTCCATGTATGTGACAGCATTTCTCTTACAGGTGGCACCACGACAGTACTATGAATTTAAACCACCTCTGACAGTGACTTTTCTTTTCTAATGAGGACCATGTCAGCTTCATTATGTTTATTTTCTGGTCTTATTTATGTATCTACCTGTGAGTACCTGGACACATTCTAATCATTCAGTGAGGTTAATGAACCTTACAGTCTTACTGCACTGAATCATTTCAAGTATTCATGTTACACGCTGGTCAATCCTCGACTCACACCAGCGACCTCACCGGCTTTCAAACCACGGCTCAGCTTCCACGACACAGAACTGACGATAAAACACCGTTTTCATGCAGGGCTTCATTTCTGTTCACTTCTTGGCCTGCATCACGTTTGTTTGGTGGTTTTTATGAGTCTGGATGTAGCTGCTGAGCTTCAGTAATGAGAGTAAATGTAATTTGGTCTCTCAGTGATTCGGTCACATCTGGAGGTTCCTCATTGATTACAGATTTAAGTTTTAAAGAGATGAACAGCCTCTGTAAAATAAAACAGACTGTGTGTTCTCGTTCTTTGTGGATGTACAGTATGAATCTAAAAGTATTCATCTGTACCTGTGAATGAAAATCCATCTGGTTAATGTTCTCTTCTGATCGCCTCCTTCGTCTTGTTTTGTCAATGCTGCACAGACACACCGACTCGATTAAGCCTTTACACTTGGGAAGGTGTTTGACGGCTCGGCGGCAGACCTTCACATCAATAGTGTGCTTTGAACCAGCCGTGTAATTGTGAGGAATGAGGTGTGTTTGGGCCTGAGTGGGCTGTGTGCTGCCGGGGGACTGATCCAGGAGATCCAAAAACATCTGAGAGAGCTGCTGTCGAGTGTTTCTCATCCAGGGAAACACTCACACTCATATTTCCACATATTTTCACATGGCGGCGGTAAGAAAGTTGCATAAATTCAAAATTCAGACGCTACCTGCAGACTCTCAAACTCTTGACAGCTGTTTGGGGAAGACACAGGGATGGATGCGCTTGTTTAAAGGCAGGAACATGACAGCTGGGTGGAGATTTATTGGTGTTAGAAAACATCTCCAGAAGTTCAGTTCACAGACTGTCTGGACGTAGTCTCCGTGTTGGATGTTCGAGTAGGTGATGAAGCTGAGTTATTATATTTCTGTGCATCACTTTGATGAGTTTCTGTTTGTATCAATTATTCTGGTGTCCAATGAGAACAGAGCTGCACTGACTGTTTATAGTAAAGAGTATTCATTTTCCATTATGACACTGTCAGTACATGAACGAACCACAAAACTCAGTGCAGACCTGAACAGCAGCATTCTTTTATTTGCAGATTATATTGATACATAGAGATATAAAAAAAATCTTACAGCAATAAATCATGAAAATTATCATAAAACAAAAACAGCGAATCATCAGTTATCAATGTAAAATAAATGTCTGTTTGAAGTTAGCTATGGAAACTGATGACAGAAATCAAAAAGATTCTAGATGATTGTTTTTGTCCAGTCACTGCTCAGTGTGTCTCCAACTCAACCTTAAAGATGTTACAAGATTATATCAGAATTCAGCTGAACTTTAATTTAAAAATATGACCTGGATGACTAAAAACACAGGTGCATTGTGGGTCAAAGCTCTGCTTCAGTTTTTCAGTCAAATGACACTAAAGAGAGTGAAGGATCAGGAAACAACCAAAGACATTAAAACTGATAAAACTACAACAAATCCAGATTTTTTTACCATCTACGATGGACACAGGATGTAACACACACACACACCGCGGTTAATATATATCACACGAGCATTTACTTTATACATTTCAGAAAATATACTACTAAACTAGAAGAATTAATAATGACAGGTGTAAGAGGTTATATGAAAAATATATGAAGCAATACAACATGAATCTAACAGCAATAACTTGGATATCAAAGATTATAATATCAATAATAACAGAAGCAAAGCTAAGTCTACAGCCTAATTTAATATAATATAATTTTATATTTATCTCTATTTGTAGATTTATTTCTACCTATATATATATATATATATATTAAATATCTATCTATCTATCTATGTTATTTCTTTGGTTTGCTGACGGTGGCGTAGAGGACGTTGGCATCAGCAGAGGCTCCAGCAGCAGCAGCAGAAGAAGACGGAGCTTTCAGGGTGGTGTAGGTCACTGCTTCATCATCTTCATCATCATCTCCACCCTCAACCTGTAAAAACAAACCATGAGATGACAGAATAATGTAACTTTGTGATATCCAGCAGCACCTGAACACAACGCTGTGACCAAACAGACGACTGACCCGGGCTTTACCGCCGGGCCTCTTGGTGAAGTTGACGGAGGCGTAGGAAACACCACCTTCAGGATCAGCCTGCACAGAGAAGACAACAACATGGCCGCTCAGTAACACTCAGTGCATTTCATCAGATTCTGTCTGACTGTAAACTCACCACGTCTTCGTCCGTCTGTGTTTTCTTCCCTGAGGAGACAGAACAGAGTCGACTTTAGCTCCAGCAACAAAAATCCAGATTCACTCATGGAGAAGCTTCACGTGTGGTCGCTCTCACCTTTAGCTCTCCTCCGTATGATGACCACCACAACGATGATGATGAACGCTGCAGCAGCCGACAACACAGCGATGATCCACCACAGAGAACCTGCAAGAGAAAGAAGAGAAACATTCAAAACTTTTTACTCAACAACATGATGATCATGCTTCAATCCAAACAGAGAGAGGTCGGAGACATTTACATTTAAAGACATTACAGAGGACAAAGTCTCTGTGACATCTCCACAGACTGCCTAAAACCTGATGTAGTTTCTGTGATGTTCCTGCAGTCAAAGTACAATCAAATAAAGAGAGTTCAGTTTGAGACCAAAGACCTGGAGAGTGACAGGAAACCAGAGAGGACAGAAAACTGAAGAGAGTGACAGGAAATCAAAGAGAGGACAGAAAACCAGAGAGGACAGAAACTAAAGAGAGGACAGAAAACTAAAGAGAGGACAGAAAACTAAAGAGAGAGGACAGAAAACTAGAGAGAGGACAGAAAACCAGAGAGGACAGAAAACCAGAGAGGACAGAAAACTAAAGAGAGGACAGAAAACTAGAGAGAGGACAGAAAACTAAAGAGAGAGGACAGAAAAAACTAGGAGAGAGGACAGAAAACTAAAGAGAGGACAGAAAACTAGAGAGAGGACAGAAAACTAGAGAGGACAGAAAACTAAAGAGAGAGGACAGAAAACTAGAGAGAGGACAGAAACTAAAGAGAGAGGACAGAAAAAACTAGAGAGAGGACAGAAACTAAAGAGAGGACAGAAAACTAGAGAGAGGACAGAAAACTAGAGAGGACAGAAAACTAAAGAGAGGACAGAAAAACTGTAAAGAGAGAGGACAGAAAAACTAGAGAGAGGACAGAAAACTAAAGAGAGAGGACAGAAAACTAGAGAGAGGGGACAGAAAACTAAAGAGAGGACAGAAAATCAGAGAGAGGACAGAAAACTAGAGAGGACAGAAAAACTAAAGAGAGAGGACAGAAAACTAGAGAGAGTGACAGAAAACTAAAGAGAGGACAGAAAAACTAGAGAGAGGACAGAAAACTAGAGAGTGACAGTAGAAAACTAAAGAGAGAGGACAGAAAACTAAAAGAGGACAGAAAACTAGAGAGGACAGAAAACTAGAGAGAGGACAGAAACTACAAAGAGAGGACAGAAAACTAGAGAGAGGACAGAAAACTGAGAGGACAGAAAACCAAAGAGAGAGGACAGAAACTAGAGAGAGGACAGAAAACTAAAGAGAGGAGGACAGAAAACTAGAGAGAGGACAGAAAACTAAAGAGGAGGGACAGAAAACTAGAGAGAGGACAGAAAACTAGAGAGGACAGAAAACTAAAGAGAGACAGAAAACTAAAGAGAGGACAGAAAAAACTAGAGAGAGGACAGAAAACTAAAGAGAGAGGACAGAAAATCCAGAGAGAGGACAGAAAACTAAAGAGACAGAAAACTAGAGAGAGGACAGAAAACTAGAGAGGACAGAAAACTAAAGAGAGAGGACAGAAAACTAGAGAGAGGACAGAAAACTAAAGAGAGGACAGAAAAACTAGAGAGAGGACAGAAAACTAGAGAGGACAGAAAACTAAAGAGAGGACAGAAAACTAAAGAGGACAGAAAACCAGAGGAGGACAGAAAACTAGAGAGAGAGACAGAAAATCCAAAGAGAGACAGAAAACTAGAGAGGACAGAAAACTAGAGAGGACAGAAACTAGAGAGAGTGACAGAAAACTAGAGAGGACAGAAAACTAAAGAGAGGACAGAAAATCCAAAGAGAGGGGACAGAAAACTAGAATGACAGGTTGTGGTTTGAGATCACATGCTGACAGCTGCAGAGTTCCCTAACAAATCAAACTGTTTTATGACGGAGCTTTTTTAAAAGAAGAACTGAAAATGAGCTGATGTTACTATTAATAACCATCGAGCGTTCAGCTGAGCTGTTTTCTAACTAACCGTCCACACTTACTTCTCTTTTCCCAGAGTTTAGCTTCACGCCACAGCGAAATATCATCTTGATAAAATATTTTTCTCAGTGAGGAACATTTTAAAATAGTGATGAGTCATCAGTCGACATGAAACCATTCACAAATATTTGAATATCTCCACAGACAGATCTATAAAAATGATGAGTCACTACTTCTTAAATCTGCTGAATCATTGTTTGCAGGCGCCGGCCTGTCATCGCCTTCCTCTTCATGCCGTTTCAGTTGATGTCGCTGTTGATGGTTTTGCTGGTTTTTGTGCTTTTCTTGGTGGTTTACTTGGGTTCTTGGTCTTGGTTTTGCTGTTGTTGTTGCTGTTGGTGGTTTTCTTGGTGGTGGTCTGGTTGTGGGCTCTCGTCTTGGTTTTGTTGTCGTGTCGTCACCTGAACAGATGAAAACGAGTCACCAAACTGTTGAGCACCAAACTCAAGGTGATATGACGAATATTCAAAACATCCATAAAATAAACAAATATTTCAGGTCATCATTCACGCCAGTCTGAAGTGACTTTAAACAGCCTTAATTTATTCTCACCTGGTTTCACCTGAGGGCTGAAGTCTGAAGGGAAACTGCTGCACTCTTTGTCACCATCAGTCACGACACTTTACCAAGTCAGAGCTTGATGTGTGAATGAAATGAGAAGTCTTAAAGGTCACAGAGGCAGAGCAGCGCCAGACTGTGATGTCTGCAGGTCTTGTGATCTTCATCCACATCTTTACCATCATACAGCCACTTCACTGTGTGTGGACACTGCTGTTCATATGACCAAGACAGAGCAGAGCCACCACCTGATCACTGATGTTGTGTTCAGTCACTGGTGAAGATGGAGATAATGTGAGAGGAAGACAACAAGAGTCAAATTCACTTCATCATTATGATCATAATTATTGTGATGTTTCACAGTTTGAGCTGAAAATATGATGATGGAAATACTCACTGCTAACAACAGACAGATAAACACCAGACTGTGAGTCTGAATGTCTTTGTCCTGATTTGTATTGTCGACAGTAGTAACTTCCAGCATCTTCATTCGTGACCTTCTTTATGACCAGAGAACATTTCTGTGTAACACTCAGTTCGTCTGATTCAGATTTGTCATTCAATCTGTCCAAGTAAGTGTAATCAGCTTACTGTTGCTCTCTGGACTTGAATTACTGAATATCCATGTTGTATTGTCACAGCGCCTTGCTGGATCGCCTATCACATTTACAAGGCAAAGTGACTTCTGTCCAGCTCTGACAGTGAAGAAGGAGCGGGAAGTTCAGCTGCTGCTGTGAAGACGAACAGAGAAAATAGAAATGTCTGTTATGTTCACAGTTAGTGTGGACGAAGCTCCATCAGTTTGTCGCCTTAGTTCAATAAATTGAGCTCATCAAATATTTTGCGGAGTAGACCAGAGTAACAGTTATTGTTACATTATCTGTGATAAATGTTTTCTTACCTGTAAACTGGAAGCACCGCGTATAACAAACAGAGAAACTTGAATCCATCTGAAGTCAGCCATCGATTCTGCCTCTTCTTCTTCTGATCTCTTTAGTGTCTAAAGCTCAGCTTTAGTACGGTAGATGCCGCGCCTCTGCTTCCTGTTACTGGTGATGTCACTTCCTCAAATTTACATTTTTGACACAGGGATCTCAGTCAATTCCATTGTCCAATCACACGGCCTGTTTGTGACAGCTGATGTTCCTCTTCTTCACAAAAAACAAGAAGAGAAGATGAAGGTGTGAAGATCGCTCTGAAGTGTGTCAGTTTGAAGACTCAGACTTGTGCAGTGGTTTCCATCTCTCAGTTTCCATGATGATACAGTAAAACACCCACCTGTCCATCAAAGTGTCCGGGCCAGACTGTCTAAACCGGACGTAGTTCCATGACGTCCTCACAGACTGTCTAAAACCTGGACGTAGTCTCTCTGACATCCCTGCAGACTGTCTAAAACCTGGACGTAGTCTGGGCGTAGTCTCACGCCCTTGCAGACTGCTCCAAAACCTTAATGTGAATCTGTTTCTGCATTCATTGAATGAATCTAACGCTGTAACAAAACACACAAGCATTGTTCAGTCTCACGGTCTATTTGTGACAATGACGGTTTTCTTCACGCTAAGATAGTTGAGGGTATGAAGACGGATCAGTTCTTTCTTCTCTACAGAAGTCACATTTTTTAAACTTTAACCAAGACAAGTTATATATGGACATGTCAGAGAGATCTGAGGACGCTTTGAAATCTTCTCCGCTCACTGATACGGCTTACGTGTTGGTGCGAATCTCTGTTGAAGTTGAACTTTTGAGACTTTCAGCTGACAGACAGAGCTGCTGCTTGTTGCTCTGCTCTGATTGGTCGACTGCTGTGGCGCTGGTCGTTAACTGAACCCGTTAAGTTGCTAAAGAAATCTACAAGGCTGACTATGACTGGCTTAATTAAAGTCTAATATCACGACTGTCGCGCATTTTAAAATGTCTTAAATGTAACTGTATTCTCTGCATACGTCACTAAGGCTGGTTCGGAAGTTGTGTTTACTTTGTACAAATGAATCAAACAAGATTTAACTAATGTTAATTAGTGATCTTGGTCTGTGGATTTTATTACCTTTTAAACAAAACCAGGCTAGTTTTCCAGTCTTTATGCTGAGGAAATTAAAATGTTTCAGAAACATTTAGTTTCCTGACTCGTGTCACCACAGGAGGAAAATCCTGCCAGGAATACACAAATCATCTAAATCAATGAGATTCGAGGTTTCCACTCTGTTTCCTCTGTCCAGATCTTCCTAAATTTGATCTGGCAGCCTCTCCGTCCTTCTCCTCCGAAGCTTCCAGCTGTCGCTGACAACAACTTCAGCCTCGCCTGCCAGGAGGACTGACATGTTTTTCCTGAGACGAGGGTATCATTACACCCACTCACCCAGTCGCCGCCCAGCCAAACCAGCGGCCCGTCCGTCTCGCACATCGCCTCCTCTCTCATCAGCATAACGCTCCTCTTCTCCTGTTCAGCCCGGCCCGCCGCCATGAAGCAATTCAGCAGACTGTTACGCCAAAATGTTCAGTGCTTGTTTGCCTCTGAATCATCGACGGCTGAAGGCCTGATGGAGCCTATTTTCCAAAATAAACAGGGCATTACACACAGCGGCTGCACCTCCGAAACAAGCCAAATGACAGAAAAGTTTTGGAGTTTTATTCAGCAGAGTTTAAAATGGAGCCTAAAGCTGTTTCTAAAGTTCATCCATGCTGCAGTCATCTATGGCCGGGCCTCACTGGACTACAGCCTTGAGACCAACAGGGAATAACGCTACAGCACCGAGCCGATTTACAGACTTTATGATGAAACATTGATCAGCAGTGAAGCCGCTAACTGTGGTTAGCCTCGGTCAGCCGCAGTAGCCAACTGGAACTGACTCAGCCCGGAATGCCAGGAGCCAAACCCCGCAAGAAAACCACCTCGATAGGCTGCTGCGTTCACTGTTAGGACTGACCTTTGTGTCGTCAGTTCAACACTTTGTCACATTATCTAAACTAAATGAATGACTGCACCTGTAACAGACATTTAGCAGCTTCCTCCGCTCATCTTCCTCCACCCGACAGGTATTTTGGACCAAGGCGAAGGCGTGCTGATTGTGTTCGACGAGCCGGTGGTGGACAAGACTTATGAGGCGGCCCTGGAGACCATCCAGAACATGAGCAAAGTGGTCGACTCGCTCTACAACAAAGCCAAGAAGCTAACATAAGGTCAGCCCACGATAGAACGATGATGTCTGTGTCCATGAGCGGTAATTCATAAATGACACGGTGCAGTCACCTGAGCATAACTCAGCAGGCTGAGATACACTTTGACTATTACAAGTGTCTTGTGCAGAGCTGAAAACAGTAATTGTGCAGTGTAATAGATTACATAGCGAGGTCATCACTTCTCCTTTATCTTAACCTCTGAAGGACGACTTGATGGATCAGTGAGATGACATTTGTTTGTTTTGTTAATGAGTGACTGTGTTTGGATTCTGCTGGATTGATTGTAAAAGATGTTCTGTCACCTCAGGCCTGGACTGTATGAGACACGCTGCTTTAAACTGCATGTGGGCAGAGTGAACATGTCGGCTGTTTTCTACTCTAATCTTTTTAGAGTGCGCCGTGTGAAACGACTTACTCTGACTCACTCCTTTCTCGTGTCTCACTCGCCGACTTGAGGCACAACTCTTACCCGAATGCACAGATTTGATTGGCTGAACAAGATCATGTGACATTTTTTACAACTCCTCAAACTGTTCTGTGAGCTTTGGGGACGCTAAACCGGCATCATAAAGTTAGAAGAGAAGAAAGAAAAACTGCTGCGTTTAAAATAGAAACACTGTGACTGCGGGGAGATGTTTCTCTCATATTACACTGGAAGGATAAGACTGGTGACGTTCTCAGTATTTCTTGTCAGTGATTCCCACCAAAAGACCAAACCATGAACTGAGTCTGATACATCTTTCCTCTGTACCACCTCCTGTACTCTGATTTAATGAACAGTTTTGGGGGAAGTAGCAACATTACATTTAATTCAATTAAAAAATAAAGTCATAGTGTTTCAGCTCAGTTCTCACAGCCTGTGCAGTGACTTTACATGTGTCTGTCTGAGCACAGCATGATCATGAAGAGTCATTAGTTCTCTCACCAGGTTATGAAGTGTATATTAATCCATTCATATCTGCCCGCTAAATGTGAGGCTACAGCCAGGACCAGGTTAGCTTAGCTTAGCAAAAACAGCCTGGAAGCAGGGAGAGTGTCAGTCTGTAACAAAGTGAGTAAATGTGAAACTCTTCCTTTAAAACGAGTGTCAGGCTAACAGCAGCCTCATCAACTGTTTGTGTAAACTTCTCCTCCCCCCCCTCAGGGAGAGCGAAACCATCGGTCCTCCTTGTTCCGGAGTGACGTGGGCCAGTCAAGACCTCCGTTGATTTATCACTTCAACCCAGGAGGGATGAGGGGAGGAGGACGAGGACGAGGACGAGGACGAGGAGGAGGAGGAGGAGGAGGAGGAGGAGGAGGACGAGGAGGTGGAGGTGGCAGTTTGTGGACATTGTGGTTTCTTAAAAAAAAAAAGTTTTTTTTTTTAATAGTTTTTGTCTTTTTGAAAAGTTTGTTAGCTCTGTTAGCATTTAAGCTAACGAGAAACACGCACACCTGCAGTAAAGACGGGAACTTTTAAGAACAGCGTGACGACTGACGAGGATCTCCAGACTGTCTACTACCTGTCAGCTTCAGAGTTAATTAGTTCCAAAGATCCCAAAACCTGATGACCTGAAGACCCAAAAGACTTAAAGACCTAAAGACTTGAGGGCAGTAGAGACTGTTGATATTGACAAAAGCAAAGTTGAGATCTGTTTTCTTGATTTTATTTGAACTTATTTAGTTATTGTCTGTTTATTTTATTTGATTTCCTTTTTTAATTTTGTGTATCAGTTTAAACTTTAAACTTCAGTGAATCTGTGAATCGACGATGTTTCCTTCAGTAAATGATCCGTTGACTCGTTTGAACGTTGAACTGATTTCGAAGCAGCTTGACAGGATTCCTCTGTAAACATCATCGATGTTCAGGACGCTCAATTATTTATCACGACAGTGTCTGCAGCTCATCAGAGGAGGCCAACACACACTGTAACACACACTGCAACACACACTGTAACACACACACACACACCCTCCCACTCAGTCTTTCTCGTCGTGTTGAATTGATTCTCAGCTCGTACAGTGTGATGACGTCTCTGATATTTGCTGCGAGTGTTTTTGTTTGTTTGGCAGTGAGATGTTCCTCCGAGCTTCATCTCGCCCTCACACATCATCATCATCATCATCATCATCATCATCATCATCATCATCGTCACGTTCCTGCTCTCCTCTGTTAAAGTTAAAGCTTAAAATGCCCCTAAAGACGTTTAAAGAATGATCGTTCATGTTTTGACTTTAAATCGACACCGACGAGAAATCAACAAAAATCTGCTGAAGAAAACAAAAAGCTACAGAACGAGCTGCTAAATGGAGTTCAGACTGTTTTACCCAAGACTAGTTTTAGAGTTCAGTAACAGAGAAAAAAAAGACATTTTGCAAATTAAAATAATCTAAAATAATCTAATTGTGTTCGGAGGCCCTTCAGTCATCATCATGTTCAGTTTCCACCTTCAAAACTGAAACAGTGAATGAAAACTGATTATGAAGCATCAGAATCGACATTTCCAGCCTGAAATGAAGCAACATGGAAACTTTGTGCTTGAAATCAGATTCTTGTTTGTTTTCTACAGATCAGACTGGAAAATTCGATTTGTGTTTGCAGGTTTGTCGTCGACAGCAGGATAAATATGTGTCCACTTTAAAAATCATCTGTTTCCTGAAACATCACGCGGCTTCTGGGGTTCAGAATAAATCTGCAGATTGTTTGAGGATCAGGTACGACGACGTGACATCTGAAGCCTCTCCGGCTTCATCTTTATTCCAGTCGATGTGTTTATTTCGGCAGCGTGACTGGTTTCCAGCAGAGCTCGCGTTGCCATGGTTTATCTTGAGCATCAAACCATGGAAACAGTAATCAGGGCCACGGCGGTCTGATCGATTTCAGAGAGCCAACAATGTTAATTCATGATATTCTATATTTTTAAAGTCCCATAAGAAGACCAAGACTGAACGCATCGACCAGCATGTTCTGTGTTTGTACCACAGCCTGATGTGACTCCTCCTCGGAGCCACGGAGCCCCATTTGTGTCCAAAGACTATTAAACACAAACACAATGAACACACACACACTGTAGCTTGTTTAAGCTCAGTCACACACACACCGTCCTGCTGCCACTCACTAGAGCACCAAACATGTATTCATCCACCGCTGGAAATAGTCCCCCAACAAAATGCATAAACATTTCCTCATTTTTTAAGAGTCAAACTTTAGATCAGTGAGCGGATTTTTAAAGATTCACGTCTTCAGGTTGGACAGTATTAAGACGGACATGTTGGAGCTGAAGCTGGAGAGTCTATCAGTGGATCCCACAGAGGTGTGTCTGTTAGCTAAGTGCTAATAGTAATCTGTACAGTTATATACTGACAGGAAATGATACAAACTGTGCGCTGTCAGACGTCTGTCACTTTGAATTCAATGTTGCAAAAAGAAACTGAAGGACTTCATACTTAGCTTTTTGTGTTTCAAGCTGTTCACCATCTGCAGTGTATTTCATTTTTCTGCAGCTGTAAGCAGACTCTTTATTCTCATGGTCACTCAGACATGAACAGTTCTTTAGTCTGCATACTAACTCTACACTCAGTGGACACAGAACATGTTTCAAACCTGCTCAGAATGAGGATGTGGTGTCAAAGTGTGACTCAGCATCACAGATTTTTACTGTGACCACTGCAGAGTGAAGAGCCGTGCACATTAAAGGGGTAGTTCAGGTTCTTTGCATGAGGCACTGATCCGCAGTCAGTGTTACCTACAGCAGAGCAGCAACGTGCAGCAACATGAGTATTTTCATCACTTTATCTTGATGTCAGACAGCTTTCATGGCAGGAAACTGAAGCAGCTTAAAAACAACAGACTCCTTTGACAAAAACATTTTACCTGTAAGAACATACAAGTCGCTGGTCCAACGCTGCCTCTGTGGGCAGCGAGTAACACTGGTTCAGATCAGAACTCATGTGTTAAAGGTCCAGTGTGTAGGATTTAGTGACACCTAGCGGCAAAGTTCCAGATTGCAACCAAATAAATACTCTCATATCCAGATCAGTGTTTGGTTTGTCTGTAGAAACTCATTTTAAGACAACAAAAACACAAAGTTTCTAATACGATGCGATGGAACAGAAACCTGCATGTCCTGCGAGGTAAATTACTGTTTTTGTCAAAGGAGTCTGTTGGCTTTGCTTCAGTTTCCTCCCATAAAGTCTGCCTGACATCAAGATGAAAACACTCTAAATATATCGCACACTTAGACTGATGTTGATGCTTTTACATTAAAATGCATGTAATTGTGTGTACTGCAGATAACACAGACTGTGGATCAGTACGTCATACAAACACACTTGACATAAACCAAACTATCTTTTATATAAACCCTGCTCACGGAGGATGGATGCAAACATTCAGCAGATAAAACGGCGTTCGTTTCATCAAACATTCATTCATGACTGACATTTTCCACACAGATAGAATTTTTGTCCCCCTGATGGTTCATTAAGTCGGAGGCCGTTAATGCCGTCACACAGGAAATCCATCAGCTCACATCTGTGAGACGTTTCATCACAAGCACGCAGACAAATCACCACAGCTGACTCTGACACGATGGAAGAAATGTCAGCTCTCCTTGTGCGTCAGAATCACGTTAAAAAATGAGAACGTGCTCAGAGTATCGTCACCTCATGATGCCATAGACCTCTTTATTGATATTTTGTCACAACAGCAGCAGTGATTGTTTGTTTGTCTGTTTGTGGGTTGGGCTTCATCCTCCAGAGCAGAGCAGTTACAGCGCATCGTCGCCTGATGTGTGCAGAAGCGTTGTACAGCAGAAGCTAACCAAGATGAGATGCAACTTCCACACTGAGCTGATCGTCACTGTACACGATGAGGCTGTCCACCACGAGCTGTGACGGAGCAGGATGGCTGCAGGGCGTCGTCCACACCGCCTCAAAACATCCAACATGGCTGCAGGAAGAGGTGCAGCGGAGCCATCTTTGTTTTTTTTAAATGTTTTTACTGGTGCAACAAACTCCCTGTGGCTGCTTTCCCCTCTTTCTTTTTACCTCATTATAAAAAAAGAATAGTTTGATATTTTAAGCTCATTAGCTTTACTGCTGAGAGTTAGACGAACAGTTTGATACCACTCTCATGTCTGTGCGTTAAATATAAAGCTAGAGCCACCAGGCAGTTAGCGTTAGCTTAGCATAAAAGACTGAAAACAAGTCTTCATGCTCAACACCTGGAAACACACTTAACATGTCAAATCGGCGGAGTTCCCCTTTAAGTATGGAGCAACAGCTGGGAGACAATTATCCTAGCTTAGCATAAAGACTGGAAGCAGGTGAAACCGTTAGCCTAGCTCTGTCTAAAGCAAAGAAATACACCAATCAGCAGCTCTGAAGATGTGTAAACATGATATGTGTTAGTTACCGAGCTTTAGAGCTGTTGATCCATATATTAATAAGCTAGCTGTTTTCACCTGCTTCCACTCTTTATGCTAAGCTAGGATAATTGCTGTAGCTCCATACTTAAAGGGAAACTTCGCTGATTTAACACATTAGATGTTTCCAGGTGTTGGGTTTGGTGTTTGAATAAAACTCTATAAAGCGTCAGCTTTTGTACCAGGCTGTAAACGTGTTTATTTCTGCTGTGAAGTTGGACATTTGAACATGGGGACTTATGGAGACTGACTCACTTCTGGAGCCAGCCTCAAGTGGACGTTAGAGGAACTGCAGTTTTTGGCACTTCCTGTGTTGGCTTCACATCCCAGCCACGGAGGTTGCTGCTTAGCTGCTTTATTATCCACTATCCATTTTCCCCTGCTAGCATAACACACCTGAATCACCTGACTATAATGTTGGCGCTTGAGTTGCATTGTGGGAAACGTAGGCGCAGGTCAAACGTCGATAACTCCGGTTCTGCTGCCTCAATTTTGATTGTTTCTGTCCATCGTGAGTCCGACAGAGTTACAGGAGGGTGGAAGACTCTGAACAGACATGAGAGCGGTAAAAACTGTCACATCAAACTCTGTGAGGAAGCGAACGAGCCAATTTTCTCCAAACTATTCCTTTAAATGAACAGGACCGGGTTCCTACATGTTTGTTAGATCAGAATTTTGAGATTTCTTAAATTATTGCATGACATGAACGGGGCTGTAGCCACAGCAAGAAAACCTGAGACCCCTCTATATTTAACACATTTATTTAACCTTTAAATTAGATTTAACTTCATTTCTAAATGTGTCCTTGACTATGCCAACAATTAAAGGTCCGGTGTGTCAGATTTAGGCGCCTTTATTTACAGAAAATAATAATCATAACTTTGTTTTCATCAGTGTTTAATCACCTGAAAAGGCCCGTTATGTTTTTGCTACCTTAGAATGAGACTTTTATATCAACAGGTGGAGTCCGCCATGACACACCAAACACTGACTCGTGTTTCATACTCAGAAAGTGCGGCAGATGCGATGAGCAACTCCACCACTAGATGGCACTAAACCTTTCACACCGGACCTTTAAGTTGAATTCATTTTTGGCATAAAATCGATCAAATTTAAGAGTTTAATAATTTAATAATTTAATAAATTGCAGACTGAACTCACGGTGTGTAACCTGTGTACCGTTGTATCATGGCTTCCATCATGGTTCATTCTGTATCTGCAGCAGAACAGATTTTTCAGGTGTTCCGGTTCTTTTAAAGGATCAAGCAGCAGCTAAAAATGTGACATTTAACATGTGAGGATTTGATTTGAATCGGAACACTGTGACATTTTCAAACTGGTCCTCACACGAGGCGACTGTAGGAAGCCCTCCTGCTCATCATCAGCCTGTCCGAGCTCCTCTGTCTGTCTGTCTGTTTAGCCTGACATGAAATGGAACATCAACGCTAAATATTAACAATTAAGATGCATCTTTAACGGGGTTGGCTCTCCATCCCCTCACAGTCGATGATGACTCAAGGTATAAATCACACTGATGCATACAGAGTCGTACATTTACACATCAGCCACAGCGAGAAAAGAAAAGACGAGCAGCCTCCAGAACAAACCCTCCAGAACTCAAATCATGCCTTTTTTTTTGTTTTTATCCCTCCGTCTGGAGCCGGGCGCGTCTGAGGAACTGAACTAAACGTATTGTAGGCACCAGTATTTCCCCTTATTGAGTCAGGAAAATGAAACACAGATCTTATTTTTTGCCCTTGGGGCTCATGGTAGCTTAAGTCCTAAGCTTGTTTGTGCTTACGAGCCAACTGACGTTGACTGTCAAACTCATATGGCAAGAGTGAGTCTGCAGGCTGCAGTCCAGTGCAGCACGTACAGGCGGGGTCGGTGGGGTTAGGGATGGATGCATGGATGGATGGATGTCACAGAGCTTCCACCTGGTCACACGTTTTGTGTTTTAATCCACACACACACTGCACACTCTGCACACACTGCAGGCTGATGGCAGCTCCATACATTCCCACAGTCCTCTGGTGGAAGCAGACACATTATCACAAACAATGGGAGTGATGTGTTTGTGGAGGTGGGTGGAGTGGGTTTGATTTGATTCTGGCATTATACAGATGATCAGAGATGGGATGTGAAGGTGGGAGGAGGAGGTGGGGTGATCATCGTTCATGCCCTGCAGCATTTAAACCGAATCAGTTTGTGGAACGCCTGTTTGAAGTCCTCGTTGGACATGGTGTAGATGATGGGGTTGATCAAAGAGTTGAGGTAACCCAGCCAGGTGAAAATGTCGAATAGCTCCGGGTGGAAGCAGGACTCACAGACAGGCACTAGAAGAGTGTAAATGAAAAACGGGAGCCAGCAGATGATGTAAGCTCCCAGGATTATTCCCAAAGTTTTGGTCGCCTTCCTCTCGCGCGCCGCGGAGATGCGCTTCTTCTCCAGGAGCGCGTCGGACACCGTGACTTTCACCTGGCTCACTTGGTTCGCGGACGAGGTAGTGTCACAGCAGGAGGAGGTGTCGTTGGCGGTCCCGTAGTTCAGGGAGGTGGTGGACGCCACCGAGCCGGGGGAGTTGGTGATCAGGTGCGCCGAGGTGAGTCTCTTCCCGGGCTTGTTGTGCGACTGCTTCAGGATGCGCTTCCGCGCCTCCACGTAGATCCTCCCGTACAGGGCGATGAGCAGCAGGGTGGGGATGTAGAACGCGCCGAAGGTGGAGTAGATGGTGTAGAAAATGTGGTCGGTGTTCACGTTGCAGCTCGTCACCTCCTCCGCCTTCACCTGGCGCCAGAAGAAAGGCGGCAAGGAGATGGAGATGGCGATCACCCAGGCGGTGGCGATCATCCCGGCCGCGCGTCCCGGCGTGCGCTTCTTGGAGTACTCCACCGCGTCCGTGATGGCCCAGTAACGGTCCAGCGCAATTACGCACAGGTGGAGGATGGAGGCGGTGCAGCACGTTATATCCGAGGACAGCCAGATGTCACACACCACCTGCCCGAGAGTCCACGTCTGGCTGACGGTGTACAGCGCGCTGATGGGCATCACCAGGATGGACACCAGGAGGTCCGTGACGGCCAGGGAGGCGATCAGGAAGTTGGCCGGGGTGTGCAGCTTTCTGGACTGGTAGATGGTGGCGATGACGAACGCGTTTGAGAGCGTGGTGGCGAAAGTGATGAGGGCTAAGGTCACGGCCAGACCCGCCTGGAAAGCCACGCTGCTGTCCTTCCCCTCCTCCGCCTTCGACGTGAAATTGGCCGCATGGGTGTAGTTGGTGGAGATGTTCAACAGCTCTCCGTAGATGACAGGCGTTGGTTTGAGCTGACTGGCATTCTCCATGCCTCCACCTTCCCCCCGTCAGATCCCCCTGTCATGGAGCTCAAAGCAAAGCCTGGAGATCAGCGTGAGACCCCGCAAAAAGCGCGTGAGGAGCGGCTCCATCTCCGGCAGGCGGGCGGGCAGGTATCCAAGCACTCAGAGAGAGACGCGCCTCTGCCTCCTCCTCTTCATCTTCATCACTCCATCAGCTCAGACATCCCAGAGATGGACAGAAAACAAGAGCTCCATCATCCAGCAACCTGTGACGTCACCAGCATTACAATTAAAACCAACATCCGTTTGTTTGTTTTTTAATTAAAAACTCTGTTTCTGTCAGCTGCTCTTTAATCCGCTCAGTCCGCTCAAGTTCAGAGCTGCTCCGGTCTGAGAGAGAGAGAGAGAGCCGGTTATATACCGGGAGGAAGCCTCACCTCTCTCTCTCTCCCTCCCTCACCCTCCCATGTCATCTCTCTCTCTCTCAATCTCAGTTCAACCTTTTTATTTTATATTTAATGTGAAATAAAATAAGAAAAACTGTTTGAAATATGAACATACGGATACTTATTTATATTATTTGAATTATTATTTATAATAATCTGTGTTTGTGACTCCAACCACAAAGAAAAAATGTAAAAATTGTTATTTGTTGTGATCAGTGACTCTATGAAACATGGACGTAGTCCCTTCCACCTCTGCTCAAACAAACCACCTGTGCTACACCCACCTGTCAATCAAAGCGTCCACGCTCTTAATCCTGCATAACTTTAAGCCTTAATATAATGTGAACAGGTGAGTTGTATATAAATTCACCCTCAGTACAGTTGTCATGAACGGGGAAATTAGCTATAGAGACCAAAACTGTTTTTGTACCAGGCTGTAAACATGTTTATTTCTGCTGTGAAGTTGGACATTTGAACATGGGGACTTATGGAGACTGACTCACTTCTGGAACCAGCCTCAAGTGGACGTTTGAGGAACTGCAGTTTTTTGGCACTCCATAGCCTAACACAGCCAAGTTGATGCTGTGTTATATGTTTTCATAAAATGTCTGATGGTAAGAGCGAAGACAAAGAATATATTTATATTTGTATAAAATATATACAGTTCTGCAAAATTAGTATTTTTACTTTAAGTATATTTTGAGTTTTTCTACACTGTAGTATTAGTACTTTTACTTAAAGACGCAGGAGCACTCAGGACTGAGCGAAGGGTCAATTAGTTCTAAATTATTAGATAATTAACAGAACATCTCCGACGTGTCTGCTCGTGTCTCTGTGGGCGCTTGGAAACTCATCCCAGCATGCCGTTTGTTTCTTAAACAATATTAGTAAAATATCCGCGTTCCAAGTAAACGTTTGTCATGCATTTAGGAGGCTGCGGTGCGTGGAGCCAGTGAGGCTCCAGCGCTGCCAACCATCAAGAGAGTGTGTCGGTGAACTCAGAGGCCATAATTCATCACAGCTCGGATGCCAAACACCTGCTCTGCTTTAACTCATCGTGTGTTTATTCAGAAATAAACCGAGTCTCCGTTATTCATACGGGAAGTGAAACATCTTCACTGAAGTATTTATGTAATACCTAAAATCAGCAGCACAAGGTGAAAACAAATCAACACTACAAAGTATAAGTATGAGTAAGACGTTAGATAACACGGCAACCAAGACAATACACAAAGCAGATTTTCTAAACCTTCGACTGGTCGTACGATCAAGATTCATTCATGCTCTCCAGACGAACCCAGGTCACCAACACGAGGTTCAGAGGTCACTAACGTTTTGGTCGGTTTGTCCACCATTTTGGTCCAAACTGAACTTTTATACAGGTCATGGTTCTCAGAGGATGAACCCAACAGACCTTTGTTGACTTTTAAATGAAATATGTTGATGTGTGTTTAATGGGTCGATATGAAATTTGGTTCAGATGTTCGTGTTCCAGCCAGGATGAATTGTAATGATTCAACATTACATTTAGCGCCACCAGCAGGCCAACGTTTCAATTCACCCATGATCAAATACCTGAAAAGCTCACAACATTCCCATCAACTACAGCTGTACTGCGTCTAGTGTTAATTAGTAAATGTCTTCAATGTCTATGTAGCTTCTCCTTCACATGTGGATGCAGAGGGTGAGGCGAGAGGGTTCCAGCAACTACACCACTAGATGTCACTAAATCCTTCACACTGGACCTTTAAATCATTCATTTATTGAACTGAATGACATGTAATGATGCATAAAATGTCAGAGGACAGAACATTGGAGAGGAGCTATTGTTTCTGAGCCCTGAGGGAACAGTTGATGTCTTAGAGGACAGAAACAACAAAGAATGAGATCCGAAGGTTTGTAACTTTTAGTAGTCTGTTACTTTTCCTGAATTTTTTACTTTTGAGGCAGAGTCAGTTAAAAATCAATGACATGTTATTCTTTCAGCAAAAAATTCATTTTCAAGGTCTATACTTGCAGCGAGCACAATCAAAGTCAGACTTTATGCATTAATCATTCATCTTGCTTCATTTCATCTTCGCAGCATCAACACATCTATATTGTGTAGCTCTAGCTGCTTCTATGTTGATCACTGAGCTGAGTCACAAAGCGAAGCTCCCCATTCTCCAGTTGAGCTTCTGCTGACCTTCACCTGTGCCTGCGGGCTCTGCTGCTGACTGAGGGAATCACATCATGGACGCTCTGGGCACTGAAATGAGATTCCTTTGGAAGGTGGCTGGCCTCGCTCTGTGTGAGGGGCTCCATGATCCAGCAGGACCTCTGCATCGAGCTGCTGCTACTTGAAATGAAGACGAGCTGGTCGACTTCTTGAAACAAAGAGACAGAAGCTGCAGATCATCTTCAGGAGCTCCCTCAGCGCCAATTATGGAGTCATCTGCTGATTATTTATATTCCGCAGTAATTGATTGATTGTTTTGTTTGTACGCCTCACAAATATGGACAGCTGATTACATTACTTCTAATCAAATGTCCATAGAAGCTGCTGGCTGCTGGGCCTGTAAACCTCCTCTCCTTCTTCCCGGTGGTCCAAAGCTCCTGTGGTACAAACACTAACACACCCCCGGCTAATAAACTGAGCTAACATGAGCTAACAGCAGCTACAGCTGTCAGCAGTTTACTTCACTGTCCATCATAAACTCTGTAAATCACAGAGAGTTGAGGCGGAGCAGCAGGAGGACATCAGAGGGAAAACCAGAAAACATTTTCTCCATAAAATATGATCCAGTTTCACCAGAATCAGAGAAATAGTTGGTGGTGTGACTTTATACTGAACTCCTGAACTCTAGACAGACAGACGCGGACGTTGGCTCTATGTGAGTCCTGTCTTAAAGAAAATAATCTGTGTATTTGGCCTGCAGTCCAGACTGAGTGCTGCTCCAGTAATACATAAATAAAACCATGTGAAGTACGGCGAGTTGGCTGAGATCAGATCCAGAAGAGGGCCGCCTGTTGCTGCAGATAATGAGCCGGTGATTCGCTCGGGCTCGTTGAAACAGTCAGACACGTTTCGACAACGAATCTCTTACGTTATGGAGGAGGCTTGAAAATGTCATTCAGGAAACTTTGAAAAGGTTAACAATCACTGTATGCAAATTCTGACAATTTGCAGTGAATTAGACGACCATTAGTTTAACCTGAAGAGAGAAAAACAAACCAGAAATGACTTTTAATTCCAGCCTGATGGAAAAACAGGATTATATTCTTCTAATGCTCCAGGGATGGATTCCTGCTAATAACACTCGCAGAGTCAGAGAGGATTCAACCGATTATCCAACGAGTTATCCATTCAGTTTGATATTTTACCAATTAATTAGATTATATTGTTTTTTTTATTTTTTTTATTTTTTATTTTGAGGTTGTTTTGTTTGATTTTTTAGCCATAAGTTTTGAACTGTCTTGTGATGGAGGTGGAGGAGGTGGAGGAGGTGGTCGGTAACGGAGCACCAACGCCTTTGAACAGATCCCTGTTTCAAAAATGGCCGACCGCTCACAGAGGGTCACAGAGTCTCACAGGTCACAGATTTCTCTGTAACACCTGTCCAGGCGGTAAATCTTCACTTTGTGACTCCTGATGGAGGAAAGGTGAGGGCACGCTGCGGACAATGGAGAGCCAGGACGACCGTGTGACAGGTAATTTATTAATCTGACAGTTATTGAACAGTTTGATGTTTGGAGGTCAGATTATTCATGACGAAGCACCGCGCTAGTTCATCTTAGCTTGTTTTAGCTGGACGCGGCTGTGCTCGGTTAAACATGAACTCCGTGGATTACTCCGATATAACATGAATATAAAAACGTTATTTTACATTATAATCACACACTGAGGACCTGACTGATGTCTGAGCTTGAAGCAAAGTAACATAAACGAGATAAACGGCGACATGTACATGTGATAATGAATTTTCTATTATCTGTCCGATAATGGATGCCGGCTAGTTAGCTCATGCTAAATTTAGCTCTAATGTTAGCCTGAGCTAAGACAACAATATTAGCTTAGATAAATACACTTAATTAGAGAGTTGTTCTGTTTACAGGTTAGGAAGCTGAATTAAACATAAGATGTGATCTTTATTTTAATTTATTTTAGTGATGAATTTTCTATTTGTAAAACTTATAAAAGTACAGTAGTTATAAGTATTAAAGTATAAAAACACCTCCTACAAACTTTAAGTGTTACCATTAATGTTATTTACCAAAGTAAAGTTTGTAAATCAACATTTAAGCCTGCTGAAACTGAGAATTATGAGTTTAATTGTGCGATGAAATGACAGCATGTGCCATTATTAAGTCAGTTTACTCTAAAACATGTATATATATATTTATTTTCTGATGAACTTGTGTCTGATTTTTGCCTCTGTGCAGTTTATTTTATAAAATTCTTCCCCTTCGCTCTGTTTCAGGAGTGACCCAGGCCGAGCATCTCTTCCTGAAAGCCCGGGTCGCTCTGGCAGCGGCGATAATAAAGAGCAAACCGCACGGTGTGAGCGGCAGACAGCGCTGCGAGGAGCTGGCCGCCATGTTGGAGCGTCAGGACGAAGGCTGGAAGAAGAAAGCTCAGGAGCTGCAGCAGGAAGTGCTGAGGCTGAGACAGGAAGTGCTGATCAGCAGAGTGACGTCCAACGCCAAGAACAGCACGGAGGCAGCAGGTAGGAGGAAGTACTCACAACCTGAGTACTGATACTACACTCCAGAAGTGAGTCCGTCTCCATAAGTCCCCATGTTCAAATGTCCAACTTCACAGCAGAAATAAACATGTTTACAGCCTGGTACAAAAAACAGTTTTGGTCTCTATAGCTAATTTCCCCGTTCATGACAACTGTACTGGGGGTGAATTTATATACAACTCACCTGTTCACATTATATTAAGGCTTAAAGTTATGCAGGATTAAGAGCGTGGACGCTTTGATTGACAGGTGGGTGTTGTCACAGATGGCTTGAGCTACATTTCACCAGTGAGGGTCTTAAAACGAGCAGAATATTAGTCATATATAAAAAGTTGAGTTATGGTAATAACAGGAGCTCTTCTGCTGCTGACACTACTTTTATATTTTTCTTACACAGGTTGTAGTTTGCAAAAAGTTAAAGTCAAAGTTTAAAAAGAGTTCATTCACACAGAGTGACAGTTCAGAAAGACATTATTATATAGAAGATATATTCTCCTCATGCTGTCTGAGTCTGCAGAGAGGACATGTCGAGGTCGAGTTCATCCTCAGAGGATCAGCCAACAGAACTGGGCTCAGCAGCCAGACCGGACTGGACCGGGTTCATTAACAGTTGACTCTGTGAAAGCAGAGTTAGACTGCCTCTCTTAAGGCTCATCACACATTTAGTCTCTTGTGTGTGCTCTCGTTTTAATAACTAATGTAATATTTGTTCATTCACTGAGTCGCTCTCTGCGGAGGTCCGCCTCCAACTTTGTAAAACTCTGGACTGATTAATTATTCATTCATTAGAAAGCCTGTTAATTAAACAGCTCTGCTGCTCCATTCATCGTCATTCATCCTCAGTCAGGCCACAGACCTGTGTGTGTGTGTGTGTGTGTGTGTGTGTGTGTGTGTGTGTGTGTGTGTGTGTGTGTGTGTGTGTGTTCCACCTTCAGGTCATGACGACACAATGGACATCAGTTCTCAGGACCTGTTTGGTCCAGAGAGTGTCGGGTTCAGCGCTGACCTCCAACTGGACAGCGACTCAGACACTCCTGACCTCCTGCTCGATGACCTCCAACCTGCCATCCCGTCCCATCAGCCACCTCAGCCGTCACTTCCCTCCAGTGATGACGGAGGCCCTCGTGGGAAGGCCTCGCTCCCTCATGTGCACTTCCTCCAGTCTCTGTGTTCCCTTCACCGAGTCACGGAGTCCAGCAGAGGGTTGGAGTCGCTCTGGTTCCACCCTGACGGAGGCGTAGACTCAGTGCTGGTGGACTCTGTGTGCCAGCTGCTGGACTCGGTGGTGGCGGCGTGCAGGGATCATCTTCCTCCACCGGGCCCTTGTGACTTCGTCCTGGAGGCCTGTCGGGTCACAGCCCGAGCGATGGAGCTGTTCTGCTCTCAGAGGCTGCCGTCTGTGGAGTTCGTGAGGCGGGTGGAGGAGCCGCTGAGGGAGCTGACTGGGATGCTGCTGCACTGTAATCAGCTCAGCGGGGTGAGTAAAGATCCACGGGGAGGGGAAGTTTCCACGCTCACAATGTTTCTGTACTAATGTGGCTCCCACAGCTGGAAAATTACCCCCCACAGCTGGAAAATTACCCCCCCACAGTTAGAGCCGTTCAATTAAAGGAGACATTGATCTGATCTGCATCAGCATAGATGATGAAGGTTGCTGTCATCACTTTGGTTCACTCGTTGATGAAACATAAAGTCGTCTGAAGGTGTGTTCACGTCTCACCTGTTTGGTTCGGTTAAAGTGAAGTCTGCTGTGTTGGCCCGGTTCTGGTGCTGTTTGTGGTGTCAAAGCGAGATTTCAAACGAGTTACCTGTCAGCATAACTTTCTTGAGTTTCTCGATGATGGCTGTTAGGATCAAACTGTAGTCCATAAAATGTGTATTTTTAACTGGCGTTGGGATCCCAGAGTATTATTGTTTTAACTGACCGAGCTGACCGAGTTAATAGAAAATGAAGGGTAGGTTGTTAGCTTTAGCTCGCCATGTTTGTGTGTGTGGCTTCACTTCAGCCTGCCAGTGACAAAAACACGTTTAATTGGACGTATTCTGACGGTTTTGCTTCTGCTGGTCGCAGCTCTCTCGCTTACAGAGTTTCTCTTTAACTATGCAAGGTAAAACTTCTGAGAGGTGCATTATGGGAAAGCTGAGTGATCCTCCTGGGGCTGTCGATGGGACACAGATGATTAAAATAAAGCTGACACGAGTACAAACATAAAGTCATAACTCTCTTGAGATTCTGTCTGCAGATTAAAGACGCAGCAGATTTCTGTGGATTAAGTCTCATACTGCTCACCCTGTACGTCCCCTGGGTGATATTATTCCAATGCAAACAGCTTAAGAGGCTTATCAGACAGCAGCAGTGGTCACAGTGGTACATTAACGTTAACACAAAGCAACTTTTAATATCATCCAGTTTCCCATGAGCCTCCTGAAGTTTCATCATATTTGATCTGATCGAGGCAAAGGCGGGAAAACTGTTTGTGCTGACTCAGCAAGTTTTCAGACTAAAATGTAAAAATTTGTCCTTAAAACCAAACTTCAGTTTAATTAGAGTCAGACATCAACAGAAACTCTCCTCACCTTAGGACACAAATGTTTTGTGAGTCTCTGAGCTGTAATGTTGGATCTTATGATGAATAACAAATACGTGAGAGTGCCAACAGTAAAGTGATGGTTTCACCTTTACCTGACACACGTGTAAAGTAGGTAAAGGTGATTTGAAGGATTTGAAGCTCCGCTGTGAAAAATGGTCACAAATGGAGTGCAGCAGGTCACGTTACACAGATTATATATACATTTATAGCTCTTATAAAACTGTGTTATGTCATGAACACACACCTCCTCATGGAGGACTCATGGAGTAGACTTTAAAGAAACAGCATTTCACTGTTCACTACATTGAACATCATGTTTTTCCACTCGTGTCGTCTTAATCCTTCATCACCCTTGAAATGACATTGGCAGTATTGTCATGAAGCGGTGCAGCGTCCTGTTTTATGAGCTGTAGCCTTCAGTCGAAGCTCTCCGAGTCATAAAGGGTGAAATTGGCTTCACAGCGGATTATAAAAGTCACTCGCTGCCTCAAACATGTAACCGTCATGAGAGGACGCAGCAGCTGGGAAGAGGAGATGAAAGTGAGCCTGGGATGATGAGGATGGAGGACGGCTGCAGGCACTTTCCTCTTTGGTCTGTGTGTGGCCACGGATGGGGACAAAGCCGAGTGTTCCCCACAGAGCGGCACTGATGTTCAGCTGCTGTCAGTGAAACTGATGACAGTGTCGAGCAGGGTGTCGTATAATTAAAATTTAATGAAGAGCGTCCATTAACAGATCACAGATCTGTCTGTGAGGAACTTTAATGCCCCCAAAGAGGCAAGCTGACTTACAGCCGCACCGGACAGGTTACTTAGAGTCAAGACAGCCAGTCACAATCAGGTGGAGTCAATTAAAGGAGCTCGAAGGCCGTTAGCTGGAGCCAGTGTGGATGTTATGGAGGGACAGCTGTGACTGTTACATGTGATGGTCCTAGATCCAGATGTGATGAATAAAACATGAATCCAACCAAAGCAGTGTTTGCTGCAGCCCGCCACACTCTGCTGACAAAAGCAGTAATTAAAAAGAAAAAGAAAACTCAGTAAAGCTCGTCTGCTCTTCAACCAACCCAACAGGTCACCCCGCTGCTCATCGAGCTCCGCTGGCTACCTGTAGCTGCTCATGCTGACTACAAAGCAGTCTGCGGCTCTTGAGCGTCCTCATACAGACAGATGTTACCTCCTCCAGTGAGCGACGCCTGGCTCTGCCACCCGTACGCTCAGGACAATCCAAACTTTTCTGTCTGTTGTTCCCCGCTGGTGGAACGTCCTACCAGATCCTCAAAGTGTGACAGCGCTCTCTATATATTTACATTATTTCTATAATAATCTTGTAAACATTGTGTGTATAAAACCTTCAAGCTGTTCTGAGTTCAGATCCAGAAAATGAAAAACGTTGAACTTCATATTTTGACTTAATGTTGTGTGGGCAGGTTCTCTTATTTTGGCGGGATGCTTCAGGGATTCAGTGACTTCCTGAAATATTTGGTGATGTTTGGATATAAAAGTTTAAAGAAGCTGTTTCTTTACACTGCAAATACAAAAGAACAATTTTTTTGTCCAGCAAGGTGGAAAATTAGCTTTAGCTCAGCGTGTCAGGAAACGGCCACTAAAGCATACAGAGCCGAACAAACAGATGTTCAGACATCAGAAACCTGCCACCATAAAATAGCATTAAAGGAGGAAGAGGAGATGTTACACAGTGTGGAGCAGGTCAGCGATGATGATGACTCACCGAGCAGACGAGTTCCTTCACATTAAAAGCGTGTGGCTCTGTTTGCTGATAGCGAGCAACAGTCCTTTCTGCTAATGTAAGTTCAGTCCAGCTCACTGTGTGAAGCTCTTCTCTGTGAGCTTAGAGACTTCCTCAGTGGCTGCAGACACGTGGAGATGTGTGAGGCGTCATCTCGTCAGTATTAAGCTTCCATCATGTGTGATGTAAACGTGACGCTTCAGCAGGTCGGTGTCAGCGTGAGAACCTGCAGTCCTGAACTCTTTAAACTCAGTGACAGACGAGTTGGATCTGTGATCGTTACCGAGTGAGCTCACAGCGACTTTAAGAATCCTCTTTGACTCACGTCCTGTTTGATGATCAGCGTGTGGAGTTAATGTTGCTGATGTGCTCTCCTTCAGCATATTTTTTCCCAGAGTGCACTTTGACAGGTCTTCAGTGAGAGGCTGTGAACTCGGAGTCAAACGTCGACCTGTGCAGGTGAAGAAGTCACCGTTTAAAATGCCACCATCCAGCTGTAGGTGATACGGGCCACTGATCTCAGCTGGACCTTGTGGCTGCATTGCATTCTGGTCCGTTGACACCTCCTGATCCGTGCGTCTCTTTCCTTTTTTATCATGGATGTCTCTCCGTCTACAGACCAAAATGGAAACTTTGGAAAGAAACCTTTGGACACCCAAACAGACGAGCCTCTGCTGTACTGAGATCCACCATCATTAAAGTCCAGCAGAACAGGGTTCTTGGTGTTAACTGCACTTTCACACAATGTTCAATGTTTGGAGGATCAGGATCTCCAAGAAGCTGTGACAGTGGTGGCCACACCTCATAAGCCTGGACCAATCAGGGCCATACACCTATCTCTGCACACACAGTCAAACACTCCGAGCAGCGTTACATACATCGGCAGCAGCTGTGACATGCAGCTGCTTCAAACAATGACACCGTTTCTACTCGAGTGCCGAGCTGAGCACTGTCTGCACGCAGCGCACGTGTACGGTAGTCGACTTCACATGTCTGAAGTTATTTACACGTCGTCGCTCTGACTTTGACCACAGAGCTAAAGTTCACCACGCTAAGCACTTTCTTTGTGCAGTAGATCACAAACTGTCTCTAGAAGTTGCTTTGTCTTTAACTTCCTCTGAGAGGACGTTGCAGACGACTTTGGGGAAACCCGTTAATGAACTCTTTATGTTTCTGACGTGGAGCGAACACTCCATCACTCAAAGCCAGTCGGACTGATTGTTTGAGACGATCCAGATATGGAGGCGAGGTCAGAGATGAAGGGCGGGGGTAATTATAATACTGGAGAGACTCCCGACAACATCAAGGAGTGCCGGCAGAGGAAGGCGACCACTGGGACTCTAAAATATTATATCTGTCAAACACGCTGCTCAGAACGGATTTTAGATTTGGAGTGGGATGATCGTCTCCATCAACCACTGAAGACGTTTCCACTGGGTTGTATTCTATTATGAAATGATGACTAAGCACATTAAGATTATTTCTACTGTTAGATCAATGATTAGTCAGCAGGACTAAAGCCGATATCATGATGATAGAAGCAGCTGATAGCCGATTAATTGGCCGATGACTCCGAACCCTCGCCAGTCTATAATTGAAGCTGGATATTAAGATAAAATGGTGATGTACGGTACAGTGGTGGTTTGACCACCATCAAGAGAATATGTCAGTCTTCATGAGGATTGTGAAGGAAGAGCAGGACGCTCCTGATCCGGTAGAACCGGTAGGACGTTCCATCTTCAAGAACCAGAGACTGTTTGTAGGCAGCATTTCCGCCTCGTCTCGGTCAGATGAATTCACTCTCAGCTGTATTTTCAGTGAACTGTCGAGTCATCGCAGCCTCAGGTGTGTCTATATAATCACAGTTACTCTTCTTTTATGTGACATCCTGTAAAGAAACAGTCTGGTAGTCTGAATCACAGGCAGGTAATGAGGCTGAGGTGTCCTCACATATGTCTCCTCCAGGCTCCTGTAGTTCTGCAGGGCAGAGTGTGATACATCTCACTGTGCGTACACGCCCGCTTTGCAGCGTTTTATCTGTTTAACCTTCATTTTTCTCTCTCACAGTTTGCTGTGGACTCTGCAGCATCAGTGGGAAGTGATTCTCGACAGGGAGGCGGTGGAGGTGTTGATACGGCGACTTGTAATCTCCTCCCTCGAGGACGGGAACTAGAAATTGAAAATGTTTTTTCTTCGTGAGATATATCCCAACAACATCCTGCCGCTCACGGCGAGGTTCTGCAGCACTGAGGTTTGCTAAGATTTCAAAAACAAACATTAGTTTTTTACTTCTTCAGAAACTTAAAGGTCCAGTGTGTCGTATTTATCACCTGAGAATAGACGTGACCTCGTGACCTCGTGCTGGATGACTGTAACTTATAACTTGTATATTTGTGAGTAATACTACACCAGTGTACTAAAACAAAGTCACTGAGATATTTATACATCACTCTGATTTTATGAACACATCAAATCCTGATCCCTCATTAATGCTGTCATCACACAGCTCTGATTTCAATATAGAAATGATTTTTTACACAAACGATTTTAAGTTTGTACAAACTTAAAATTGAAAATTAAATTAAAATTCAGATTCAAAAATTCAAAACTAATTTAATTTCTTTAGAACTTAGTTCATTAGTTGATTGATGGAAAATTAAGTAAATTATCTTGTTTAACGTGATGATAAACTCTTTTAAACTTTTTTAAACTTTTGGTTTTGGACATTTTTGACGTTTGTATTTTTGACCGACGTGTTTCAGTGTTTAAAAGACGATTAATTGATTAATAGATAAAATAATCAGAGTAATGAATACTTAATTGCTAAATTTGTTTGAAGTTGATGTAAAAATCAGCAGCAAATCCTCCTGATGAACACAAAAATTCAGATTAATCCGCCATAAAAACTGATTGTTGCTGATGTGTGAGCTCTCGTCTGCTTCATGTGTTATATTTTGACAAAGCATGATGTGGTCAGGTGGAGAGGTTCTCTTGGATATTACGTAGATATTGTAGGAAACCCTGCATCAGTGTGTGGAGGTGTGTGCAGAGTGCTCGCAGTGTTAAGTGTGTGCTGTCTCAAGGCGTAAAGCCGCTGGCAGCCGGTCCTGCTCAGTACCTCAGACGTACCTGGAGGAGTTGTTACACTCTGAGAGGAAAGAGATTGGACAAGATGAAGAGCCTAGACGATGAAATTGCAGATCCCGAATCCCCAAGTGGTGTCATTCAAATGTCACTCTGCCTCCGACATATTTCACGTAATAACCTTTTGGGAGGAGAACAGTTTAGTGCCTGGCTGGCCTCGTATAGCCTCACTGTCGCCTCGTCCTGTCATCCTTTTGTCTACTGGAAGAACTTTTATTACCTTCTCATATATTGCATCCAGCTCGCCTCATGAGTTTCCACCCCAAACAGAGCGCTCGACTACGTCTTTTATCACTCTGTTATTTTTCAGACAATGCTTCCTCGCTCTGTTAGTGCTGCAGCAGGTGCCTGTAAACATGGAGAACAACGAGGCTGCACCTTAAATATAGAACAGACGTTAACCAGAGAGCTCATTTATCTGACAGCGTGCTGTGTACGTTACAGAAACACTGTTACATAAACACAGACACACCTGGACGTAGTCTCCATGACGTCCCCGCAGACTGCCTAAAACCTGGACGTAGTCTCTGTGACGTCCCCACAGACTGTCTAAAACCTGAACGTAGTCTCTGTGACGTCCCCGCAGACTGTCTAAAACCTGAACGTAGTCTCTGTGACGTCCCCGCAGACTGTCTAAAACCCAGGTTTTATTTTGGAGGGTTTCTGTTCAGCATGCGCGCTCACATTCAGCAGCAGCTGATTCATACTCTAATTTTCTCATATTTTAAACTGATACATTCAAACTGTCCTCTGCTGACGTGCCGGTCGGCAGCTCCACGGCAGCAGCCGGGGATAAATTGTTTGACTCGAGGGCATCGTGAACATTGTCATCGCACACATCTAAAGTATAGACAAAGACTTGTTACCTTAACGTGGTAACCAGCAGTTTGTCACAGAAAGTTGTGAATGTTGAGAAAGTTTTTAGGACCTCCGTCAGTGACATGTTGTTTGGTTTCAGCTCCGGGCTGCAGAGAGGCTGATGGAGTACCTGATCACACTGGGGAGCTGCAGCATGTCGCAGGCCTTTCTCATCCGTCACATCCTCTCTCAGATCAGCACTCTGGCTGATCAGCTCTGGCAGGCCTTCCAGGTAAACTCCACACCTCCTCCTCCTCCTCCTCCTCTTCTTTTCTTCTTCTGGCTCAGTGTCAGTCTGTTCTGTTCCCCTCCACCTCCTCGAGCTCTGCTCGTGTCTGTGTTGTTTCACGTCTCTTTGCTGTCAGGGCTCCGTGTCATATCCTGTGAACGATACATGTCATGACACAGCACGTTGTCTGTAAATTCAACACATTAATGTGTCTCATGAGGCATGTGCTGTCTTTGGTGTACCTCTGTACTGCACCGGCTTACAGTATATGATGTTATGTTGATTGCAGCTTGATTTCCCTTTGCAGAACAGTAAAGTTTATCTCATCTTAAATAATGTATAAAACAACGACATGGAAAGCAGTTTTCTTTGCTGTATGATGATGAGCCTCTCTCAGTGTTTCGTTTTATTTAGTTCTCTGCAGCAACAGAGCAGCGTGTACGTTTCCTTCTTTCTCTCAGCTGACATGCAGCACATTACCGTCACATTATAAGAAAATAAGAAACAAAAACAGCATAAATCTCCACTACAGATGAAATGTAAGAATATAAACACATTCAGTCACACATTAAGCCCAAATCATATCTGTCCACTCCAAACTATAAACTGTAGCAGAACTGTTTTTTGTACCAGGCTGTAAACATGTTTATTTCTGCTGTGAAGTTGGACATTTGAACATGGGGACTTATGGAGACTGACTCACTTCTGGAACCAGCCTCAAGTGGACGTTAGAGGAACTGCAGTTTTTCACACTTCACAGCTTACTTGAACCTACTTACTCATGACATTGTTTCTTATATTCTGCAGCATGAATCAGCAGTTTTTCATTCACACTGTCTCTCTTTCTTAGTATTTTTTTCCGTTTCGCTCGTGGCGAGTCGGCCTCCGTGCTTCAGTTTGCCCTGTAGACTCACTTCTGTTCCACCATGATCAGTGCTGTGTCCCAGCAGTTTCCTGTCTGCCCTGTATTCAAACATCTCATCGGTAGCACTGGACACCGCCTGAGTCACAGGCCAGGCGAGAGCTGGCTGCATTCGGCCGGCCTGCTCTCTGTGAAAGGCAGAGCGGAGTGTTGAGTCACCGGGGGTCCTTTGGAAATGGAAATGTGTGAAAAAAGGGAAAGGATACAGATGATTTTCCCCCCTTCACCGCTCCCGCTGAGCTTCCCTCCCACTCAGCGGGGTCGGTCATGCTCACTTGCGCCTGTTTTCCTCCACCTCCTCCTCCTCGACAGCGAGCGAGAGAGTCTCTCCAGGCGGGCGATGCCAAGAAGAGAATTTTATCAACACTGCATTTCTGCGGAGAAAAAGAAAATAGCTGAACCCGCTGTTCACTGGAGATATCGACAGAGCAAAACAGCTTTGTGCTGCCATTGTCTCCAACAAACCAGCAGTAATGGGTGTTTGTCTGAAGGCTCCGTCCTCCACAAACCGTCAGATAACAGTGCAGCACCGCCATCGCCAACGTGGAGCCGCAGACCTCCGTTTACGGAGGCGGTTTGACATTTGACAGCGCAGACGACCAACCAGGCGTGTAATCGTCTGTAACTGACGAGACATCACATGTCCCCAGGTGAAGAAGCTAATTTGTTCCCCTGGTGAACAGTGAATACAACAGTTGTGTGTAGTTCAAGGTTTCTGGTGTCTGTGTTCAGAGAGCTTCAGTTGGCGTCATGTTTAACGAATATTCTCCGTCATTCATCAGCTGGTGATGAGTGTGCATATTAATTAGCTGTTGTCTCGTAGTCTTTGATCTCACATCGTGACCTTGTTGTATAACTAGCCAGCATCCAATGCCCAGTGATTGTGACGAGGTTGATAAACGAGGTGACAGACAGAGATTGATGAGGTTGGAGGATGACGGACGAGTAAGTAAACTGATAATGTTTATCAGTCAGCAGCAGTTGATGTTACAGAGGTAAAAAATCATCCGTCTGCCTCATGAAAAGTGACGCACGGTTCACCGTTTATCTGCATGACCTTATAAACGCCCTGTAGTGTTCCAGTAGACAGGAACTCTTCATCTCAAGAAGAAGAGTTATTGTGAAACTTTTGTGTGAACATGTTGTGGAAAGCTTAGCGTGCATTCAGACAGGATCAGGCGTTCTGGTGACCGGTGGTGTGGGAGTGACGCTATTTGGCTCGTTGCGTGACGTCAGGCTTTGCTTTCGCTGACACCCCCGCAGCGTGGACCACCCCCATTCAAATGAATGGAAAAACCTCTTTTATCCAAGGTGAGGTAAACCATCAAGGTACAGTGTGACGAGGACGTTAGTGCACTGCTCGCATTGAATCTACATCCAGCTGTAGAGGGGGACAGATTCATCATGTCCAGCTGTGTCTTCAGGAGGTCTGTGAAGGTAGAGAGGGACGCCCCTGATCTGGTAGGAACTGGTAGGACGTTCCACCAACGGGGAACAACAGACGAGAAATAAATCCATCTATCCCTCTCCCCATGCGTGTGTCCATTGAGTTCGTCCCCCGGTGTCTGATTGAAGATTTTGCCCTTGCAGCCATCATTGTGCCCATGGAGCTACCCACTATCTCCCCCTCCACTCGTGTTTATTCTGGGCAAAGAAGGCTAAAGCGGGGCCAACGAGATTGCTTTTGAAGCCTCTGTGTGTTTGAAGATCGAGCCGCTGGACCGTCTTATTTGCTTGTCGCTTCACGCCTGAAGCACTCTGCGGTTCGTTCTCTCTGGGGAAGAGCTGTGCCTCCCATTATGTAAAAAAACTGCAGAGGAGATGACATCTATCCTTCCATTAACATTTTACACACTTGACTCGTGCTGGTATCCACAGCAGATGACAATGAGAGCAACAAGCATTCAATTCTTGAATCATCGCCATCGCGAGCAAAATACAGAGGTTAAATTTAACAGAATACTCAAACAGATATAATCGATGAATTTGAGGCAAAATGACGACGTAAAAGCGGTTACAAACAATGATAAACCTTTCAGAGTTGAAATCAGTGATCACATACAGACACAGCACATTCATTTCAGCTGGAAGGTCAGATTCAGACATTACAGTGACATTAACCTTTATGTCACTTTGTTCAGGATCTATTTCGGACTCTACAAAGGCCCTCTGGGAGCTCCTTGTACAAAACGGTGAGCTTTCATACACTCCCCACGCCGATCGGAAGCTGTGAACACAACCTGCTTCAGCTCTTTGTCCCCTGCCACCCGCCCTCCGTCCTGTCGAGGCTGAATGAAAAATCTTTCTCAGCATGGAGGATTTCCTTTGTGTGGAAAGCGTCATGGCAGCGACACGTACAAAGCCGAGCTGTGACAAATGATTTCAAAATAAAATCTGTGGTTTGTCTGGCTAAGGTGCTTCACACCTGTGAACCTGTTTGATTTGGTTAAAACTAGAAATACCCCAATCATGTTTGCCTCAACGGGTAAGGACTGTTTTGGCCGCTAGACCAGGACCGACACAGTGCTGGTCAGATGGTCATAATGTTATGGCTGATTATAGACTGTCTCCTGAAGAGGTTTCACGATCAGCAGATGGATTTGTTAGTAGTTCAGCTGGAGTGGTCTTGGAAGTGAACCAAAGCCACCCTTTTCCAGCAGTCTCAGCTCGGCTGTTTGGTCCACACCAGGCTCAGCTGACCGCTTTCACACCAGCCCAAATGAACTGCACTAACTCAACTAACTGAACTAAACTGGAGAGGCTTGAAAGCATCCTCAGGACAAACGTGTCTGCAGCTGCAACATGTGAGAGTGCTGGATTCAAATCTGCTGCTGAAAGGACTGAACAATGCACGCTTCTGTTTGTTCTTCACTTTGGTACTCGGATGTAATTTTGTGATGAAGGTAATGCGAGCTGTGTGCGTCATCAGGTATCCATGAAACGCAGAGTCGCTATGCATTTGCATCTATTCCTGGTGAAAAACAATGATTGCACCCATCTACAGGAAGCATTAGTCATACAGGCTGCAACCTGAACCTGGACATGGAGTTTGAAACTTTCAGGCTGATTGATAATGAACTGTGTCTGAACGAGGCTTCATCTAAAGCTCGACTGAGGTGTTCCCAGGCTGCAGGTGATTCGAAGTCTCCAAGTGAACTCAGACCTCTGTGCTGTCTGCCTGTACCTTCAGATTCACCTGCCAGGTGCTGTGCAGTCTATTTCTAGTGCCTGCCAGTGATTTATGTGGGTGTTTAGATTCAGTTAACCCCTAACCCTCGGCTGATAATAGGGCCATATGGTTTACTGGCTCGTATCGCTGGTCTCTGCAGAGCCTGCTTCCAGCCTTTCCAGGATAGATTCAACATGTTATAGAGAATACAGCCAAGTGCATTCACTCCTACTCCATCATACATCTCAGAGGGAAATGTACAGTCTCAGAACGGCCAATGTCTCTGAGCTTCAGGTGAGGATATTTGAAAAACGGGTACCAGATATCTGGATATATACAACAGATATTTGGTGTTAAACACCAAACGTGGTCAAAGCAGGTGGAAGTAGTGCTTTACTAATCTTCTCTGTGTGTTTGAAGCTGAGATTTGATGTCACCCAAACGAGCAGGAGACTCGTTAGCAGTGGCTACTTATTTTGACAGACGCCGTTCTCAATTAGACGCCCACGTGAGCTTTGTTTATTAGGAACTGTGAGCTAACAAAGCTCGTTCGAGTGCAGACAAAGACAAATTAATTTGCAGTTTGCAATTATTTTTTTTGTCACATCTCCCTTTTGTACATCCTGTTTTAACAATGCAGCATCCTTGAAAATACGACACAAACTTCTTTTTGAAACACGTTCAACATTTCTCACCAAAATGGGCAAAGAACACGGTGTCTTGTAATTTCAGAGGGACGCGGTGTCCCAGGGAACATCTGTGTATTAAAAAAACATTAAAACATGAGACCAGGATCAGTTGATCAGTTTTCTTCCCTGAAACGTTTAGCTCTAAAAATCAAAGCTATTTCAAGAAAACCAGTTTTTGCACATCTAAATGAATTATTATTTAGAAGTAAATAAGAACATTTCTTCAGTTAGAGTTCATTTTACCTCAGCTTCTTGTGAACCACGAGCCCTGTATTGTTCTAAAAAACTCAGCTGTCTGAATTACAATTAAATTCCTAGGTAGTAGTTATCATATTATCATTGAAATATTAAACTCTCAGTTCATCAGCATACCACCTGCCACTATTGTGAATGCCAAACAGGCCTTCACCCCGATCCAGCTGGTGGTTAAGAGAGCAGATCGTTCCCATCTGTCCGGGGACTCTGCGCTGACTCAGGCCTTCATGTTCCAGAGGTTGAGAGGACAGGCGATGGTGGTTGAAGGGCTTTGTGTCATGTCCACACATCATCAACCTTATTTCCTTGTTATCATTCGCATCATAAGTGGAGAGACTTTAACGGCTCCTCTGGGCGTTCGTCTGGAGACGACGGGCTAACGAGGAAACGAGTCAGACCTTCAAATTTCAGTGGGGAATGATTAAAGTTATTAATCCATGAGATTATAAAGAGATACGTGTTGACATTTGTCCAAATGAAGGTGATATATCGATATTCAAGAGTTTGAAATTTGCATTTTTAACATTTTGTTGATTTGTAGCTTTGAAGAGATATAAGATATGTAGAGAGCTGGACTTCAGAGTTTCATCCCACCACCACAGCAGCAGCTAATATTACTGACTAGTCCAACAGCAGTCAGCCCAGCTCGGCGTCTGTCTTTCAGCCTTTTATTTCACCAAGCTCTCACCAACCACTAAAAGTCAGTCCCAGATTTACTCTTGTCCGGCGGCTTCTTGCTCGCTCACTCTCTCCTTTTCTCTTCTTAGCTTCCTCCGTCAGCATCCTCTTCACTCTCTTCTTCTCTGCCATTATGTCCGTTCTTCTTCTTCTTCTTCTTCCTGGTTGTACAAACACTAACACTCCCCCGGTGCTCTGAGCTCAACAAACTGAGCTAACATTAGCTAACATTAGCTAACAGCAGCTAACAAACTGAGCTAACATTGAGCTAACAGCAGCTAACAGACTGAGCTAACATGGGCTAACAGCAGCTACAGCTGTCAGCAGTTTACTTCACTGTCATCATAAACTCTAGCAAATCACAGAGAGTTGAGGCGGAGCAACCGGAGGACATCAGAGGGAAAACCAGAAAACATTTTCCACCATAAAATATGATCCAGTTTCCACCAAAAATCAGTGAAATAGTTGGTGGTGTGTGACTTCGAGTGCGTGGCGTTACATTACTTCTCGACCGAACCCAAAGTTACATAGTGTAATGAACAGATAATTAAAAAACATAAACCCAGTCAATTTCTTTCTTCAGTCAATAGATGTTGCATTTCTTCATTTTCCACCTAAAACCATCAAAACGTCACACACATACAGATAAAACATATTTTCATCATTTACTGTTAAATCTAACAGAAAATGAATCTCTAACATTTCTGATAATTATTTTTATAACTAATTGTTTGTCGTCATTTATGAAGTAAAAATAAATTCTCTGATTAACTTCTTGACGACTGCCTGTTGATTGGACAAAACAAGAAATCACAGGAAATGGTAAACATTTATAAAATATATGTTTATCAACAATGAGTCCACAGAAATACAGTTTGATTTGTTGCAGGCCTTCTCCCGGAGTTCACAGCAAACTCTGTTTTCCATAGGTGAATAATTCAGGCTGTTTCTCCCCGCAGAACAGAATCCAAATGAGATTTCATCCATGCCTGCACCTACATACAATCATAGAGAGTTAAAAAACATGTGGTGAGGAGAGACAGCTGGCCACAGACCACCTACAGTTTGCATAAAGTGCAGACGCTGGGGCAGTGACGCCTGAGGGTGCATAGTAATGGAGTCAGAGTGGCATTACACTGCCCAGTGGTTGGAGGGTACTGCTGGGTTTCCACGATGGCTCTGTCCTGAGGGCTGTGCTTGTTAGCTGTATGCCACTGGCCCCATCGCCCTCCTGACAGAACAACGCCTTAGCGCCCAGATGGCTGGCTCATCTGTGCCGCTGCTCAAGGACAGTGTACGGGCTGCAGCATCTCTGAGGATGTATGTCGGACAGGAACAGTGGCCTCTGCCACCCTCATCGAATACTCATGGCTGTAATGCCCGCTCCATCACAATGTCCTTGAAATGCTGCATCGAGAATTCCTAAATTATTCCAGACGGCTTTGTGTTTCAGTGAATCATTATTTATCATGTAAAATGATATAAAAATGTGATATTCATTCAATGTACTGAAGTTAAAATGGATAATATTTTATGGAGAAGATAATTTCTGTTTTCCCTCTGATATCCTCTGGCTGATCCGCCTCAACTCTGTGATTTACAGAGTTTCATGATGGACAGTGAAGTAAACTGCTGACAGCTGTAGCTGCTGTTAGCTCATGTTGGCTCAGTTTATTTAGCTGCTGTTAGCTCATGTTAAGTAGTCTAGCATTAGCATGTGTTGGCTCATGTTAGCTCAGTTTGTTAGCTGCTGTTGGCTCATGTTCTGTTAGCTGCTGTTAGCTCATGTTAGCTCAGTTTGTTAGCTGCTGTTAGCTCATGTTAGCTCAGTTTGTTAGTCGGGGTTGCACAGCATGTTGAGCTCAGAGCACCGGGGGAGTGTTGGTGTTTGGGACCACCGGGAAGAAGAGCTTGGTGAAATAAAAGGCTTAGATTAGACTCTGATAAATCACAACGCTGATTTCAGTCAACAACCGTCAGTGCCACTTAAAATAAGTAATTGTAAGATGACATAAAGGCTTTATTTAAACATTTAATATATGAATTGAGTTATAAGACATATGTGTAGATAATTGGGTTGCTGTGGCCCTCCTGGTTACCTTCTATTGTGGCCTCATTTGCTATGAGATCCCCATGAAACATCTTGTTATTGTCTCATTAGAATGAGCCGACGAGTTTCACAGCCAGCCGGTGTCTGGGCCGATCGCCCTTAATGATATTAAGTTTGGCTCGGGCATATTAAATTTGGCTTTGGGGTGATGAATGAGCTTTCAGACGTGCACGGCTCAGCAGTGGTGGCCGAGCCAGAGGAAATGAGCATCACAGCTGATGCCTCTAAAGGCCAGTGCCAGTTCAATTTGCACCCTTTGGCTCCACAGCTCTCGGCGAAGGCTCGGGGAATATTTTTACTCCGCACATTCAGCTTCATCTTTTAAATATCAGGAGGTGGCTGATTCCCGAGTTTCAAATACTCTTAGTCCCACATTTTTGTTGAGAGCCGGGTGCTTGATGGTAATCTCCAACTCAGATAAGGTGAATTCATTCTCAAATGGTGAGTTTAATGGAACTGCTTTGTCCGTGTGAGTGGCGGCGGCAGTATTTGGAGGGAGAAAAGTCTTCAGGAGATGTGAGACGAGCAGCAGCGCACACGGATGGCATTTTCCAAGAAAACTTCTTTTCATGTGTCTCGAAAGCCCATTGGCTCTGGTCCTCATGTGTGTCGCCATGACAGCAGAAAGTTCAGCCGCTGCAGGTCTAAAGATCACCGTTACCAAGGCGGAGAGCGAGAAATCCTTCAGTCGTGGTAATTGCTGAAAGCCCCGACCCTCTGAGAGACCAGAGTTACACACAGCGGTGGAAAATGTTGCACTTGGTTCTGCATTAGTACAGAGGAAGTCAATCCTGAGAAAAGAAATGCCGAAGACTTTGCAGGCCAACGTCGAAACATTGCATCAGTTTGAGGTTAATAGGGTCTAACAACATCCATGTGATCTCATCTCACATCGGACCTGCACACCTTCAACCTGGTCCACACACTGACACACCGATGACACCTCGCAAGGCGCTGGTTCGACCATCGGGAGCAATTAGAGATTACAAGTCTTACTCAGGGACACTTTGAAACGTGGACAGGTGATTGAGCACCAACCCTGCGATTAGTGGACTCTACCTGCTGAGCCCCAGCAGGTGGTCCATCCAGCAGAGCGTGTGGTGTGTTCAGTCCAGCTGTCCTCATATATCAAGGTGGAATAAACCCACGTGGTGATGAACTGTAGTTGTTGTGGTGCCTTCACTGCCTCACCTGAGTGACAATCTAACAAGAGACTCCTCTTGATGCTGTAAAGGCATGCATGCACAAACCTGTCAACAGTTTTTCTTAACGCCTTACACCTGGTCGAATTTGGTCAACTACAGCAACCATGAAACCTGAGCAGTGCAGCAGTGCTGCAGCGCTCTCTTCTAAAGTTATTTCTCTAAATGTTTAATGACCCTCTGTCATGTTTCTACACTGAATAAATGACACGAATGTACACAGATGGTTCATTGCAGTTGGTCTGCAGGTGTTGAGGAACTGTCTTCATTGGATTTAGACGACTGAACGTGGGGAAAATTCAGACATTATCTGTAATCATCATATTTTATAAGTGTAACAGCTTTCTTGTATCACTCAGTCGAATGTGTTGAGTCTTGAACCCTCTGTGAGGTGAATAAATCTGGGCCTGCTCCTCACAAACATTAGTGCTGCCTACATTGTTACAGCCCTAAGAGCCAGTATAATTTCACAGTATTATATAATGTGCCATTCGGATCCTTTTATCATGTTGTTGTTATCTCAATAGTCCAGTTCCATTAAAATGTTGAGCAAGTTTTAAGTGGATTTCTGAAAAGTTAAAATTTGAAATGTGAGTCAGTGAGTGTCATCCACCACTGTTACGCTAATATACTCCAAAGATGAGACGAGATAACTGAATTAATCGAGCTCGGGCTCATCGTGACATTTTACTGCTGCTTCCCACCTAAAATGTGTCTTTGTTGTTATTTTAATGAATTTGTCTTTGCTGTATCATTGTACACAGACAACCAGGATAACAGCACGGCAGGTCATTTTAGTCTGTTTACGTCTTAAATACAAAATCAGCTGTGATGGAAACTGAGTCAGCTAAAGTACTTCTGAGCCAGACATGAGGTCAAGTTCAGCCGGCAGCCTGTCCACAAAGCGAGGCGCTGGGTGGTGTTTTATGACTTATTGAAGAACAAGCATCAGTTATAATGTCGACTGTTTATGGAAACAGAAAATACTGATTGAAGTGTTTGAAGTCGGTTAGCGACCGAAAGAATGTGAATCCAAGCAGAAGCTTTGATATCAGGGAGGATGTGAGGAAGGAGTCAGGTGAGGTGGTTCATGCCTGGATGGCTCAATTTAGAGGATCCCGAGGCGTTCGCAGACCAGATGAGCGGTGTAGTCCCTCCGGTGAGATCTGGGTCTGCCCTGGTGTCTCCTACCAACCTCTAAAGGAAGACGACCATCCACCGGTCCATCTCTGCACAGAAGTGTCCATAGTCTGCTGAACTCGTTCGCTTGGACCACCAACTCCCAAGCTGGATGTTTTGGGGTATATGAAGCACTTTGTTGTTCAATGTGAAGTAATCCAGGAGCACAGCAGTCATTTTACCTGTTAACATTCCTTGAGTCATTTTCAAAGACAACATGTCTGATTCTCTGGTCTCAGCTTGTGAATATTTTCTGTCTTTTGTCCTCTGTGACACTAAACTGAATATCTTTGTGTTGTGGACAAAAAAAAAACATTCAGTGACACCACCTTGGACATTTTTCATCATTATCTGACTTTATAGTCCAAACAATAATCAAGGAAATGCTGGACAGATTATCTAATAAAATGAATGCTGCTGTTGGAGCTACCTTTGATTTTCTGACTTGTGGACTCTCATGTTCTATAGTAGTGGTGGCATTTTGGCGTGCAGAACTCAAATCAAAGATGCCCTTTAAATTCTGACAGTTGTCTCTCAGCAGTCAGCAGGTATGTTATTAAATCCATGTCTAAACCTGAAAGGTGTAAAACACAAAGAAAACGCCTTATTATCTCTTTACTTGTCACGTTAGTCGTTTTCTGGGGACGTTTGTTTCACGTTGGTCTTTTGTGAAGAAGCTCCGGTGGCATCTGTGCTGATTAATTAGCATTCTTTGACTCTCCGGTTTCCTGTCGTCGTCTTTATCTGTCATCTCCTCCCGCCGTGCTCGCCCGTCTCAGCCTTCATTAAAAATAATCCACCGCATTCACTCCCCGACTTAATCTCTGGTATCACGTGCATCTTGTGGATTTGGATGGATAAATATGTGGCCGGGCGGCACTGATGGTATTCAGGTATCATCCTGGGCTTGTTGTGCGGGTTCATAACCTCAGGCATTCTGAATGGACTCTCTTTTTCTGTCTTTACTGACTTTCTCAATGGACAGAAACATCATTTAATGTCAGTGAGATGTGCCTCACATAAACGCAAGCTATAGCAATCTCAGAGTAATGGCTACCAGCACTTCACAGTCGTAGTCATAATGGCTTTGGCATTTTAGGTTGAGCTACTATCTGACTGGCCTGCAAATCCACTGCGATCTAACTTTACATCATCCTGAGCGCTGTGTGCAGACACACACTGTCGATCGTCGGCTATATTAAGACTGCAAAGCAGCTAAACTTTGGCTGTCACTGCTGGAGGAAATGTGTAATTAATTGAGCCAATATTTAGCCTGATCCGCGTCATTGCCAAGCGCATTTAAAGAGCAGGAATCTGGCCCAGGACAGCATTAGTTTTTGGCAGACACCTACACTCAAATCCAAACTATGACTGTGCAGAGACAGACTGTCTACCAGTTTATCCCCACAATCCACCGATCCACCGATTTCTAGCACTGTCACTGCTAGAAAAACACAGCGTGTCAGCAGACGAGAGTCAAATCAGCACATAGCGGCACCACAGCCAAATTACCTCCACGTTCACTTCATGTTTGCATTAAGAAGGCTGAAGTTAAGTCTATAACAGCCAACAGCCATTTTTAGGCTAGACACAAGATAAGATGATGATCTTATAGACCATGATGCATTGCAGTAGATCAGTCCGGTGCCCGTCCCCATCGATGTCGTATTCTCTGTGAGGTGAGCTCGGCTCTGTTGGTCTGAACATGCAACAGATTTGAAGAACGGTCAGATTAAGGCAAAAGGCCGAGAAACTGATGGACAGTTAGTCGAGGATCAAAGCCGTCCTCTATCCTCAAAGCTCATTAACGTTCTAACAGGATGGAAAATGGGGCCGGTTGATCAAAGTCACTTTATTAAAGTAAACCTGGGAGCTTCCGTGGGCTTAACTGTCAAACTCACATGGTCATACAGAGATACACAAGCACACCGCACACACACAAAACAGGTTTTTAACATCACTCAGGTGAACGAAGAGTCACGACCTGAATATTAAATCTTCTTCTGTATAAATAATCTTTGATCTTTTCTCTACCTGTAAGTTATTTTGTTCTCTTGCTTTAAAGTAAAACATCTTTTCTGGGTAACAACGGTGCTGTTGTGAGGTGATGCCGTGTAATGTGCACTTTGAATTCAAACAAAAAACATCCTGTACTTGTTATATATGTAATGCACATAAACCTGATGCAGAGCTGAGAGCAGAAAAGGTCAAACAAACACGTAATGATGGTAAATTGTGCAGCTTGTCTGTACAGTTCAGATTGAGTCGTGTCGGTTATTTTGTCACTTTGAATGTATTTCATTCTGTCATATACTGAATGGAAATATTTAAATGACAGTAAAATAACACTAACATTTAGATTTAACTGACTGAAGCTTGTCGAGCTTTCTGCTCTCACACAGCGCAGTTTACTTTCGTCCACTGATCAGATGATCGGGGGTTCGATCCCCGGCTCCTCCAGTCTGCATGTCGAAGTGTCAAGATACTGAGCCCCAAACTACTCCTGAAGGTGCTGCTGTGAATGCGTATGATTGGCTAGCTCCTAAAACTGATGAGCAGTTGTACTGTAAAAGCACTTTGAGGTCAGCAGACTAGAAAGGAGATATATAAGTACAGTCTATTTATAAATCATTTTATTTCCACTCATTCTTTTCACTGATACTAATTCAAAAAAAACAAAGTAGGAATTGTCAGTATTGATTACCAAAACTGCAAAACAAGATCCAAGTTGTCTGAAAATATCTGTAGTAAGTAAAAATGTGGAAGTAGGGGTGAGTTTCAGCAGAGAGCCGAGGACCCCCGGCCCACGAGGTCGGCTCTCCTGTCAGCCTTCTGCTCTCTCTAGTCTCTGTTAGTGGGCGAACACTGTAAATATGTGGTTTGGTCTCTGGGGAGCTCTGCTGTCACTTCAGCGGTGACAGAGCCGACCTCCTCACTGCTTCATGAGACATTTAACAAAAAAAAAAAGAAAATAATCATCTGACCCGGTGGACCTTCCTTGGGTTGCTGATGCTGAGATAAGCTTCCAGAACAGGAGGGGATGTGTATGACACAGACGGACCGGTGTTCTTCCAGCCTCCTCGGGCAGCCAAGATGTCAAGATATGAGTTCAGGGAACACCGACTTAGATGAGATTGGATTGATTTTCTGTCGGTTGAATCAGTGGATTGTCAGCGGACCGCCTTCAAAGTGACGGTCAGGGGATCACATAAAACACTGCAAGAGGACGCTTGTACAAGACAGAGGCAAGCAAAGAAAGAAAAAATCAATTCCTGGAAGTTGTTGTCCGCGGTGGGCTAACGTCTGGGGAAGGCGGTGTTGGATGTACGCCTGCAGCACACTGTGGTCGTACTCACTTAGGACCAGGACTTATTAGTACATTGCACTTCAGAGAGTCGTACAGGGAGTGTAGTACTAAAGCTGTGTGGACTGAAGTCTGTGTGAGGGAGGCCACAGGACCAAAAACTGTTTGTCATCAATACAAGTACTGCAAAAAAAAAAACATTATTTTTAAGGTAAGCTCTCTGAGGAAGCCACTGGATGTTCATCTTAACCTTCACTGCAAAATAGTTGAACCAAACAGCGTCCTGACACCTGACACCTGTATTCTGTTGTTTTGCTTCAAAACCAATAAAAAAAATCTAGTTTTATGACCTCCTAAGAAAGATTAGATTAGAATAGAATAGATACTTTATTGATCCCTCAAGGACAAATTCTTATACAACCACACAAAGGGTTCATGGACATACAAATGTGGAGAGATGGTGGAGTGATGGGCAGCCACGTAGTGGCGCCCTGGGAGCAGGTAGGGGGTTCTGTACCTTGCTCAAGAGCACCTCAGCAGTACCCAGGAGGTGGACTGGCACCCTGGCAGCTGCCAGTCCGCTCTCCATACTTTTTGCTCCATGCTTGACTTGAACCGGTTCCCCAGCCAAATCCACTGACACCCCAAAAGTTTGTTGTTCCCATACCGGGAGTCGAACCCTGGCTGCCTGGGACAGACAGCGTGATGCCTTTGGGTGATGTTCTGCTGGGAAACCTCGGGTCCTGCCATTCATGTGGATGTTACTTTGACATGTACCACCTACCTAGCATTGCTGCAGACCATGTCCGCCCTTTCATGGAACCTGTGTTACCTGATGTCCTCTTTCAGCAGGATACTGTGCCACAAAGCAGTTATGGTTGATCTGTGTATTTAACAGTCTGCTTCAGTCCCCGTGTGTGACTGTAGACTTGGACTGAAATACCGGTGCTGAGTTCTCCTCAGTGAAGTCGTGGTCGAGGTGATTGCAGGCTGAGCTTCAGTTCATTTACATGGTGACGGATGTGAAGGCTGAAGCTTCTCACTCATACTGTGCCATTTCTTTTACACTCTGGTGACAAATCAGTCTCTGCCCTTGATCAGTAAATTACTGCCCTTCACACTCCCAGCCGAGCTCTGCTGCTTCATTCCTCTTTGTCAGCTTCTCCCTCGCTCTCTGTTTGTCTGTTTGTTGCCTGTTCTTCCTCAGTCTCTTCTTATTATTATTTTCTGAGGCTCTTTTGCTGATTTCTTTCTTAATCTTCCTTCATTTTACGTTGATGTCTCTCCTCTTTATTTTCTATTCTTCTGTTCTGTCACTCTCTTTTCTCTGTCTGTCCTTCATATCTGTGTAGGTAGAAAATGTCGACAAAGTAAAACACCTTGAAAAAAGGTGATGACCTAAACTCTGAAGTGACTTCATCAGAATTACAAACAGTGGTAAAGCTGTGAGTCACAGAAGGTTCAAAGCTAATTAGCAGCATTAATCAGCTGTAAAAGAGATTTCTGGCAATTAGCACTCTGTCATACGAACAACACCAAACAACTCCCAGAGGTTAAATCATCTGTACCCAAAAAAACATCTAAAACGTCTAAAACCTGGACGTAGTCTCTGTGACGTCCCCGCAGACTGTCTAAAACCTGGACGTAGTCTCCGAGTCTCCTTCATCGGTCTCGTCTTTCCTCCTGTTGGATTAATTTTCACTCTGTAAGTAAACAGATTTTTCCTCTTCTGGCCTCTTTCGGTGGTTTTTGTCCTACATGTGTGACTTCCTTGAATATTTTCGTGTTCTACATCTTTGGCAGTGACAAAGAGCCACGTCCTCTGCAGAGGGCCGTCACTTTCTCATGTTTTGCCCATGAGAATCACGTTTCTGGGTCTTCTGTGGCTTCTTATGACCATGACATGAAAGTTTCAATACAAGGTCAAACAAAACACTGTCACCAGCCGAGGTTTCCCAGAGGAACATCAGACTTATAAACTGTAATAATAAACCATAAATGATCTAATGTGAGCAGGGACGTCTGTTTGGTTCACCAGTTTGAACCGTGTTGGCTGTACAACATAAACCTCCTGCAGCAGCAAACAGTCACAGAAATCCTGTTTGGATCCATCGGAGCGGCCCGTTCAGGCCTGACCCGGGCTTCACTTCACCTCTCAGGCTGCTCCTCAGCCAGCTAAAGGAGGACACAGACTTTGCAATCGAAGTATAGCTTGAGGGAGCGAGGAATAAACTGTGTATAATTAAAAAGGATTTGCATGTGATTAGTATTCCCTGACATTGTTGACAGTGACCCTGGAGGCTCGCAGAGCAACAACAGTGTTTGCAGATACATAAATTAGACTCTGAGAAAAAAAACAGCTGCTTGGGAGAGTCTGTGTGAGAGCGGCGTGACACCAGGTGGGACTGCTCCTCCTGGGGAGGGTTAGAGATCGTCCTGAGGGGGGCCGGGGTCATTACACCGCTAAATGAGGTCCAAACCAAAGCTCGTTTATTTAGTGGAAAAAAACGAGCAGAGACGCAATCCAGAGGAGCCCCAGACAGGAAGTCAGGAAGTGTCGAGAGACGGACAAACATGTTGTTGGTCGTCTTATTGGAAAAGTAAAATCTGGATCAAAGTCTCTGGCGTGAAGCCGCCTGGATGACCTGTGAATGAGTGCAGCCTTCGTTACAGCCTCCATCAGTTTGGTTAACAGCCTGCAGTCGTCTCCACCAATCAGATCGGTAATGTCCCGTAGCTGCTAAAGACAGACATAAATAAAAATCCCAGGATACTTTAGAGACAAACCTCCTTTTTGTAAATCACCTCCTCGATTATGACGAATCTGTCCGCTCACTTCAGGTCTTTGGGCGTTCACCAGCTCATTACAGAATCCATCATACTCTGACATTTCTCAGCGTACAAGCTGTCAGCTAATTGAGACGTTTGTACGCTGAGGCTCGTCTGAGGCTCGGTCAATAGCTCCCATGGTGAAGGCCCATTAACACTCAGTGTTTGTCTGAACGGCACAAGTCATCTCAGGTTTGTTTCTCACTCATGTGAGTCATCTGTCATATCAACTCCTTCCTATCAGCCGCTGATCGTGATGCTCATGTTGTTGAAATTTGGCTTCTTAAAGGACAGTGAGCGGTCCAATCGCCTGTCACGTCGATTTTTAGCTTCACAGGAAGTAAAGCCCTGACAGGATTTAGTCTGAGGCCATCAGGGAGCGACGAGGTTCAAGTTTTATCTGGAATTACAAAGTAAATCCCTTCAAACTCTCGCCTGTGGTAAGAGACTCTGCTGAGCTCCATGTGGCTGTTTTCATCGAAAGGACAATAGATGTTCACTTGGCGTTGATGTACTGAGTCGTATTTGCCTTCTCTGAGCAGAAAACCTCCAGATAATCAAGAAAAATGAGAAAAATATGCATAAATTATCTGATGGCAGCATCAAACTTCAGACTGTTTGTGTTTTTGACCTCTGCTGGTCCCGGAAGAAGAAACGGACGTCAACAATGCAGATACATGAATCCAGTTCAGATGTGTCCTGCGAGACAGAGGTAGAGATTAAAGTAAGAAAAAAGCATGAAGCACACGACAGATTAAACCACAGGAAGTGACGGCTGACGCCCGTAAACATAGAAATAACTTTGTTTCCATGAGAACTTTGTAACGAGCTAACGTCAGCTAAATGAATCTGTTTCTAATAAAAACCTCATTAAGTTTATTTTAGTCATGTGAGCAGTCTCCGACATGTGGCGGAGCCACGCACACTAATTACACTTTTACAGATATTTTTAAGTCAGCCGGAGGTTTCTCTCTGTCGGGCTGTATCGATTCACACATCAGCGCCTCCACACCTCACCTCAGCACGCTGCTGCACACAAACTTTGCTGGCTGTACCTGACCAGTTTGAAGCGCTTAAATAACTAAAACACATCTATCTTCACCGACCTTCAGGTACGGTGTTTTATTCATTAAAAAGAAAGTGGCAGATTCTGGTTGCAGCTGTTGGGATCTCTTTCTGCAGCTTGAATCATGATGTGTTCTCCTGGCTGTGTGCACCGCCTCATTACAACACGGCTGTTTCATGTGTGCAATGCGGCTAATGAGGGGTAAAAAAAAAAGTCATCGTGTCTAAAGAAAGAAAAAAAAAACACACACTTTACAGTGCGGAGACTCTTCAAGCAACGAGACATGAAGTGAGGAAGTGAAGCAGAAAATGATGCACGCGGTGCAGAGGTGGACGTCTGTAAAATGTCCCTTCATCAGCACAGAGGACTTATTTCATCCTTCACATGACTTGAAACGTGTCAATGAAGAGACGATTCAAAGATTCAAAGCAGTCAGGTTCAGTCAGGATTCACGGTTCACTGGGGCAGCGTCGTACGTGCAAACACAGAGAGGCGTTTCTTCTTTCATTCCTCGATGTATAAATCAGCAGAAGTCATTTTTCTATTGTCAGATTGGACTAAAATGACGCCGGTCTAACAGTCTGGATTGTGTTGATGCTGAACTGACAGACTGTCGACACATGACTGCATACTGATCACTGGTGGCTGATCGGGTTTATGTTTTGTTTTATTGCTGTGGCGTACCTCGGGTGGTCCACGTGCCACAGTTTGAGAACCCTAATGAAGCGGCACGATGAGTGCGACCTGCTGAAACCTCGTCAGTCGGTTTCATCACACTGAGTAACGTGTTGCGTGTCCTTTTCAGTCCAAACTGCAGAGAAAGAACGTCTCTCATCTCCACGGCAACTAGCAGTGTGTGTGTGTGTGTTTGTGTGTGTACAGTACATACGTGTGTGTGTGTGTGTGTGAGGTAACAAATCGAGGCTGCCGTCGTGTCTCCCAGCTTTCAGTCAGCGGTTTGGTCGAGGAGCTCTGAAGCTTCATCATGTTTGTGTGTTCGTTGACTCGAATCATCCAAACTGAGATTTGAGGCTGTTCAGGAGAGACGAAAACGTGACGTCATCGTGTGTTTTTATCTGGTGCTGCTGCAGGAGGCATTCTGGGTTGTGTTCAAGGACTCGAAGAAGATCAGCTGCTTGATTTATCACCAGCTCTGCAGCTCATTCAGCTTTTTAGCTTCTTTCAGCCAGTTGTTTTGGTTTTATGGCACATTTACCGAGACTGTCCGCCAACATAAATGACAGCGACAGTCTCTTCAGCATGTAGGTCGATGATATATGTTAGTATTCGAGCAACAGCTGGAGTTTGACTCCTCAGAGGGAGGAGGGAGGTCGATGTGACGGGATGGATCAATAAAACATACGAGACAGCTGTTCATTCCTACAAACAGTCAGCGATGGTTAAACATAACACACACGTTCAAATCCAGCTGCCGGCAGCTAAAGGGCCTGATGTGTTCCCTCAGGCGTTGAGAGTGAATGATGGACTTGTGGTGCTTTCACAGATAAAGTTTGGATCATTCGGTCCAGACCAAAGAGAGACCTTCAGAACAAACCTTTGACTTTACTGAAAGCTGAAGGCGTCGGTAAACACAGGCCTCGTTAGTGACGAGGGAATCGTCCTAAAAGAGCATCTGACACTCAGTCAGTTAGCAGTGGGAGGAATTTCACACAAACTGAATAAGTGTGTCCAAAACACTGCGTGCAGCATGAAGGCTGATTATTTTCATGGAGGCTGTCCAGCCACGTTTAACCACCGAGGAACAAAACTGAACACAAACGCTCCTGAACGTCAACAGAACCTTCAGACAGTTTCTGTTAGCGGTGAGTGATTCATCTCAAAGTTTGTCTCAGCTTCGAGCTGAAGTCTGTGACGTCGGAGTCGTCCTCGTGTGTTTTCTGAACGTTATTGACGGCGTCCTGTTTACCTGTAGTGCATCCATCTGGACCGCCGTGTGCTGTGGACTCACATCGAGCCCGTCTCAGCCTACTTACCAGCCTGGACAGCCTGTCATCAGCGGGGCAGGAGCGAGCTCAGCGAGGGGGCTGACTGACACAAATACCCACTGAGCTGCTGCAGAGGGACGAGCAGCGTACAGTCGACAGACAGGAAATTACAGTCAATCAGAGCGCAGCTCCGGTGTCGATCCTAATGAGTGTAGGACTGTCGCGACTGCACCGAGTCACCGTGAAACTCCACCGCTGTCCACATCCAGCAAAACAGACAGGAAGTCAGTGAGGAGAACCAAACGGATCCTGAGACGGTTTCACTGTGTTCGCTCTGATTTATTGAGTTAATGTCCGATTAGTTTGAAAGTTTGAAGCCCAGCTCGGCGTCTGTCTTTCAGCCTTTTATTTCACCAAGCTCTCACCAACCACTAAAAGTCAGTCCCAGATTTACTCTTGTCCGGCGGCTTCTTGCTCGCTCACTCTCTCCTTCTTCTTAGCTTCCTCCGTCAGCGCCCTCTTTCACTTCTGCCCTCTGCCACTATGTCCATAGAAGCTGCTGACTGCTGGGCCTGGAACAGTCACGCCACTGTCCACAACGGAAACTTTCTTGACTCAGTTACCAAAAGAAAACATCAGAAACGGACATTTTAGAGTCGCTTCTGCTTTTACATTCGACATGAATCTGCTCACCACTCATGTTGTATGAGGATAAAACACTGTGGCCAGTCTGCAGATCAGCCAGATGAGTAAAACACAGCTGTGAAGCTCTCTTATTAGTATTCTGCTGAGGAGGTCTCATCTGCAGCCCGCCTGCAGGCAGCAGCCGCAGATGAGCTGCCCAACCCTGAAATTCAAGCAAATCTCAGGCTCCTCCTCCTCCCTCCTCCTCCTCCTCCTCCTCCTCCTCCTCCTCCTCCGCAGGTCATCCCCTACCTGCAGCAGCAGAGTGGACCAAGCTGTGAGCGGGAAAAAGCAAGCTGCCAGCGTGGAGGAAATCATTAGATGTCGCTTCTTCAGTGGCTGAGAGTTGCAGCAGGTGGAGGAGGATGGATGGAGTTGTGTCAACCTTCATCTTCACCTCTGACCTGCCGGTTCATGGGAGGCCTGCGCCGTCCTCTGGGGACCTCTCAGTGGATTTAGTTTAAACTTCAGAGTCTGCAGACGAAAGCTTCCCTCACAGACTGAAAGGATTTACCCAGCAGCGCTGCAGCAGCGCAGCCACATTGAAGCACGGCTGGGCCGAATTGCAGAGTTCGACATCGAAGGAGATTGCATGCTGGCACTGAGTGTGTGTCTGCATGTGTGACTGTGCAGCAGTCTGTGTCTACTAGAGTTGATGTGTGTCGCTTCTGCATGTTAATGTTGACATGAATATTCATGAGAGTGACTTGTATTACAGTCTGCTTGGAGTCGCTCTTCAATGCTAAGATGGAGACTTCTCTTTAATGTCTGATGTATAAAACTCTGAGAGTCTCTGAGACTGTACTGCAGCTTCTTTATCATTAAAGTTCTGTATGGCTCCTAATACAACACCCCATGAGCCTCAGCCCCATCGTGATGCAGCCTGGGCGTCGGTCAGAACTTTGGTGTTTATCAAACTAAGTACATTATAACGCATTTAATAGGCATATGAGTACTGGCCCCAGTGCAGCAGAGTGCTCTGATGTGTCAAAAAGAGTGATCGTGACGCTGAAGTTGATTTAATCTGCATGTCGTACTCTAGAGCTGCCTTCGCGTTAATTATCTGCCAGGGGATGTTTGTTGATCAAACGCTCTCGACCCTCAAACGGCGACACACATGAATGAACACAAACGCTCATGCAGCAGGTTTGGTCTATAACATCAAAACAACTTTCATTTTAATTAAATTAACTTCCTGTTTGCTCTAATTCGCTCATATTGTGTGACAGTAAAACACTGATTGGTCGTGTTCTTTGTGTTTGCTTCCTAATTACACCTCTAACCCAGCAGTCAGCCCGTTGCACCGCCGAGTTTCCATAGCACGCCGCACAACATGCCTGTTAATCATTGCTGAGCTTCAGCCTAGGGGCAACTAGAGCTAATAGCCTGGCGCCGCTTTCCTCCTGAATCTTTTTGTTTTTTTTGCTTCTCTGCACGTTGAGGAAAAGTTTCCAGAGAACCTCAGGACTGTGGGAAAACAGAAAGAGGTGTGAGTTTTAAATATTCGTAAAAGGATCGATGCTGTGCTCAGTGAGGAAGGCCTCATGTATCTCTGAGACTGTTCAATCAGCCGTGTGATCAGTGACGACAACCCAACGAGTCCTGAGGGCGTCTTTAGAGGCGACGACGCCTCAGCGGAGAATTAATGATCAGAAGTTTCAGACGGGAACGAACACACACAGATCTCACCTCAAATAATCAGACAACAGACAGAAATCCTATTTTCTCTTTCAGGAAATGATGAACATCTGTGTTTGATTCTGGTTCAGGACACAGGCTGTAGAGAACAGGTGATGAGTTTGGAAAGGATGTAATGGTTAGAGCTGAACTTGACACCTTATGGCGTCGACAGAATTGCTTCACGTTAACAAGTATTGAAAAATCTTAAATCTCATCAGCCGCCAGTGAGACGGTCCGGAGACGCCGCCAGCTGCTTCTCTGCACAGATGGATTCGAGTGAATTTTTGAGGCTGCTAACCACCGCAGCTAACCCGCATCACCACATCACCACCGGGTGGAAGCCTGGATGCAACACATCCTCACGCCCATGGCGTAGATGACCTGAGCTGAGGGAATGCACAACCACGCTGGTCTTAAGACAGGTCAGCCGCGGCAGTGTGTGCTGATAAGGCCCGAGGGCTTGAGAGAGTAGCTGATCGAGACACAGACAGTGAATGAGAGGAGCTGCATCAGCCTTGTTCATCAGAGGAATAAAAAGGCCGGATGGTGCTGGAGACTGCTACCTGACTCAGCAGGTGAAGCAGGACATGATGGTGTCTTCAACTCTACCTACGACTGGTGGCAAACCGAAGCGGAGGTCCAATGAGGTGACAGACCAGCTTCTTCCAATCAGTCCAGTCCTGCTCACTGGAGGTGGAACCTGTGTACTCTCTTTAGTGATCCGTCCAGAAGGTGAGATGTTTCTCCAGACTCAGGCTCAGGTTAAAGGTGTGATCGCTCACCGACGGAGTTCGATCCAGCTCACCTGCCCATCATGATCGACTGGAAGTGTCACACAGTATTTTTAGAGTAACTGACTTCATAATCATGATGATTGGCTATTTCACATCAGTGAACCACAAACAGAAACCTGAGAGATGCTCACAGGTCGTGACTGACTCCCTCCACCTGCAGCTTACTTCTAAAAACATCCAGTCGAGACGTGCCCCAGAGCGCTCTGACATCGAACACAAATGAGATCCTTTAATCAGGAAAAGGTAATTTTATCTCAGGGCCTCTGTGCTCTGCTGAGGTGTTAAGCAACAAGATAACACATCATATGTGAGGAGAACAAAGCGTTTCAGAGCCGAGGATGGAGGCGATCATGATGTGCTGCTTTCATCTCTTCACGCGGACCCGCTGACCTCGGGTCAGTTAGATTCTACTGTTCAAGTCATGAACAGGTCGATATCCAGATGAGATATTCCACCTAAAATGTCGCTTAACTCAGGACAGATCATAAAAAATCCCAGCAGGAAGATAAAATGTAATAAGACAAACACACTGGACTAATATCATCAGATCGTTTCAGACTTAGATCACAGAGGACTCGAGAAATGTCGCCCACTGAGGATAAAGTTTAATATCTCTTGATCAGAGGATGAAAGTTTACAGTCACACGCTGTTTCATTTCAACTGAATTCATGCCGCCGTGTCTGCTGTAAATCCAGAAGTAATCACAACATTTTACCACTTTCTTCTTCTTTGTTGATTTTCAGCAATAAGTCAAGGATCGATCAAAAATAATACTGTACTAAAATACGCTCTAAAGTTAAGGTCTTAGTCTCAGTCTCAGTCCCCGCCTTCTCAGCTTGTTTTGCTGTAGGTCTTGTTAAATATTTCTAGCAAAATCATTTCTAGTTTGAAATGAACCGACTTGTATTTCACGTGTGTGATTTGTAGCTGTACTATAGTTGATAAATGTTACTTTTTATTTCCGCCAGTGCTTTTCTAAGGTGAACGCGGTTTGATTTGAATATTTGATCACTTGTTGACTCTTTTATCTCTCGCTCTTGTAACTGTACCTCAGAGTTTTTGTATTTTTTCCGCTCTGCAGCTCGAGCATAAAACCTTTGATTCCTTCCAAAGGTCTTCTGATCAGCAGCGTTTCATGCTGCTCATTATATCAGATCCTTCTTATTATTTCCACTGAGTCGTTTGAGCTCGTTTAGAGAAAGTCGCCTGTTGTAAATTTGTTCTTGACCCTAAAAATCCTTTTCAGTATTGGAGCTCCTTTCAGCACCGCCGCCTCTGGGTTATCCAAACAAAACCACTTCTGAAAATAATATCATCTGGACTAAAATGGACTTTGAAGCGCATCGGCACTCTTTCCAGTCTCCTCAGTGTCCTGACAGACTTTCGCTGTTGCTTGTCGCTGCACTTTTCCCACCAACACAATTCTCGTGTTCTTTGTACTCTGTAATTAAAGTGGTTCTGATTCAGAAACCCCACACCCATCCATCTCCTGTAATTTATTTTTGGTTTATTTTAAGTGCAGTAGGGTTATTAATCATGCGGCTATGGTTGAAGTACCTCTGGGTCTCTAAGCATGCTGGGAGATATTTCTCTTTCATGAGCAGCAGGCTGCTGTTCATATCGAATCATCTCCAAACCAAAGTTAACCATCTGGCTTTTGTTGCCTCGACTGAAGAAAGATCAGAAAGACGCCACACAACCGTTAACATTTGATGCAATGCTGGATTTAAGTCAGAAACGATGGACGCCTGTTTTCACGCTTGAAGATCTGCATCACTCCGTGTCCTCTTCTGCAAACCTTCCATCTTTCATGGAGAGAAATCACCTCACTCCTCACTCCTCCTCCTCCTGCTGCTGCTGCTATAACTTTCTGCGTCGCTTGCAGTCCCACCAAGGCTAGAAAAGTGGGCTGCCTGATAGCAATCACTGGTTCAAACTTTTCAGACCATCTGCACAAACATCCGGGTGAGGAACTCAGAGATTCATGTTCAGAATGTTTCCAAAACATTTGTGCACCAAAGAAACACAGGCTCATCATCATGGACGTCTTTGGAAGACCGTGAAAACCTCCTGCACGCCTGGATCACTCTGTATATTTACAATGTTTTGGGTCCTCAGACCTCTCATCAGGTCAAATTTATATATATACAAACACCAGCAGCACCTCCCAGCATCCTTCAGCATAAAGGTCAGAAACTGTTTCTGGAAGATTTCTTCTCGACCTTGAATCAACCTTCCCTGACTGGAGAAGGTTGTCAGACTGAGTGCTTTCAGTCTGCTGGTTTGCTGGATGTGGGGCTGATGTGTTTATTGTTACCCATCACCTCTAATTCGGGACAGTCCTGCAGCCGCATAGAAAAACCTTTCTTTGCCAGAATATAACCTCCCATGCTCCATTTCAATGAACGCACTGACATAATGCTGAAAGATCAGGCTGACACGGTTATGTAAATATGGGCGTATCAACTCAACAACAAGGTCGACAACATCGCACAGCAGCCAGCTGATATTATTTTATAGTCCAGCAGTCACGCCCTCACTCCCTTCTCTGCCATCCGTAGAAGGCACTGCTGGGCCTGGAACACCTCTTCTTCTTCTTCTTCTTCTTCTTCTCTTCTTCTTCTTCTTCAGTCCACCGCCTGTCGGATTGAATACAACAGGTGAATTAATGAGCTATGCTGGAGCTGGGTGTATTCCTTTGAACTTTGGACAGAACCAGGCTCAAGCAGAAACTTCATTTCAGATTTGATGATTTAATGGAGTCTCACTGTTATGATGATGGCACCACCTTTAAAAGAATAACTTGTTTCTATGATGAGATCTTGTCTGATGATTTGGAATAAAAACAAAGTTTTTAAAGATTTTGTCTGCTGAGAGTCGATGAAAAAGTAACAAACACGATGGAGTTTGTTCCGACATCGGTTTGATCTCAGCCTGTTTTCTATTTTCGTGTCCTCAGATCTCTCATTAAATCTTTCTTATTTATGCATCAAAAGCTCGACAGCGGCACAATCTTTCCCCGAGAACGCCTTCTCTTCCTCGCCTGATCTGTGAAATGAGATATGGCGCTAGCTGCAGGAACACGGTGCGCTTTAGTTCTCTTTTTGAACTGTATTGATCTGGAAGTGATCACCTGTGGCTGAACATTATATCAACCTGTGAGGAAGACCAAGCGCCTGCATCGCTTTCAGACATCTTGTTTTGGAGTGAACATCTCGTGCTTCCGTCTCTCTGAGGACGCCAGATGGAATACGACACAGCTTTAATTGAGGCCGAGGTTTTGATTGCTCTGACAGGCGTGCCATGTTCTTCAGATGATCGCCATCAGACCTCCTCCCAGTGTTCGCTGGGAGGCTCACTCTGCAGCTGACATGCCCTGATGACTGGAGAGGAGATCAGTGACGCAAATCACAACGCTGCGCGCGCGTTGAGGCCTTTTTCAGGTTCACACGAGGAAAGACTTGTTATTTACACATCCAACTGTTTTTTGTCAGCAGCGAAATCTTCTCTCTGTTTTTTGAGCTGTGGTGGTCCTGTGGAGCAGCTGTCACTGGTTTCAATTGATTGTTGACAGGTTGGAACAGTCTGAGCTTGAGATGTTTGGAGAGCTGATGCTAACCAAAGCAGTGATTGTTGAAATACAGTTTGAATACTTGAAGATTCAGAGAATCCAGAGAAATTCTGCACACAAGGTCCAAAACCAACACTGAGGTTCAAGTGATTTCCAAACTCCATCAGGCAGGCACCTACAGATGAAGTTCAGACTTACCATGCAAGAGAGAGGCAGATATCAACCACATCCAGAAACACTGCAGACTTCTGACCTGAACTGATCTGACACAGACTGACGGACGTTTCAGTGTTCTCTGAGATAAAATTTACATTTTACAAGCTTTCAAACTTTTGTGAAATCTGAGTTGATTTTGCAAATGCCGCAGACCCCGCGATCAGAAGGCTGGTGTTCAGTAGATTTAATGCAGCAGTGTAAACCCGCGTACATGCAGCCTGCTATGTTACAAGCCACCTTTCTTCTTCCTCATTCTTACTGCAGAAAGTCACGTTAAAGTCATGGAAAGCATCACTGCCACTGTAGGAATCAGCTCCTATATCCAACAACGTCCTCCTGGGAATTCTTCTCTGTGGGCGATTGTGACCCCGACCTCCCATGTCCTCCATGGTGATCAGACGAGTCGCTCAGACGTAAAATCCAGAGGACGCTGGGCTGTTACAGGTCTAGAGAGCGCTATGTCAGCTGCTTCACGCCCTCTACTGCCCTTACTTATCGCCGGGATCGTTAGAAGGTCAGCGACAAAGAGGAGTTTTCATTGATTAGTGAAGATGTTAGCGTGAAGCCTGCCATGGAACGCTTTCAGCACGACGGTTAAAGTCACAAAGTCAGCTTTCCTGTTCATCACCAGCCGCTGACAGAGTGCTCAGCGCGCAGTGACCTCAGATGGATGTGCTGAGCTGGTCCAGCAGTTTTTAATGATCACACTGGCGAATTAAAATCAATCAACAGCATGATCATGATTAAATATCCAAAGTCCTGTTCGGATGATTTAAACATCACCGTGATCGCATTTCAACCTCTTAAGAAATTACAGGCTGAATTTCCATCAGCACTAGAAGAACATGAAGCAGAGCTCATCACTGATAGATTTTAACACGCCTTGAGAGAAACAGCTGGTCTGCAGACGGGCCAGAATATCAAAGTGCATGTGTTTATATTTAGAAAGTTTTCACTGATTTACCTTGATGTCAGACAGACCTTCCAACAGGAAACTGAGCTTTGCAAATACCCTCATTGACAAAACAGTCACTTTCCTTTGCAGAGACATCAGTTGCTGGTTTACTGTTTCACAATTCATGCTCAGTGGGCATGTGGAGTCATTTTATGGAGCGTGGATCATCAGCAAAATGCATCCCACGTTTCCCAATGTAAACTTGTGGAGAAAGTCTTTGGGCCACTGTGTGTCACGTGACAGACGCCATTGCTGTCATTGGCTAACAGTTTGACCACTAGACTACTGGCCCAGCTGGTCGACTCCACAGGTGAACTTAACGACCAGGTGAACTTAAGGACCCACAGTGAACTTAATGACCCACAGGTGAATCCCTAATGACCAATAGGTGAACTTAATGACCCACAGGTGAACTTAACGACCCACAGGTGAACTTAACGACCCACAGGTGAACTTAATGACCCACAGGTGAACTTAACGACCCACAGGTGAACTTAACGACCCACAGGTGAACTTAATGAATCTACAGAATCCTAATGACCCATTAGTGAACTTTAACGACCCCACAGGTGAACTTAACGTAATCTACAGGTGAACTTAATGACCCACAGGTGAACTTAACAAACCCCATAGATATTCTGAACGGTCCACAGATTATCTATATCTTACCATAATGACCCGGTTTCACATGTTTTGCCAAAGGGCTCCATGGTTTTAAAGACCCTTGAAAGGGCTGACTGACGATGAGGTAATTCAGCAGGCCATGTGTATTTTCAGGATTCACGTCTGCTGATTCCAGATTTCTCCTATCGTTTCTGTTTGTGGTCGCTTTGAATTTCACTGCACACAAACAAAAAGGTGAAACAAAGACGACACCAGATGTGCCCACACCTTCGCTGCCATTTGAGCTTCGCACGGGCGTGCAGATGAAGGATGGATCCACTGAGAGCTCAGAGTATTAATGCAGGACGGACTGGATATTTGCATTAGCGGTGGAGCTTTATTGCACGCCGCTACATTCTCATTCTCCAGATCCACTGCCGTTTCTGCAGAGCTGTCAGCTGAGAAAAGGCTGCGCTACTCTGCTGTTCTTCACACCCTCAAAGCAGTCCTTTCATTCACCCACAGTGTCGTGCCAGCTACATTCCTCACGCATGACACTCCACTTCTGCCTTTTCTCATGTTTTCATCAGACAGTAACGTATGAGGAAACTGGCCTCACATGTTGATGTGTGGTGGATGAATGTGAGCCGCTGCTGACTCAAGCTTTGTAACTCACTGCCCTCTGCTGCACTCCATGCTCATGTTCAACAGACTCTGAAGCCACCAGCAAAATCAGCTGAGTCTTAACTGAGGTTGATGAATCGTTCAGTCTGCCATGGCTGAGGCCGGTGTGGTGGTTAAACATCTGAGGCTCCATATACAGACTAGTGATGGGAATTTCTCGCTCTTTTTGGAGAGCCGCTCCTTTCGGCCCCCAACTGCTCCTACATTTTATTAATTGTTTTCTTATTAATTATCACTATTATTATTATTATTATTATTAGTAGTAGTATTGTTGTTATACATATTGTTACATATTATTGTTATTATTATTATTTTATATTTTTAAATGTTATATCTTATTTTTATTTTGATGATTGTAAAGCACTTGGTCAGTGCATGCTGTGTAAAAATGTGCTATATAAAATAAAACTTACTAACTATTTAATTAATTCATCACCCAAAATAATCCAAAACTGCCTAGAAAAAATGAATACTAATGTAAAATACATACATGACATCAAATGTTTATCCTTATGGCTCTATTTACAAACACACTAACCTTGAAAAAATGCCACAAAATAAATTATAAAGCATAAAAATAAAGACCTAATTAGGCAAACTTTAACTATTTTAAACACTAGGAGCGTCTCCTCCTGTCGTGTTTGTCCTCCGCGACCACTGTGTGTGTGTGTGTGTGTGTGTGTGTCTGTCACCCTGCCGTGGATGCTGATATACATCTTGACTCAATTTACGGGCGACTTACACACAAAAAAAGCGGGAGAAAAAAGTTTTTTCGCCATTTTTTTCCTCCACTTTTAATTGGAAAGCCGAGCGTGATTGGTCAAGACGTGAGAAATGGGCATGGCACACGAGGGAGAGTGTCAGGAGAGGAGACAGTGAGGCACCGGGAAGGAAAAAAACACATCGGCTCTGCAGCATCTGCAGAGCACACGCACGACACACGGGGGAGAGAGACAGTGAGGCACCGAAGTGAAAAAACGGCTCCCTAAATCGGTTTCAACGATCCGGCTCCCGTCGTTCATTTCAAAGAGCCGGTTTTAGAACCGGATCGTTCCGCACCGACACATCACCAATACAGACGTCACCTGACCTGTTTATATGGAGTCATACCTGCACCGGCAATGATAGCCACCTCCCGTTTGGAACACCCATACATCAGCGCGAAGCAACACTGCAACTCTCACCATGAAATAACTGATTTTCATGCTGCGCCACTTGCACCACAGATGTCCTAAACGACCCAGCAGGTGAACTAAACGACCTACAGGTGAACTTAACGACCTACAGGTGAACTAAACGACCAACAGGTGAACATAACTAATCTACAGGGTGAACTTTAACGACCTACAGGTGAACTTCTAACGACCCACAGGCATTGCTAACGACCTACAGGTGAACTCGACCACCCACAGGTGATCTTAACGACCTACAGGTGAACATGATCTAATCTACAGGTGGAACATAACGACCTACAGGTGAACTTAACGCACCCACAGGTGAACTTAACGCACCCCACAGGTGACTTAACGACTCACAGGTGAACTAACGATCTACAGGTGAACATGACGACCTACAGGTGAACATAACGACCTACAGGTGAAGTTAACGTACCATTAGGTGTCCTTGTAATGACTTACAGGTGAATTTACCAAACCCACAGATACTTTAACGGTCCACAGATTATCTATAAATTACCATAATGACCCAACGACGCGAACTTAACGGCCCACTGGCTGCAGGGATGTGCTCGTACCTCTCACGGCATCAATGATCCCACAGAGGTAAAATGCTACGCCGAAGAAGCCTCTTGAGAGTCAAAACATCTCCAAGAAATTAATCGTAGTAAGTGAGGCAGGTAACAAAAATGAACCTTTTAACAGCAGACTGGCGCTTTTTTCAGGTGAGGCTCAGTGGATCACCCTGCTCTGCATTGGTCTTGCATCTGTTCCATCTGACCTGATGATGGCGCTTGGACGGAACATTTCATTGACTCCAGGCTTGTTCCCAGTCACTAAGACTCTGACTGTGTGTTAGTTCATTCTTGCTGTCTGCTGCCCTCTAGCGCAGAAAGACACTTTTGCAAAACTGCCTTTAATTAGAAAAAGTGCAGGGAGGAATGACCACAAACCTGCTGCTAAATCTGCCTCTGAGGCTGATCCATCTGTCGAGGAGGAGCTGCCGTGTGAGTTTGGTTAATGTTTAAACTTTTGTCCTCACTGAAGCTCGACTGTACGTTATTTGCACTTCCTTCACATATTAACTTTGCCTACACGTGACTAATCTGTTCCATCTCCATCCATCTGCAAAAATTCAGCCTCAGTGCAGCTGTCAAACAGGTTCAGTGGACGTTGATCAGACTGATGGCCGCAGAAGAAACTCTTTCCTGTGTCTGCTTGTTTGATGTTCAGAGTTTGAACTGACGTTCAGAGATGAATCATTATGTTATTAACGAAGCATTTATCCGCCACACTGCACTGTGTTGGTTCTCCTCCTGCAGTATGCCACATTCCTCTGGTTTCCAGAGAGCTACCCATCTACCATCTTCTTATGAGGAGAACTAATCCTCCGTGCTGTTGCGTCAGTCGAGATGTGTCGAGCAGCAGCAGCGCCCTGCACCCAGGAGGGTCAAAGACGTCCGCTGGCGTCAAGATGCCAACATCTGTATTCTTATAAAAGTAGCCACGTCTCTAATTCTACAACACGCATGTGCCTGTATACTGTAACATGTAAGAAGACGATAAATTATTAGATTTTGCAATTTTCATCAAAAATGTCAGATTTCCTGTTTCAGCTGGTTTCTGCTGGTTTTCTCTGTGTTTTGGGTTCATTTAGATAAAACAACAAACAAGGAAATTTACAAACCAAACACAAAATGAAGCTCCAGTTTTCGTTTTCAGTCTGTGGGAATTTCAGAGAAATTGAATATGCTGGTTCTGCTGACAACAGCGCCGCAGCGTATCATCACCACATGAAAATGTTGATTTGGACAAGTAAAGTGCAAAGATCACAGATCACTCTCGCTTCAGTGTGTGAGTGACGTGTGATAACTCTTCATCCAGAGGTTACACCAAACTTGTGCGAGTTCCATCAGCTCTTTTTCCACCGCGGTCTTCCTCGCTGAACGCTTCTGGTCTCAGTTTGCTCGTAGCTTCAGTGCAACCAACGCGATGCACGAGCGACTTAGTCAAACATGCCGAGTTTTTCATCATGAACACAGCAGTGAGAGAATGCTTCGTTAATCTCTGAAGATTAGGTGGATGAGCGAACAGCGATTTACTGGAAACTGTCTGTATGTCGCAGCTTGTTGTTGCTACCTGGATCGAAAGCACTAAGAGCGCTGTCGGCTATACTGAACCAGTCGAGCTTCTGCTTTGCCCTGATGCCACGACTCGAACATTTCATTACCCAGGCTTGTTGTCTGTTACTAAGACTTGACTGTGTGTTAGTTCACATTTCTGCTGCCCTCTAGCGCAGAAAGACACTCTGCAAAACTGCCTTTTTAATTGTAGGAAAAAAGTGCAGGGAGGGAAATGAATCACAAACCTTAAGCAAGCAAATCTGCCTGAGGCTGATCCATCTGTCAGAGGAGAGCTGCTGTGTGAGTTTGGTTAATGTTTAAACTTTTGTCCTCACTTCGCTCGAAGCTCGACTGTACAGTTATTTTACTCTTCACATATTAATCCCTTGCCTACACGTGACTAATCTGTTAGTTCCATCCATCCATCTACACAAAAATCTTAGTCTCCTGAGTGCAGCTGTCAAACAGGTTCAGTGGATGCTGATCAGACTGATGGCCGTGAGAAGAAACCTTCCTGTGTCCGCTTGTTTTGATGTTCAGAGTTTGAACTGACGTTCAGAGATGAATCATTATAAGATAAGAATTTATCCGCTACACTGTACACCGTGTTGGTTCTCCCTCCTGCAGCATGCCACATTCTGGTTTCCAGTGAGGAGAGTTACTATCTACCATCTTCTTCTTAAGGAGAGGAGTAACTAATCCTCCAAGTTGTTGCGTCAGTCGAGATGTGTCGAGCAGCAGCAGAAGGCTCTGCACCCAGGAGGGTCGAAAGACGCCGCTGGCGTCAAGATGTGCCACAACATCTGTATTCTTATGGAAAGTAGGCCAATGTCTCACTCCCACACAACACGCATGCCTGTATACTGTAACATGTAAGAAGACGCATAAATTATTAGATTTTACAATTTTCATCAAAAAATGTCAGATTTCCTGTTTCCAGCTGGTTTCTGCTGGTTTTCTGTGTTTGGGTTCATTTAGATAAAACAACAAAATGCGAATTTACAAACCAAACAGTTAAAAATGAAGCTCCAGTTTTCTGCTTTCAGTTCAGGAATTTCAGAGAAATTGAATATGCTGTCTCTGCTGATAACAGCTGCAGAGTATCATCAAATTACGAAAATGTTGATTGGAGGCAAAGTGCAAAAGACCAATAGAGATCACTTCCGTTTCAGTGTGAGTGACGTATAAAATTCATCCAGAAGGTTACACCAAACTGACCTGCGAGTTCCATCAGCTCTTTTTCCACCGCGTCTTCCTCGCTGAACGCTTCTTTGTCTCAGTTTAAGTTTCTGTAGCTTCAGTGCACCGAATGGCATGACTAAACATACTGGAGGCTTTTTCATCATGAATACTGAACAGTGAGAGAATGCTTCGCAAGCAGTCCGTCTGAAGATTAGGTGGATGAGCTTAACGCCGGCGATTTACTGGAAACTTTGTCTGCATGTCGCAGCTTGTTGTTGCTACCTGGATCGAGCAATTAAGAGCTGTCGGCCATAATGCCCTGAACCAGTCGAGCTCTTCTGCTTTGTCTTGCTGCCTCCAAGCAGTTTGGTTCAGCCGTGAAGTAAAGCACCTCAGAGCGCTGACTCATCTTGTCTGCACTCATGTAGGATGTCCCATTCTCTCAAACAAAGCTCATGTCATGGTGTTGGACAATAAAACAACCGAATACGTGTGCAGCAGAGCAGAGGAAAAGGTTAGTAGAACAGATGGTGGTTTGAGGCTGCTAATAAACAGTAACCAGAAAAGCCGTCTGTTGTTGCAACCGTTGAAAGTAGTTGCCAACCAAGCCTTGATAAACACAAGCCTGCTGAGGCGTATTATAACATACAAGGCTTAGGACTGAGGCTGAGTATAGTTTTGTGAATAGCATTCAACGCATAAACGTCCAAACTTTACAAACACTGAGTAGCAGGATTTTGTAACTGACTTAGTGACTGGCACTGATTCGTGCTAGCATTCACCTTGAATGTTAGGAGTAGTAGTAGCAACAAGAAGGCAGAATGTAAAATGCCCAGATGTGTGACAATGATCAAACATTCTCCCGTCACACTCTTCTCGTCTCTGTTGAACTTGGCCAAAGTTTTCCCAGATGTTTCCTCATTTGGTTTTATGGGGTTTTTATTATCTCTGGTGGAGAGTTGAACTTCCTGTAAACAGCACCAGACTGTTCAGGTGTAATCACCGGTCTACGTGGAGGCTGAAATCAATGGTGACACTCCTCAGTCTGTGCCCCACAATGACGCCCTGTTGGGTCTCGGCCGCAGTGGTTTGAACCTCAGAGCTGTGTGGAGTGTTTAACGAGTACTGAGCTGTTTAACGATCAGCTAGAGACTCAGAGACGATTCAAATGACACTAGGACACATATCAGTCACACAAAGAGTGATTTTTACTGTGCTGTGTTAAGTCCTGATGACTGATGGACTCCACCTCATCAGGCTGAAATGAATACAGCTCCAAATGTCTCCTGGTTGTGTAAACTGACATTAGTGTCCAGCATGACGTGGAGGTAGACGTGAATCCGGTTTTTCTTCCTCTGTACAAATGTCTTATTAATCCTTAGGGAAACCCCAGAAACAGTGCGTGTGTGGCCGAAAGGGCGTGGAGCCAAGCTTTGTCTGGGTCGTAGTGTTTCTTATTTCTTAGGAAAGAATAAAGTCCATTGGCAGAAGTCTGTCCCTGCTCAACTTGTTCAGACTCTGTGAATCTTAACTCTTCTCTACCCAGGCCTCGCTTGGACCTTCTGTAGCTTTTCCTCTTCAGGTTAGCAAGGATCCCAAGAGGTCCAGATTCAGGATTCTGGGTGTTGACATGGACTTCTAATGTCAAACAACATCCACAAAGTGATGCCAGCTACAGGTTTTTCTCAGAGGTGAAGACAGGACGAGACTGCCAGGTTGTGCCACGTCCATACGTGTGTCCTGTTGTTGGTAGTGATGAGTCTCAAATATCTGACCCATGTCGACGCTCAGCATCTGTGGACTTTTCCTTTCAGTTGCTTCACTCGCTTCTCTTTCATCAGGAGTCTGAAGTGTGCTGAGATACAGATGGGCTTTAAATAAACTGGTTTCCATATGAAGGGACGGTCGTATAGCATGAATAGAGTGATGATGAACAGGAAGTGTTTGTTCAGGTGAGTTAATCACAGAGTTTATTGAGGTGTGTCACTTTTTGCGTGTCCCTTCCATGTTGGGACCTCGTTATAGTGACACGATCCAAGTTAATAGGATCGAGACTGTTTTGTGTAGTTCAAATCTAAATACAGATCGCTTGCTGCTGTGAGCTGTGTACACAGAGTTAAACAAGGAGAGGCGAAGACGCCTGTTGGGTATTTTCTTTGCCCTCACTACGGATGTTATGTGCGCTTATAGCGTGGTTGGATTATTCTGGAGGGTGTGATCGCACTCATTTTCCTCGCTTGAGGTTGACTCTCTCGTCCTGGTGGTCGCACCAATTTAATTTAACGGCAGTGAACACACAAGGCATTTTCTTGGTCAGTTCAAGTCACTTTTATACAGCACATGTTTGTATTTTTACCTGGTGACCTCGATCCTGTCCTCAGCTCAGCCACGTGTATCTAATCAGACGCTGACCATGTCATCCTCAGCTGCAGTGACAGAAACACACTGGGCATCAAAGGCAGCATGTACGACGCACAACAAATGTAATCAGCAGGAAGCGTGGATTTAAACTCAACGTATCCCTGCTTGAACAACCAACACACGACTTGGCCATTGGGTTCATTAGAACATCAACATTTGATCTGAATTAAAAGTGAACCTGAATTATCCTTCAGTGATCTGATCTGATCCAAAGACAAGACCGCTGGTGACCATCAGAACCATCAGACATCAGGACCATCAGAACCATCAGGACCGGCTCAGAATTATCAGGACATCAGGACATCAGACCATCAGGAAACATCAGGACCATCAGGACATCAAACATCAGGAACCAACACAGAATCATCAGGAACAAACACAGAACCATCAGGAACAAACACAGAACCATCAGGAACCATCAGGACATCGTGACCATCAGAACCATCAGGACCATCAGGACAGGACCATCAGGACCATCAGAAACAAGCCAGACCGTCAGGACCATCAGAACCATCAGATCCATCAGAACCATCAGAACCATCAGAACCACGAACATCAGGACCATCAGAACCATCAGACCATCAGGACCATCAGGACATCAGACCATCAGAACCATCAGGACCATCAGAACCATCAGGACCATCAGGACCACGGGACATCGTAACCCATCAGACCATCAGGACATCAGACCATCATAGAACCATCAGGATTTATCAGAGACATCAGGACATCAGGACCATCAGGACATCAGGACCATCAGAACCATCAGGACATCAGGACCACTAGAAATCCATCAGAACTATCAGGACCATCAGAACCATCAGGACCACAGAAGACCAGAACCATCAGGACCACAGAAGAATAATCAGGAACTCGCCAGCAGCTTCAGCGAGGAGCTGAACGCCGTGCTTTTAGCTTAGTTTGCTTCTTCTGGAACTCAGTCAGACCAAAGTTTCACTGCAGTTCATTCTTAGAGATCCTTCAGGACGATCCAACACATCGTTTCCCCAGGTGAGTGTCGTGTCAGGATGTTTTTGTCTTTTTTATGTGAAATAATACTTTAAATGAAAAAATGTCAGAGCCTGTAAAAGTGTCAAATTCTGTTGTTTTTACTGCAGACGATGTTAAATGTGTGAACAGTCTAAAAGAAAGAGGCGGATCTGCAGAAACCACAATCATCCTCCTCCTCCTCCTCCTCCTCCTCCTTCCTCCCCTCCTCCTCCTCCTCCTCCTCTTCCTCCTCCTCCTCCTCCTCCTCCTCCTCCTCCTCTCTCCTTCAGTCCGCTCAGCATGTAGTTTCTCCGGGGTCTGTTTAATTCACGAGGATACCGTGAGGAGCAGACAGAAGGAGGACAGACAGACTCATGTGAGGAAGAACCAGCTCCGTCCTCGGCTTCCTCCTCAAGTGTTTGTGCGCGGACCGCGGAGAGATGGGAGCGGTGCGCCCGGAGAGGAGCGCTCTGCCGCGGCTCTGCCTCCTCCTCCACCTCCTGCTGCTGCTGGGCTTCACATCAGCGGCCTGGGACCTGGTTCTCCTGCACACCAACGACGTACACGCACGGGTGGAGGAGACCAGCAAACACCTGGGGAAATGCAGCAGCCGGAGCGGCTGCTTCTTCTGGGCTGAGTTGCAGAGCCACGGTGGTGGAGCGATCCGCTCCTCCGGAGCGCAACGTGCTGCTGCTGGACGCCGGAGCTCAGTTCCAGGGCACCGTGTGGTTCAACTACGTCGAGGAGCCGAGGCTGCATTTCATGAACAAACTGCGGTACGATGCCATGGTAAGACCCGGGCAGAGAGCGCGCATCATCGGCTTATGACTGCTGGAGGACTGCGCAAGGTTTGAACCGAGAGAGAGACTTTATTCTAATAATTAATAATACATTATGCAATTATTCTAGTCCGAGCGTAACAACAACGTGATGAGCTTATTTATAACACTCACCTGTGTTTTATGTTATACAGGGAATAAAGCCTAGCCTTTAAAGAAAAGGAGCCAAAGTCCAAAATTCAAACATGAAAAGTCAAAGTGAAGATTTATCAGCAAGATATTAATGAAGTATTACGCTTCATTTTATGCAGGTATTAAAGAGCATCGCATTTTGTCCATGATGTTTTATAAACTCATCATGCTTTTGATGGAAATTCATTTGTAATTGTCAGATAATGTAAAAAAAAAAAAACAGGTTTGTACTGTAAATTCTGAATGTTGTTTCTGTGTAATAATGTTATTTAAATGTATTTATGTAGCTCTCAATCTTAACAGGTTATCACTTTCCGTACAGAGCAGGTTCAGACTGTGTCTTCATAATAATATTTACAGAGACTCATCAGCAAACAGGGAGACAGTGGCGAGAAAAGCCTCCTTTAAGAGGCAAAACCTCGAGCAGAACCCGATCACGGTGGATCGACATCTGCCCCGACCAGTATCAGTATCAGTGTTAGAGTAATGTGTTTGTCATTTGATTATTATATTTGTTTATCACATTTTAGTGTATGATAACATTATTATAGTAATATGATATTATAGCAGTTTGTAATGAACATTACTGAAACCATCGAGATTAAGAAGAGTCACGCATTCGAGTTCAGATGAACTGACGAAAGGCTGAATTTATCGATCCAGGTCTGAAGGCCTCAGCCGTTTAATCAGCTTAATGGAAGTGACGGGAGGAACATTTTAACGGGGATCAGCTCTGAGAGGCTTTTAATGTTTCTGGAACCACAATCAGAGAATGATCTGGAACTTGCTCAACCTCAAACAGGATGTTTTACAGTTTGACGCTGCACGAGGTTAAGAGCGGTCAAAACACTTCAGGAAACTAACGAAAACTTCTCGGCCACGCTGGCTCCAGAAGTGTGATTCTTCTATCCTGGATATGACGGTTTACAAAGATTTCTCAGAGATCAGACGCTCACCCTGTTAAAGTAGAATATAAAGTCATGTGCCGCCAGCATAGAAACAACCATTCCAAGACGGCACGCTGCTCCAAAAGCTTGATTCAGTAGACTTTATGTTTTTGAAGCTCTTTCATGCTTTAGAAAGTTGTTGTAAAAGTCCTCTTTACAAAAATGTTGTTTTGGTGAAAATTCTGTTTTCATAACAAAACACTGTTTCACTGATAACTGAGAGGACAGAAGACGAAGAACCTCTGAGCAACAATTAAATAAGAATTAAAAGGAAGTTAAGTTTTATCAAATGTCCTGCTTCACCTTCTGTGAGCTGCTGGATGCAAACATCCATCTCTGTCTGTCTGAATCACGTCATCCGGCTTAATTTTATATTCTCACTCTGCAATCAGCCAAAGCAGTTTGCGCGATGGAGCCACCGCAGCACGAGGATCTGAGCTTAACACCTTCAGGTTTTCAAATAAAACAGGTTGAGTCCTTTTGGCATTTTTTGATCGAATTCATTTTGAGCTGTACTGATTTTAGAGAACCATTCACAGTAGACTGGTGTCATTATTGTAGTTCCCTCTTTCTGGGTTTGTCAGTCACCCGAGAGGAACCCCAGTGAACCAGCCTTGCTTGAAGTTCAGTTTTTATTCGGATTTCTCTTTTTGTTCTTTCAGGTTTTGGAAATCATGAGTTCGACAACGGAGTGGACGGACTCATGAAACCCTTCATGCAGGAGATGAAGTGTCCCGTTCTCAGCGCCAACATCAAACCATCAAACTTCTGGCCACAATGCTTTGCAAATCGTGACTTTACCTTATAAGATACTGACTGTTGGCGGCGTAGAGGGTCGTATGTGGTGGGATATTAATTCTAGGAAACTCCTGGATCTGTCCAACTCTAGAGTCCGTGCTTGGTCCTCTGTGTAAACACTCAAGTCTGTTGTTTAGTGCACTGTACACGGTTTACTCTCCAGCTGCCAAAGTGAATGTTTGGGATGTTTTAAAATTGAGAAACTCACATTTACAGAGCTGCAGAAGTGGTTCAGAAGAGGTCAGTCCACTAATGACACACTGGTTGTTGAATCTCTCCAGCCTCCACGGTTAAAGCGTTGTTGGACAGAACACAAAGACTTGATTCTTGGTTGTTTTAATCATGTCAGTGCTCAGGCTGCAGGAAACAGGCACAGGGCTAATGCAGTGAAGTCGGAGCAGGTCGAGTCACAGACAGATAGTAAACTTCTTAACAACTGGTGGAAACAATGAAGACGCAGGAGGAAGTCAGAAATCAGTCAGAAAGGTCGAGAAGACAGCTGCCGTTTTCTAAACTAATGCAAACTAATCAGAACGCATCGTTGATTCCCTTCTTCTTCTCACCTGTCCGTGTTTCAGGACTCACCTGACTTTGAGGACGCAGGTGAGCTCGCTGCAGCTTCAGGTGGACAAACTGCAGACGCTGGGCCGCCAACAAGATCATCATCGCCTAATACCTCGCTTCACCGGATCAGCAGATCGCAGAAGGTCCGTGGAGTTGATGTTGTCATCGGTGGACACACCAACACTTTCCTCTACGCAGGATGGTGAATGACACAAAGAAAGTGGATTTGGACCAACTGTGTGTCCTCAGGGAAGTACTGACAGCTACACAGTCTGTGGGACGCCACGGAGACTACATCTGTTTTAGACAGTCTGCGGGGATGTCAAGCAGAGATCACGCCCAGGTTTTACAGTCTGCGGACGCCACAGAGACTACGCTCCAGGTTTTTTAGACAGTTCAGGACGTCAGCAGAGACTACGCCCTGGTTTTATTGTGCTCATGGACGCTACAGAGACTACGCCCAGGTTTTAGACAGTCTGCGGGGATCGCCACAGAGACTACGTCTGTTTTTTCCTGCAGCAGAGGCATATGAAACTCTGAGGACTTCTCATCGTTTGATTGTCCTTGAAATGAATGTGATGTATCTAGGGTCTTCTGTGAAGTGCAGATTTGGAGCAGCAATATTCAGTTTTAACTCACACGTACAGAAATGAGTCACTGAGGCTCTCTGAGAGCTTTTCGTTTTCTGACAGTGTAATTCATCTCAGATGAGTCATTGGATTTGAAGTGATTTATTTGTACCAGACTGCCAGCTTTAGAGTGACCACAGGGGAGGCTTCCTCTGAAATATTTCTTTCTGGCTCAAACAATGACACTGAAGGAAAATTACTCTCAACGTTAAAAACAAACCTCAGATCTCACCAGGAAAAGTCATGCATGGAGGCAGCCTAGTGAACCTGGCAGTTTGGTACATCAGTTGGCTGTTTATGTGTAAAGTAATGCTAGACACACACAGTGACAGCGATGTGTTTCATATCATAGCTGACCAGAAAAACGATGTGAAGACATCCTTGCCTCAGGTCTGACATCCCAAAGCATTCCTGCCTATCGTCTGTTCTTCCTCCCTTCTCCAATGTTTTCTTTCAAAACAGATGTAATTTACTCAGGTCATAAATCACTGGGCTCATTTCTCCATGAGACTCAACACAGTCAGACTTAGCCGGTGAAGCTGCCACCTGCTGACTGAGAATGCAGCTTAAGACACTCTACAGACTCTGATCACACGGTCAGTGTTTCAAAGTCTCAGCCGACGTTTGATTTAAAAAATGTCCTCCGGCTGAAACTCAAAATGAAATCCAAAACATCAGCAGAGAGGTGTTAGTTAACGTGCTCTAACTTCAGCTCTCTGTGTTCACATATCAGTATTCAGTAGAGGCATATACCGGCACAAACAATAATTTGAGGACACTGAAGAAACTTAAAATGACGCCTCAGTGACGTTCTGCAGCCATGAATCAGGTCACGTTTGTAAGGCTTAGCTGGGCTCAGCTGGAACTGTGGCACTAATTAGAGGTCAGATTAACTTCCAGAAGTTTTTCATCAACATCTGCATACAAAGTTAACTGCTTCATTTCACCTTCTCACTCTGTGTTTTCCGAGCTGCTGGACAATCAAACGTCATTTAAAACGTGTTTTGCTGATGCTCTGTCTGTCGCGGGGAGCTACGTTAATGCTGCTGTATGTCAATGTTAATGAATGCTGGCGTTAACTCCTCCAACTTCCTCTCCTCTTAACTTCTTCTGGAGACGCCATGTTTCATCATGATCCTGGACTGGTCTGATATATTTCAGGGTTTAATATTGTAAAAGTTTCCTACAGATTTTGTCTGCTCATCTTTTCAGGCACACCTCCGCCCCTTCTAGTACCAGCCGTCCGTATCCGCTCATGGTCCGTTTTCGATGGGCGGCAGGTTCCGTCGCAGGCCTACGCCTTTGGAAAATACCTGGGCATTTGGAAGGTCAAATTTTGATGACGCTCGCAATGTGGATGAAGTCTGTGGAAACCCCATCCTGCTGGACAGCAGCGCCCCACAGGGCAAAGACTGTTCCACCTTCCTTTAAAGCCCCTGCAGACATGAGATAACGCTTATTTTACTAATTAATAACCAGCACCCGAGAACGGCCGCTTTGTATCGCATAAGCATCGTTCCAACACGATGACTGCCCAACAGTTCTGGTGCTGTGAAGCTGCATCTTGTATTCGAATCATTCAGTTCAGATCGATCATGTCGGAAGGACAGTGTTCGTGGTTCGTGGTTGAATTTGTTTGGTCCAGTTGACAATAAACTTTTGCCTGATCCATGACCAACATCACAAACAGTGTATGGGATCATTCAAACCACTTCGAATCCTTTGAGCTGTGGCAGTGGGTCAAGACAATGCAGGAAGTCGCAGTTTAAACTGTGCTGGATGTTTACAGCAGGCGGTTTGGGTTTGTCTGGCAAACATTTAGCACTGACTGAAAATGAAACTGATAATAATCAACTTTCTACCTCCCACCGTAACGCCTGGTCCATCCAAACTCGCCATGTGGGAGGAGTGGAAAAGCAAACCTGGCAAACTACTCGCTCAGGTTGTGGAGACTCCATTCTTCTGAACGGGACGACTGAAGAGTGTCGATTTCGAATGCAACCGGGAAACCTGATCTGTGACGCCATGGTGAGTCTTTAACACTGGAACACCGTCAAATCTGTCTGAAAGGTGAAAGGAGGATACCGTCCTCCGCTGGTCCAGGTCTGCTACAAATAACATCAGATCAGACGAGAGGAGGAGTGGAACCACGCCACGCTGCCATCTACAACGGAGGAGGAGTCCGCGCGCTTCATCGACGCAGCACACCAGGAACGGTGCGTGGCTGACATCGCAACAAAAAGCAGAGCGGCGTTTTTAACATCCAGAGACAAAGTTTCAGATCGCGATTGACTGGGCCCTGACCTTTGGGAGTCGCTGATTGGCGCTTATTGGGCGTGTTGCTTCATGAAACGAAAGGTTGATGACGCGGTTGCAGGTTCGGATACCATGAGGACCTGTTTTCCGTCTCACTCTTTCGAGGAACTCTTGACCTGGCACAGATGAAGGGCTCCACGCTGAGTGAAAGCTTTCAACACTCGGTGAAGCGACACGCCAAAGCACCGAGTAGTTCCTCCGCAACCGGTATCTTTGCATAAGTTGCTCGATCAACAGTTTCTGCATTGTCCATCTTTACTGGCACGTTCGATGTCTGGGCCGTTGATCGATGATGTTCCGTGGTCCCGACAGGACTACAGAGTAATGACCTTCCTCTCCAAACCTCCGCCATCGCGAAGAGCCTCAGCATCCTCTGCACGAAATGTCGAGTTCTCAGCACGAACTCCGTCGAGGATGGGGCGTGTACACGTGTGCTGTCGTCTCTACATCATAGCGTGGTGGAGACTGACTCGCGGTTCAAAAATCCAGACGCCAAACACAATAGCTGTGAGTTCGACGTTCAGATTTGTCGCTTTCTGCCACCGAGCAGACTTCTGAAGTTTTCATTTCACTCTTTTGTTCCTTCCAGGTGATTTAACATTTCAGTCCTGTCCAAGTACATCACGCAGAGGAAGAAGATTTTATACGCCTGTTGAAGGACGATCAAGATCTACAACTCAGCCTCTTGGACAACTGTTTCACTGGTTTTACTGGTTTCACTGGGACTTCTGTGGACTCTGTGAGGGAGCATGTGAGGCCGACTTTACCCAGAAACACGAGGACGGAAACCAGACACCTAACCAAAGAAATGACTGTAAATATGATTTGACTTTTTTAATTTTTCTACTTTTAAAGACGCTCTGTGGTTTTACAAACATTTTAAACTGACTTTAGAAGGATTTGGTGACAATAAATGTCTTAGTGACAAAACTAAAACCTCTGACTTCCTGGAAACACTAGCTGTCAGACAACAAACAGTCTATGCAGACGATCTAAAACACTGTTTGGAGGTGAAACCGGAAACCTCACTGCAGCTGGTCAGTTGAGAAGAAGTACCTTTAAACTGTGATGGATGTTTCACAGACAGTCTGGACTTAACAGCATAGGATATTAAAGCAATATTAGTGTTTCGAGGTCATGCTGATATGTTTTCTGGTTTTCCTCTGATGTCCTCCGGTTGCCTACCAACTCTCTGTGATTTACAGAGTTTATGATGACAGTGAAGTGAAACTGCTGACAGCTGTAGCTGCTGTTAGCTCATGTTAGCTCAGTTTGTTAGCTGCCGTTAGCTCATGTTAGCCTGGCCGTTAGCTGCCAGTGTTAGCTCAGTTTGTTAGCTGCTGTTAGTCATGTTAGCTCAGTCTCTGTTAGCTGCCGTTAGGAATCATGTTAGCTCAGTTTGTTAGCTGTTAGCTCATGTTAGCTCAGTCTGTTAGCTGCTGTTAGTTCAGTTTGTTAGCTGCTGTTAGCTCATGTTAGCTCAGTCTGTTAGCTGCTGTTAGCTCATGTTTGCTGTCAGGACTGTGAACCAGAGCACGCCTCTGGCTCATCGCGCATGCGCTGGGCGGTTTTGTTCCGTCTCTGCATTGACTTCAAACCACCAGGAGTAACAGAAGGCCTCCCTCCAGACTTTGTTTACTTGCTCAGATTTGGTCATTTTGGTCAGTCTATGTTCTTATAAATATGCTTCTACATGTGGAAATATGCTACGTGGTTCATTTGAATAAAGAAGAAGAGGGTTTCTAGCCCAGCAGTCAGCAGCTTCTGCGGACATAATGGCAGAGGGAGCAGAGAGGAAGAGGACGCCGACGGAGGAAGCTAAGAAGAGAAAAGGAGAGAGTGAGCCGCAGCAAGAAGCCGCCGGACAAGAGTAAATCTGGGACTGACTTTTAGTGGTTGGTGAGAGCTTGGTGAAATAAAAGGCTGAAAGACAGACGCCGAGCTGGGCTGACTGCTGTTGGACTAGTCAGTAATATTAGCTGCTGCTGTGTCTGCTGTTGAAGTTGCAGCATTCTCTTTGGGCTGTTTTGCGGTCCGGAACTCCTCCTCGGTCGAACAAGGCCTCCTCTGTGTGACGGATCTCCCAAACAACGCTCGCTGTCTGCACAAGAACTCCTCGAGTCGGTTCACTGAGCGTAACACAGCTGGCACCGGCCTGTAACGGCACAAGCTGCCAAAGGCTGGAAAACAACATTAAGAGTCAGTGGAAAGTGTTGAAGACGGTGACACACAGTCCTCTGAGCCACATTCAGGGAACTCTTTATTTCGAGATTATTTCCATTTTATCACAATGTTTAGTTATTCAGAGTTTCCAGAACGGCCTGGACTTTGTTTGACTCTGAGGAATTTGTGATTTCAACATTTATTTTAACGGCTCAGGCTTATTTTAAACTCTCTTTCACTGGATGACAAATCATACAGAAGTTCTTTCTTGTAAACAAGCCAGATAAGGAAGCAGTTATTGTCTCCGTGTGCGGACGTTTCCAGGAATGGAGACAGTCAGCAGTGTGATGTGGATTTCTACAGAGAAAGTCCAACACACTCATCGTTATGCATCCTCACTAATCACTTTGTTCAGAGTCACTTTGTTAAGTTCACTTCAAAGATTTGTTCTTACGATCAAATTTCTTTTTAAGAGCTCGACAAACGTCCCAGAAACAAGAAGTCACTGATGCAGCCGAGCGCTGCTCGTCACGTTCTGGATGTTCTTCTTCGCTGAAAGTCTCGCAGGTGTTAGAGTTTCCCCAAAACAGAATATATCAAAGAACAGACAGAGTTTCATGTAGCAGGTCAATAAATATATATATTTTATTAGTGCATTAATAACATTGGAATGTGAAGGTTCTCCAGAGGTTTGGAAACAGTTAGAGAATATTGCACTTCCATGATCAGGATGTGGTCGATGATTCAGTGTTTGGTTCATGTGATGATCGCGTCCTTCACGCCCTGAAGACCACAGACACCAATCATCATCGTCATCATCATCGTCATCATCATACTGTCAGCAGGGAGTGAATCAGCTGATACTTTGATCATCTTCAGAAGTTTAACGTGGCGTCTCTTCTGTTCTCATCATGTCGAGTAATAATTCAACTTTCTGAGTTAGCTTTGTGAGTTAGCTTAGCATAAAGACTGGAGGCTGGTGGAGAGCAGAGCCGTAACGAGCCGACAGCTCGTCGCTCACGCTTTGCTGTTAATTGATAAACGCTGATCAGTCAAACTTTCTGGTGACGCGACATGAAAAGTCAGAATCATCGTGGAGGTGTTCACGACACACGATGTTTGTGTGTCTGTTTACAACGGAGCAAACAAACGAGCTTCAGCGAGTTCATCAGTGTCGCTAACTGTTCCACCTGCTTCCAGTCTTTATGCTAAGCTACTTCCTGTGTTCATGAAGATCTCGTCTCTCGTTACCTTGGTGAGTTCAGGAAACAGTTCCTGCACGGCGATGTCCAGCAACACGTACGTCATCTGAAGACACCAAACAAAGACTGTTAAGACTGTTAAAGATCGTTAAGACCATTAAGACTGTTTAAGACTCAGACCGTTTCCGACTGTTTCTGCGGGTGTGTTTGATGTGTTGTTGCCGTGGTTACCTGCTTGTTGAGCAGAGGCTGCTGTAGTCCGTCAAACAGGAAGCGGATTCCTTCGTACTTCGCCTCGTCGCCGATACATTTCCCCACAAAGTCTGAAACCAGAGAAACATTTCTGAAACGCTGTGACGACGTCTGATGAACGTTCAGCTCTTCATCTGGACGATGAGTGTGATGAGCGAGCATCAAGGAGCACGACGATGAAAGAAGAAGACTGTCTGCAGTCTGACCTGGTAAATACTTCATCATCTCCTCAAACGTCTGCTTGGCTCGGCTCTGTTTGTCCTCGATGGTTCGCTCCTCGCAGCTCTCACAGAAAACTGCGTCTGCAGAAGAAAATCACTAAATTACACTTTGATAAGTTCGCATGTATTTATTTCTTTATTTCTCCGCCTGTAGCTCGGAGCAGGAAGCACGCAGACGTTAAACTGAAAACTCTTCATCTCTTTCTGAACCGTGGAGGAAGCAGTGAGACGGGTCTGACCTCGGAGCTGCGTGATGAGCGACACCATGTGGTGCTCCTGCAGGATCTGCTCCAGCTTCAGCTGCATGTACTGATCCATGTAGGCCTCGAACGAGCTCTTCAGCACGATCCTGCCTGCAGCCAGGACGTGGTGCAGCCAGTCCGAGATATGGAACACCGTCCGACCTGAAAGACGGAAACACGGACTGAAGTGGATCATATTCTACGGACCTCGACTTCACGTTAAACAGAAGTAACATGTTGCAGTGAAGTATGAAGTTGGAGCAAACTGTCGGCGTGACGTGAGTCTCACTTACCGACGTACATCATGCAGTCATACATGCCGTCCACAGAGATCTTCTCCATGAAGTAGTTGTGGTTGTGTTTCCTCTCCAGACTCTCGCTCAGGTTGGCGTTGTTCTTGAAGAGGTCGCTGAAGAGCTGCAGGACGAACAGTCAACGTTAACGTGACGCAGACAGGAAACACACTCTGCTGCCCGAACGCCGTCCACTCACCTTCTTGTTGTTCTCTGCAGACGGGCTGAGGATGGTCAGCTCGGGTCGGCTCGGTTTGGGTTTGGGCGACTCGCAGGAGTTGAAGAAGGACTGAATGAACGGCTCCAGGTTCTGTCCTTTCTGGAGACAGTTCAGGGTTTAATGAGGCTGCAGCTGTTAGCTTAGCTTAGCATAAAAAGACTGCAGTGCTACACACTGACCTCTTTGATGAGCTTCCCCGGGACTGACTTGAAGATTTTTCCTGGAAAACAAAAACTTGAAGTTCAGACTTCACATGAACTTAAAAGTTTGAGTCTGACACAAACAGTGTGAGGCTCGTTCACGTCTGTGCACGGCCGGACGTTTAAAGACGGAGGTCAGAGGTCAGAGTCAGTGTTTCGTACCCAGGTTGACGTCGGGCAGCATCCTGTCCAGGAACTGAGACTCCATACTGTACGGAGACAGGAAGTCAGCGAGCAGCTGACTGTTACTGAGCTCAGGATGCTGCAGGAGTCTCTGCGCGCACACACACACACACACAGCAAAAATTATAAATTAATATCATCAGCATTTAATAACTAGATTCAGCTTCATGATGGATAAAGAAAAATAAAAAAGATACATGTATTAAATATATTGATATTAAAAAAATATTAAAAATCATAAAGCTAGATAAAATGTCAGTATATACAGACGTCAGTTAGTGAAATCAGTTCATGGCTGCTTCCTGAATCAGATCCAGTGTAAACATGGATCAGTCTGTTTGTTTCACTGAGCGTGACTCACTTCAGACTTCTAAACTTCACAGCTGTTGATATAAACTTCCTGTCACTTTGGACTGACGACGTTCCTTCATTTGTTTTATGATCAGAGTGAGTAAATAGAGTAAATCAGACCTGTAAATATTCCTCGAACTCTTCTCGTTTGGACGCCAGGAACTCGTAATTCTTTGGTCCGATGATTCTTTTGGAGGGAAGCTGAGCGTCGGCGAACGTGCCTGAAAACAAACACACGTTGTAATGAGTCATAAACCTGAGAGTGTCATCAGAGCTCTGTGCAGGTGAACGGCGGCTCGGCGTTACCGTGGAACTCTGTGAGTTTGGACTCGAGGACGTAAAACTCCAGATATCGTCTGTAGATCGACCACTTCTCCGTTTCATGACCGACTGAAACAGAAATACAGAAATAATCACGTGACGCTCAGAGCGTGCGTTAGAAGCTCTGACATCATGACGGCAGCTCTGAGGTCAGAGGTCGCTCACCTTCCTTCCTGTCGTGGCGCTCCACGTCGATGCAGAACACGGGGATCTTCTCTCTCTTGGCCTCGTCGTCGTAGCTGTCGATGTACGGGATGGTGATGCTCCACGCCGACAGGTTCCTCAGGGTGCCCGGCGTGCTGGCTGGCTCAGCGGGGGAGTCGTCCTCCATCACGACGGTCGCCTCCTCCACCTGCGGGAGGAGCAGAGGGTGGAACACGAGCTTCACGTGGAACACGAGCTTCACGTGGAACTCATCCTGATCTCAGGTTTCAAACACGTGACTCACCAGGTCGTCGTCGAAGTCGCCCATGGCGCTGGGCGGCAGCATGGCGCCCTCCATCGTCGTGCTCTTGAACACGCCTTTGATTTTGCTGCCGATCCTGCTGATCCCGAACGACTCGCCTCGCTTCGACATGATCCTGTGAACACGCACACACACACACGCTGAGTTAATGCTGCATGAACACACGCACACACAAACACACACACAGGCCGTAGCATGTAGCATGTAGCATATCTAAAGGAGCTCAGCGAGGATCGAGACTCGTCACATGACGTGCTGACACGTCCACGTTCATGCAGCGACACGTGACTGATCGTCACACGCACACATCACAGCACGGCGTCACGCGTGTGACAGACACGAAGCCGAGCCGGCGCTCGTGCAGGAGGTGCGTTTGTTTTGTCCACAGCCGCAGCCTTTGGTGGATAAACTCCACCTGCATGCAGCAGATTGAGCTCAGGTAAACGTGGTGACTCACCTGTTCTCCTCCAGACTGAAGCTGTTTCTGGAATCACACACACACACACACACACACACACACTAAATTAATCTAATCACACACCTGGAGTCGCGGGGTTGCAAAATTCTGGGAATTTTTCAAAGTTGGAAACTTTCCATGGGAATAAACCAGAATTTTTCAAAACTGAAGGTCGGCCCTTTAACAGGGAATTTAAATATAGTTTGGGAAAATATATTTCAGCATAATCTGACTGAAACAACCAGATTTCATGCAGGTTCACTTGAAATAATTCCCCCTGGGATTATTAAAGTATTTCTGATTCTGATAGCTTGTGGACTACATAATATTTTTCAATAACATTCCCATGGAAAGTTTCCAACTTTGAAAATTTCTGGAATTTTGCAACCCTACTTACAAACAAATCTGTTTAAATGTTTTTTTTAATTGTTTTATTTTGCATGTCTGCTGATGACAGAACTAAATGTTAGATTATGTTTGGATGTGATACACTTTGTTTAAATTTACAGTTCATTCACATAAATTTACATAATTCACATGGAGTGATTTGGAATATTCCCAAAATTCCCTTAAACTTAACTTCCCATGGAAAGTTTACAGAAACATTCTGCCCCTCTGCAGCCCCAGCGGTCGGTTTAGTCTTGTACTTGGAGCTGGTTCTGATCCAGAATCAGGTGTGAACTCACTGAAGGTTCTTTCTGTGAGGAGAGTTCGATCAGAGGAAACTGGACACGGTCGTGGATCCATGATGAGATCTGAGTCCAGTTTCCTGTGACTGAACTCTGACTCATCAGTCTGTTCGTCTTCCTGTCATTCAAACATTAAAGATGAATCAACGTCAGATTAAATGATATTGAAATAATTGTCAGACCTGTTGATCTTGTTGTTCCTGGCTGGAGACTCCGCTCCTCTCAGCAGGTGTCTGAAGTACTGAACACACACACGGTGGACACACACAGAGAACACACACTTCATTGTTCTCTGCTGGACTTTTAGATGTTCTGAACATGACGGCGCAGATGTGAGTGAGTGTGAGTCTTACTTCGTCGCTGTGGCAGAACATCGGGGTGAAGACTCTCTCCAGCAGAGACAGGACGTGTTCGTACGCCTCGAACAGACAATGCATCGTCTGCAGCTTCACCACGCCGCCGTACGGACCTTTGGCGACTGAAACAGACACAACGACACGTTAAACTGCAGCCAGGACCCAGCAGTGATGGGATGAATACTACGATTCCCATGATGCAACTATTGTGGTGGAGCTGAGTGGAGCGTGCTCTTACTGTTCTTGATCTCCTCCACGATGAGCTTGTCGAAGCTGATCTTGTCGATGCTCTCGTCCAGGCAGTACGTCTCGTAGATGTGCAGCACCTCGCCGTGCAGACGCTGCAGCTCGGCGTCGCTCAGCTCCGGACTCAGGATCTTATCGTTGAACTCCTCTGAAGGACACAACGAAGACGTCATGAGCGACACGCGGTGAGAGAGTTAGCATGATGATAGCATGAGCTCGAGTTCACGTTCTCACCCACGGTGAGGCAGAACTGCAGCACATGCACGGCGCCTTCCTGCTTCAGGAAGTTCATGAAGCGGAACAGGAGGTCCTGCTGCTCCCTGATCTCCTTCAGCTCCAACTTCAAGACCTGCACCACCACAAGGAGACGTTAAAGAGGCATCACTACGACAGGAGACGTTTGTGAAGACGATCGAGAGACAACAGAGACATGAAGACAAACTGTCTGTCTGTCAGTGACTCACAGACGGCTTCTTGTTGCTGACGTCGGCATATTTCTGTAAAAATGGAACCAGACCCGACGGAGGATCGACGGCCGGTTCAGGCTGCAGAGACACAAGACGGACACGTGAACACACGAGGACACACGTGTGGTCTGACTGTTTGAGTGTGTTTAAGTCATTTATCTGACTGAGGTGTGTCGTGTATATTAATGATGATGATCAGTGATGGTGAGTTCACTTACTGGAGTGTCATCAACAAATATGAGCACCATGAGGTTCACAGTATCCTGAAAAACAAAGACCAACGTTATGTGAACGTTCTCATCATGTTTCATCGTCACGTCCTGTAACATGAAGAATATTCACTTCTAGAGAAGTGAGATCTGATGATCTGCAGCTGTGAACACGAGCTCTGCTGCACTCACGGGGTCGGCCATGAAGTCCATCGTCGGTAACATGACGGATCCGGCCATCACCTCCCTGAGCAGCAGAGCCAGAGACCTACACACACACACACACACACACACACACACACACAGAGCAGTTAACACATGAAGTCAGTGATGATCCAGTCCAGATGTCACACACCTGTGTGTGTGTGTGTTGACCTGCAGTCAGTGGCTTTGGGCGGCATGACGTAGGTGAACAGCATCTCCGTCAGCTTCCTCAGGTAGAGCAGCTCGTCTTTGCGGCTGCGCAGAGCGATGTGAAGGTCGGCGCCGTACTCATCCAGAGCCGCCTGCTGCAACGCCTCCGAGTTCTTCACTGCACGCACACACACACACACACAGGAAGACACAGGACTTTACAGGGTGTCCCTGAACGCACCACAGGTCAGCTGACACTCAGGAGGTCACGACACATTCATGCTGATCAAATCAATGATCAGGTTCATCAACATGTGACACAGTTCATATCTGCAGAGGTCATGTGACATGAACGGCTCCTTGTCAGACCTTTAGCTCGAGCCTTTGCGATAATCTCGATGTGCTTCATCGCAGCTTTCATCACTTTGTCTGCAAACACGGCGGGAACGTCGATCTGTGAAGAGAGACAGAAACTAGAGATAAACCAGAGTCACGTGGACGATTCTGCATCGATGCAGCGACAGAACGTGATCTGAAACGTTCAGCTGATTAACGCTGATTCCTGATTTTTAATATTTGGGCTTAGCGATGAAGTTCCTGTGTTACGTTGCATTGAAAGCAGACAGAGCCGGACACATTTCAGCTCCTGAACTGACTGAGGAGCTCAAACTGAAAATCTGATTCATTAAATCAATCTGAGGAACGTCGTCAGTCGTTTTCACCCTGAGCTGACATCTGTAGCTATTTTGGAAAACAGACAGGAAGTTCAGATTCATCTGCTCGTCTTAAACGATGAAACATTCAGAGTCATCGAGAACAGTCTGTAACGATCAGTGATGACGTGACTGTCAGTCGTCTCATAAACTCGTGTCTTCTCATGTGTCGTCACCTTCTGAGCGCGGCGGACGAGCACCGAGGCGAAGAACCTGAAGGTCATCCTGAGTTCATCGACGCACGCCTCGTCGTCTGTGATGTCCCTGAAAACCAGAGGAGGACGTTCAGCACATCATCACAACAACACGTGTGTGTCTGTAACATGATCAAAGTTCTGCAGGACGTCCCACCTGTACCACGGGTACACAAAGTTCTCCAGAACCAGCTCGAACACCTGAAAGACAAAGAACGCAGCAGACGGCAAGACAAGATATTACAATACTTTTAATGTGAAGTCAAACTGTCCACATGTGTCACACTGACGAACCTCGGCGATCGAAGCGTCCACTTTTGAATGAACCTTCAGGTCCAGCCACGGCTGGTAGTTCTCCAGCAGCAGAGTCGGCCTGAAAATAATGAAAATATTATTTATTAATATTAAACATAAACTGTGTTTATGATCAGTGAATGAATCTGATCTCTGAGCTGAGTGTCGCGGACACGTAACTTAAAGATAAAGTGAGCAGCACAGACAGCAGCAGGGAGCGTCTGTCTGTCACATCAACACATCATCAGCTCAGACGTTCTCTGAACGTACCGGTGACGTTTGCACTTCACCTTCCCGCAGACGGCACAGCTGTGACCGAGAGGAAACAACTCCTGCTCCTGACGCTGCAACGACAAGCACACGTGACCAATATATCTGTAACACATATATAACGTATATCTAACGTATAACAGAGTGACCCAGACGTTTACATAACGTTGTGTGACTGACTTTGTTTCTCGGCTTCACGCTGAAGAAGATGTTTGGGAGGAGAGTGTCCGGTCCGATGGAGCAGTAGAACGTGATGACACCGGCCAGGAAGGACCAGAACACCATCAGGATGTGGATGTACCTGCAGAGAGGAGAGCACCTGATCACAGAGTCCTGATGGGTAATAAAGTGTTTATTTTTTTTCTTTATTAAACACCTCATTAAACACCTGAAGACGTGTCTATATATGTGTATATAGATAGATCGATCGATAATTTTTTTATAACATACTGGTGTCAGATCGGTGCTCGGTATGGGCCGATACCCGCAGCACAAGTATCAGTATCAGGAGGGAAAAATGGTATCAGAACATCTCTAGAAGGAAGCTCTGAATATAAAGCTCCATGATAAACATGGTGTTGAGTAAACTTTAGTTTATGTCACATTAAACTGAACCTGAAGTTTATCTGATCTCATGTTAATCCAGTCTTAGTCTCAGTCTTAGTCTCAGTCTCAGAGTTCCTGATAAGACTCATCCACCGTCACATGATCCTCCAGGCCCGGATCCTGTGACCCTCTCCTGGCCGCTCAGGGCTCGCTCTGTCCGGGCTTTACCTGTTGAGCAGCACGGTCATGGAGAGCATGGAGAGCAGCACGAAGCAGAAGAGCGGGTACTGACGGCCGGCTTCCCGCAGGACGTCGAGCTTCAGCCCCCGCCTCAGGAACCGTAAAACCCCCGCCATCCTTCGAACCGGAACCTGCCGACACAAACACATTTAACGACTTTAACGACGTCACGACAGAAAACCGCCATAACTCGGATTAAAGTGACGTCAAACATTAAACTTTAAACTGGGTCGAAGTCAGCTAAGCTAACGGAGCTAACGTCGGTTCAAACTTACACGGCGACCAAACTAACCGGAGCACCGCCTCATAGACTCAAACACATCCCGTCCACACCGCTCGATCCTCGGCTGTCGGACAGATTAATCCCGGTTAACGTGACTTTATCCGGACTCGTTCGGTTCACTTCATGTCGTCTGTTTGTAAAGTGCAGACTGACTTCATGACGGAATGCGGCTAATCCGGACACGGAGGGTTGCCAGGTCCGACAGAAACACGTAAAGAGGACGGACAGTTCATTCACACACACACAGACACACACACACACACACACACAGACCTGTGTGTTCTTTAAACACACTTTGAAGAGACTCTACAACAAACAATGACATGTTAATTCAACTAATTATCTTCTTAAAAAGATGAATTAATGGGTTTCATTCATCCTTAATGTCTGTGTTGATTGGCTGTAATTACAACTCATTTAAAAACAAACTTTGATTTTTAAATTGAAGAGATTCGGTTCAGTTTTATACATTTTTGTAGAGCTGATCGTTATTTTCAGTTCATCTAAATCAGAGATGTCCAAACTCCACATGTAAAAGAAAGATGAACTGCTGCTAGATTAGTTCACGTCTGACTGGCAGACCCGTTTCTTTCTACTGTATATCAATCTACTGTAGATCAAAATCACCTTTGGGCTGGGCTGTCACGTAACAAGTGACGTCTGTTGACAGGTATGACGGGATGATTGACAGCTAAACAACGACATCTCACAGGATGAAGGTACAGCTTTTGCTTTTGTGTCATGTGAATGGACCGTGCCTAGTTCTGCATCAATAACAATACAAGTTAATCCCATATCATCAGTTTGATGCAAGTTGTCCACTTTGTAATGTACTGCAAAATATATGTAAACATATTCTCTCTATATCATATGGTGCTCATCACTTTGTTGTCAAAGTTTACATAAAACATTTTTCAGTGTGCTGCATCTGTTGCATTTATTATTGTACTACCTGTTTTCGTCTTAAAATGTAACAGACCAGACTATTGCCTTGCCACAGATCATCTGAAAAGGTTAAAGGAATCTCTCCCTCAGAGTTTGATAAAATAGGGGGCCCAAAACAGCATCGTGCACAGGGCCCCCAAACAGCTAGAAACGGCCCTGCCTCTAAGTTTGTAAACAAACACAGCAATTAAAAAACCGTACGATATTAATATTTAGAATTTCTCATGAACGTGTTTTTTTTCAATGAAAGTATAAAGAATAAATAAATAAATAAAATGTTTTTTGTACGGCGCTGTTTGTCTTTTCCGGTTTTAGTTTTCAAAATAAAAGTCGCTACTTTACTTAAAAAGTCATGTAATGTTTAATCCACACCTTTAATGTGTGGTTCTGCTGCATTATTATATTATTATTATAAAAGTAGTGATGTTAGAGTGAGATCTGTGTGTCTTTGTTGTCGGTGTAATGTTTATTTTAATTAATATTCGTGATAAAACCTGTAAAAATACAAATCGATCCACCTTCGGCCGGATGTGTGAAAACTGAGCAGCCCGTGCGGAGCCGGTTAAGAAACCCCGTACATGCAGACGAGAAGCAGAGCTCGCGACGTTACGTCGCCGCCATTTTGTTTCACCGGGAGTAAAGAAACCGAGCCGAGCGGCACCGGCGGGAGATTTTCCTCCATCGGAAGCACCTTCAGCGCGGCGGAGCGGCATCGTGCACACCCCCCACCCCCGGTTTAGATTCGCATGGTAGGTACACCCCGCGGGAACAGCGTGTTTGTTGTCGGGTCCGTGCTCGGTGCTCTCACCGGTGTTAGCCTGCACGGACCGGCTAGTGTTAGCCACAGCACGGCTAGCCGGCATTTTGAAAACGGGCCTGGTTCGGTGGACGGACGGATAAAGAGATGAAAATGTGGAGAAAACGAACACCGAGCGGATTCGCTTGTATGATTCTGGTTTTAACGGTAACCGCCTCCGGTTTGGACCTCCACACACATGCACGCGCGCACGGCGGAGATCTGGGCCCGTGCACAAGGCAGCTAGGTTAGCTAACGTTAGCTAACAGAGGCTCCACAGAGGCGTGGTGGGTGTTCAGAGAGGAGCTGCACCCAGGTGGAGGTTCCTACGGTGTTATATGAACTCCGACTGGCTACAGCACACCGGTGCCCGTTATTTAACGTCAGTTATGAGCCGGTAAAGCTGGACACGCGCGCCGTGCAGACGTTGTTTCGGTGATCACGTTAATGTTTGTCAACCAGCCTGCAACCATGGCGCCAAAGCACGCGCACACCTGCAATGTTTATGTTGCACCTGTAACTACTGACGACTGTCTCACCCTCACAGCTGTCTGTCTCACCCTCACAGCTGTCTGTCTGTCTCACCCTCACAGCTGTCTGTCTCACCCTCACAGATGTCTGTCTGTCTGTCTCACCCTCACAGCTGTCTGTCTGTCTGTCTCACCCTCACAGCTGTCTGTCTCACCCTCACAGATGTCTGTCTGTCTCACCCTCACAGATGTCTGTCTGTCTGTCTCACCCTCACAGCTGTCTGCCTCACCGTCACAGCTGTCTGTCTGTCTCACCCCGCAGATGTCTGACTCACCCTCTCAGATGTCTGCAGACATGGCCACAGATCACGTTAACGGGAACGGTACGGAGGAGCCGATGGACACTACGGTGGCGGTGACTCACTCGGAACACTTCCCGGCTCTGCTGGAAGCTGGTTTACCTCAGAAAGTCGCAGAGAAGCTGGACGAACTTTACGTAGCAGGTAAGACTGAACGCTGATTGGACCAGAACCAGCTGTGGACCGAGCTGATGCAGCCCCCTCCTCTGTGCTGTGAGCTCCATTGTTGTCCTTAAACACATCAGAGAGCCACACTGCTGCACACACACACACACACACCGACTGTGAGCTCTGCTCTGTGTGCAGAGGCAGTCGGGCTGCGTTCAGACTGGATCTGTCACTGTTCTCACCATCTGAGTCGTGGTCAGTGTTCGACTGGAGGAGCCGAGCTGGATCTGACTTCTGTAAAAGCGTCAAACCTCCACAGACTGAACTCTGACTGTCGTGTCCTGACTGTTTACATCATGAAGCAGCTTCTGAGTCTGAGTTTTGGTTTTGGTCTTTTCGTGACATCCGTTAACCGTCAGATAAACACAGAACATCAGCAGATCAAATCTTTAATATTGATCACTTCTAATGACGTCACACCTCGTTAACTCCTGTTTATAATCAGCTGATAACTGAGGACAGTTAAACTCACTGTGAGCAGCTTTTCTCTGCTGTGTCACAACTTAGAATTCTGAGTTGCAAGTGGATTTTATTGGATAAATTATTTCTTCTGTTGTCTCTCGTTAAGTTTCAGTCTTTAGTCTTAAGTCTTCGGTTTTTAGTCTTCAGTCTTTAGTCTTTAGTCTCCTGTCTTTGTCTTGTTTTGAAGTAACGTCAGTTCTGTGTGAGTGTTGTCGTGTATACAAAGTGGACTTAATGGGTCAAAGGATGGGTGTGACCATGAAGGCTTTAAGGAAGGTAGACTGAGGCCAGCTGGTACTGTGACTGACACACACACACACACACACACACACACACACACACACACACAATACAACAACAACAACAATAGAGCAGCTGTTAGGCTGCAGCTCTTTGAACTTTCACACTCAGTGTTGTGACTCTGAGCCTCGAGCTGCTGCTGATCAAGTCATGACTTCCTGTGTGTGTCTGTGATCATGCTCAGATTTGTGTGTGTGTGTGTGTGTGTCTTTATCATATATTCCTGTGTTTGTTGATCAGGACTCGTAGCACACAGCGACCTCGATGAACGGGCGATTGAAGCATTGAAAGAGTTCAACGAGGAGGGAGCGCTGCAGGTGCTGGTCCAGTTCAAAGAGAGCGACCTGTCACATGTGCAAGTAAGTTTGTGTGTGTGTGTGTGTGTGTGTGTGTGTGTGTGTGTGTGTGTGTGTCAGAGCGGGTCCATGTCAAAGTTCTGACACTTTGTCTTCTCTCCAGAACAAAAGTGCCTTTCTGTGCGGGGTGATGAAGACGTACAGGCAGAGAGAGAAACAAGGCACCAAAGTGTCAGACTCCAATAAAGGACCCGACGAGGCCAAAATCAAAGAGCTCCTGGACAGAACCAACTACACACTCGACGTCACGACGGGCCAGAGGAAGTACGGCGGGCCGCCGCCGGAGTCCGTATACTCAGGAGCTCAGCCCAACGTCGGAACAGAGGTACGGAGGCGCTGATGCTGTTTTTGAGCTTGTTCTGAACAGATGTGTCACACAGAATCTCTGTGAAATGTTTTCTCGTAGATCTTTGTCGGGAAGATCCCCCGCGACCTGTTTGAAGATGAGCTGGTTCCTCTCTTTGAGAAGGCCGGGCCGATCTGGGACCTCCGGCTAATGATGGACCCGCTGAGCGGCCTGAACCGGGGTTACGCCTTCGTCACGTTCTGCACTAAAGAAGCTGCCCAGGAAGCTGTGAAGCTGGTGAGTGTCTCATGGAGCGAGTAACTGGATTGTGACACTCGCAGTGTGTTGACGTGTGTTTTCTCTGACAGTGTAACAATCATGAGATTCGCCCTGGCAAACACATCGGGGTGTGTATATCTGTCGCCAACAACCGGCTATTTGTTGGCTCCATTCCCAAGAGTAAAACAAAGGAGCAGATTGTTGAAGAGTTCGCTAAAGTCACAGGTAAGAATACCTGTGTGTTTGTGTTGTTCATGTTGTGTGACCTCAGCGTTAACCTGACAGAACCTCTCCGTGTCCCCGTCCACGCTCAGAGGGCCTCAGTGACGTCATACTGTACCACCAGCCCGACGACAAGAAGAAGAACCGAGGCTTCTGCTTCCTCGAGTACGAAGACCACAAGACAGCCGCTCAGGCTCGCCGCCGGCTAATGAGCGGCAAGGTGAAGGTGTGGGGCAACGTGGTGACGGTGGAGTGGGCCGACCCCATCGAGGATCCCGACCCGGAGGTCATGGCCAAGGTGAGCCACAGCGGTCACACACATTCACACACTGACGCAGCCTTCAGGACGACCTGCTTTACCTCCTGAACCAGCCAGCAGCTGATATGATGACAGATGACGGGGAACGCCTCCCAAATACTTAAATGTTGGTGTGTGTGTGTGTGTGTGTCCATCCTGCAGGTGAAAGTTTTATTTGTGAGAAATCTCGCCAATGGAGTGACGGAGGAGATCCTGGAGAAGTCCTTCAGTCAGTTTGGAAACCTGGAGCGAGTGAAGAAGCTCAAAGACTACGCCTTCATTCACTTTGAGGAGAGGGACGGTGCAGTGAAGGTATCTCCACCCGTCTGTCTGCTTTCTCTGCTCGACTCTAAATGTGAAATATTGACGTGAAACGTTAACCACCATGTCCGACTGTGTTCAGGCGTTGGAGGAGATGAACGGGCGCGAGCTGGAGGGCGAGCCCATTGAGATTGTTTTTGCCAAACCGCCAGATCAGAAGAGGAAAGAGCGCAAAGCTCAGAGACAAGCAGCCAAAACACAAATGTAAGAACCACGTCGTCGTCGTCTGCTCCTCTTGTCCTCATCCTGTCGAAGCTGAGCGCCTCACTGTGTCTTCTTCCTCTGCAGGTACGATGACTATTACTACTACCCTCCTCCTCCCCACATGCCTCCTCCTGTCAGAGGCCGGGGCAGAGGCGGCAACCGGGGCGGCTACTCGTACCCCCCTGACTACTACGGTTACGATGACTACTATGACTACTACAGCTATGACTATCACAACTACCGCGGCGGCTACGACGACCCGTACTATGGCTACGACGACTTCCAGGTGCCCAGTCGAGGGCGGGGCGGCAGCAGGGGTTCCCGGGGCGGAGGCTCTCCGGCCAGAGGACGCGGTGGCAGCGGCGGTGCCGGGGCGCCCAGAGGCAGGTCCAACTTCTCCCAGCGTGGCGGCGGACCGGGACCAGGCCGCGGTGGCGGAGGACGGGGAGCAAGAGGAGGAGGAGGCGTGCAGCCGAGAGGGCGAGGAGGGGTACGTGGTGCTCGGGGTGGCCGCGGTGGAAATGTAGGAGGAAAGCGCAAAGCTGACGGGTACAACCAGCCAGATTCCAAGCGGCGCCAGACCAATAATCAGAACTGGGGCTCTCAACCCATTGCTCAGCAACCGCTCCAGGGTGGTGACCATTCTGGTAACTATTCCGGTTACAAATCCGACAACCAGGAATTTTATCAGGATTCTTTTGGGCAGCAGTGGAAGTAATCGAGTAGTTGATAAAACAAACAAACGTGTTTTTATTTTTGTTTTTGTCTTTTTATTTAGAGACTTGATCTGATTGGCTCACAGTCCCATCACGGTTGCCTTTTTTTGTTTTTTCCTCTAAATTTGGTGACATCTGGCAAGTTCTGTCTCTCTGTACATATTTTAATAACCGCTTGGACTCGAAGCATAGTCACTCCCACCATGTTTGTTTCTGGCGAACTGGTTTTTATTTTTTCCTCCTTTTTTTTTTGTTATTTTTATTTTTAAAGTTGGTCGGTAAAATTTTCCATTTAAAAAAACAAAAACGATTTTTAGCTGCAGTGTGCTCGAGCTGTCTATTTGGCTTCTAGCTTCTTCCTGTGTGTTTTTAGACGTTCTGGTTTTTCATGTTTTTAAGTAGCTTCACAGCAACAAAGCATCTGTCTCCTAAAGCTGTATTTAAAACACATGAAAATACAATTTGTATTGTCACAAAGTTACTGCGTGTCTTGTTATTGAAAAGAAGATTTAAAAAAAAAAAAAAAAAAAAAAGGGCCGTCGCTGTCCTTTTTTAATTTTTTGGCTTTTACATTTTGGCTTGTATTCTTTGCTGTTTGTCTGCTTTAATAAACATTTACACGCACACGTGTACAAAACTTCAAATTGTGTTTGCAAATTCATGTTTCGGCAAATTCTCTCTGCAAATTGCCTCAAAAAAAAAAAAATTTAAAGGCTCCTTCATGTGGAAGAAAAAATGGATTTAAAGGTTTGCCAACGTTTGGCCACATCGCTACTTTTTTTTGCATGCCATCAAATCCAGACCACCTCCACCTCCTCCACCTCTTTACGCAGTGACACACTCCTCCATCTTTATCAGCTCATGTACAAAAAACATCAATTGGTGTCTAAATTCACTGTCTGACGCCCCCACCACCTCCACCACCGCCAGTCTGTCACAAAGGCCCGTTTGTTCTCGTGTGTGTGCGTGTGTGGGGGGAGAGAAAATAAAAGCACAATTTGATTTTCTTAATTTCAAAATAAAAGCTTTTCCTTGTCCCAGAAGGATCTACCTCGCTGTCGAAGGCCTGGATACTAATCTGCATGTTTAATCTGATGTTTGTGCCGTCTGTCGTGGGAGATAACTGCCGTGCATGACTCGCTTCTTCAGTTCAGTGGCTGCTCTCTAACCTCCTGTCTGTCTGTCCACCTGTCTGTCTCTCTCTCTGTCCACCTGTCGCACCTCCAAACTTTTTATTTTTTTTCCTGATCCCAACCTGTCGTTTTAGTTTTTAAGGCATCGAACACGTGCATGTTTGCAGCTGAATGCTTCCTGTCTAATGTCTCAGCTCTCCCTCTCTACAGCTATAGCTGAGTGTGTGTGATGCACAGCAGTATGTGTAGGGGTGTGTGTGTGCAGATGTAACATGATCCTGATTTCCTGTTGTCTCTAATTGCTTCCTTTTGTTACCTGACTAGCAGGAAAAAGGGGTCGAGGCTGGTCCTGACGTGTCGCTATGAAGACTGACCGCACACGCTGCAGGCCGCCGCCGACAAGACTGGACGGATAACGGTAAGGTCACCTGACTCAGTGGTCCAATGGCATCCCAGCCTTCTTCTTCTTTTCCTCCTGAAAACTGCCACGTTTGAAGATAATCACCAGTTTATACGTGCCATGTGAGACTTACTGAGTTCATGCTGGATGTCCTGGAGAAGCACTTTTTGTTGTTTGGAGTGTTTTTTTTTTTTGTTTTGTTTCTTTGAGCTCTTAGACTTCGTCTTAACGACGGACTACACGTCTCTGGTGATCAGAGGCAGCGCCACCCGCTGTTGAAGGTCGGGCTAACAGGAAAAAAAGCCACGAGGGTCCGTTAACTACCTCAGTTTGGAGGACTCGCCTGCTCTGCCCCCTTTTTGTTTTTTTGTACTCGAGGAAACCTCAGAGATGCACAGGCGACGACGGCGGCACTTACTGAGACTCGACATCACCGCCAGCTGAACGAGCGTCGCCGTCTTCACGTGAACTGAGTGACTTTTTCCTGGAAACACAGCGCCATCTTCTTCCTTCGTCTTCCACGACAGGAAAGTCTTATTTTTCTGTGTCGATGTCGGGACGTTTGAGAGCGTCTCGGTCTGAGTCTGTTCTGACGTCTCTGCAGACGGATCATCATCATGCCACCATTGTAAACTGGTGTTAACTCACGTCAGACGCTGAATTTAAAGGAGTAAATCCACCTCGAGTGTCTGAACTGCTGCACGAGTCAGAACCTACAACACGACAGCTGGGACCCCTCGTTTAGCCGCTTTTTAGCTCCAAATTTAAGAAAATTCACTTTGAATTAGTTTGAATCCCGCCTGTGGTGCTCAGCTTGAATCCCATTGGTTCCTCCTGAACATCTTTAAACATGTAGTTTGACTCAAAGAGCCGCGCGCTGTTGGTTCTTTATGAAACAAACGTTTGCTGTTGGGACTATTTTAAGCAGTGGATGAATCCACCAGAATAAGCCGTGTGTGTGTGTGTGTTTGGGTTTGTTGTTTTTAATGTTTTTTAGCACCACAGAAGAAGAAGTGAATCAGTTTTTGCTCCCACGTAACATGACACATCCACCTGACGCAGCATCTGTTCATGTAGAAAGGCATTGTGGGAGTTGTAGGCTGGAGCAGGTTGGATTTCTCCTTTAAGCTCTTTTTTTAAACGTCTTTTATCTCGCAGCATGTTTCATGTTGAGTTCAGATCAGACGGTGCAGCTCGTTGTTTGATTCTTGTTTTCATATTTCATGCTGACTCGTCGAGTCCACGATGAATTCTGTCTGTTTGTTTTTATGCTAACAAAGTGTGTTTGCATTCTTGCAAATGAATTGTTTTATACTGTACAGTGAGGTGAGTTAAACCTATTTTTCTAATAAAGTTATTGACTTTGACGTCTGTCTGTTTATTATCAATATAATCAGCAGTTTATGGAATATACATATATATATATATATATAAATCTTTTCACTTTAGTGTAAACTCACATGATGAGAAATACGTTTTAAACCTAGATTTATTTATGAAGCTATAATGTAATAAACTATAGAGCAGCTTTAAAACATTTACAATAAAACAGGTGAGCAGTAAACTCACTGTTTGGACATTTCATGTTGATTTCTGTAAGTTCATATAAATCATGCATCGTTCAAACAGAAGTGACGTTTGGAGTCAGGGTTGCCATGTCTGTTCAGGAAAAGACACATTCACAGTGTTTATGCGTGCGTGTGTGCGTGCGTGTGAGAACACGTGAGGGCTCTGACTGTGTTACACTTCGCTCTCTGTACATGTTCAGATATAGACAAAAAACAGGAAGGAGTTTCACAGGTAAACATTAAAACTATGCACATACTTGTAAATATTAATATTGTAGTTATTTTTTATTTAATTGCTGTGTTTGTTTGGAATAAAATATGTATAATATAACAATATTTTCCTTCTAAAGAAACAGAAAAAAATATAATAATAATAACAATAATAATAATAATAACAGACATAAATTGATAAATAAATACATCTATGCTTTTATTTTGTAAACAAGTATATATAGCTGTTCCGGTAATGTCGTCACATTGTTGGGGGCGTGTCCTCCAGTGACGTGGTGCATCTCTCGTGTTGCGATTGGCTGAGCGCGAAATTTGAATTGTAACTGCGCAGCAGCTTCACGGACCGAGCGGAGAAACAAACGGAGCGATGAAAGTTACCGACAGAAAGTAACGATTTAAAGACAACAGAGCGACAGACGGACCGTGTGTTCACCGTCAGACACGACAAAAGACGAAGTTTAATTAAATACAACATGGACATCACGAATTATTTACAGTAAGTCAGCTCTGAACGACGTCAACGTAACCCGGTGTTAGCTCCAGGCTAGCGGTTAGCTTCAGCTCATTTAAATATTTAATAAACTGTTAAATAATATTTAATGTTTGTTCGTTAATTTCAGGTGTTTTGAGAGCAGCCTGAGCTCGTACACAGGAGACGACCCTCTGGAGCCCTGGGACAAGTGAGTGTTTGAACACACTGATGTTAGTGTGTGTGTGTGTGTGTGTGTGTGTGTTAGTCATGTCGATCACAGCTGTGACTTTAGACATCACAGACTGCATCAAACACACCCAGACTGACTGTGTCAGAAATGTTCTAATATTTCTGTTTTATGCAAACAAACAAGATAAACTCTTTAAAGGTGCTGACTGTTTACGTCTGTGTGAAATGTCTAATAAATGTGTTTAAAGGTGAATCCTGACTCACCTGTCAGGTGGATGATCTTATTAAAATATGACAGAAAGTTTGACATGAACGATGGGAACAAAAACAAAGTTTATATTTTTATTATATTTTCAGCGTGTCGAGTGATTAATCGTCAGGTTGTTGTCGTTTTCTCAGACTTCGTCTGGGTTCTTTGCTCTGTGTGCTGAACGTTGTGACCCTGAGCGCTCACTCATACATCGTATCATTTCTCAGTTTTTTGTTTATTTTACTTTATTTTGAGTTATTTAAAATAACAGGATCATTTTCCAGATAAAGAAACTTTGTTTTCTCAAGATGGCGACATAAATAATGTGATGGCCTCATTAAATCATTGCAGGAAGCATTCAGTGTGTCTTCACTGTAACCGCTCGTGTCGAACACAGCTGATCTCCACATTGAATTCTACCTGATATCTCAGGTGTGATTGTTCCATGATGAAGCTCAGATCGTGATTGGTCGTCACATCTCTGACTTGCACTCTTCTCTTCCTGTTTGTTTTCCAGGTTTGTGGATTACCTGGAGCAGAAGTTACCTGCGGGTGGAGGCAGCGGGATGTCGCTGGTGTTCGACAGACTGGTGGAGAGATTTCTGAACGTGGAGCGATACGCAGACGACCTGCGATACGTCAACCACTGCATCAGATGTGTAAGTCAGCGGCAGACATCGTCCTCTGCAGCAGCAGTCTGTTGTTCAAACCTCACGTGATCATGTCCTCTCTCCGTCCATCAGGCCAGTTTTTACTCCGACCCCATCGCCATGTACGCTCACATCTTCAGTAAAGGTGTCGGCAGCAGGACCGCCGCCCTCTACGTGGCCTGGGCTCAGCAGTTTGAGCAGAGAGGGATGAACGAACAGGCCGACGCCGTGTACCAGAAAGCGATGGAGAACCAGGCCCAGCCGGCCGACACTGTCCTCAACGAATACAGGTGAGCGCAGGAGAGCAGAGAGCCGCTCAGGTTTCATCTGTAACATACAGACGGTTACTGACTTTAATCTGATCTGCAGACAGTTTCAGTCACGGAGCAGAGGTCAGGCGGCCGCATCAGGTCGGACTTTATTTACTTTGTTAATGAAGATTTAAAGTTTCTGTGTTTTCTGTCGGCGGTTAACGTCTTTTATTTTTATTTTCTCGTGAAGCCGGAGGTCGGAACCCGTTACAGAACTCCCATTTAACCAACCAGATGTCGACCCACAGAGAGCCTGCAGCTCAGATCAAGGTGCCTCTTTGAATTCCTCTAATGATCGGTCAAAAACTGAACTTCTCAGATCAGTGACAATCTTTGTCGTCTGTTACAGGCGTCAGCAGACTGTCCGACCAAACCAGCCACCATTAAAACCACCATAACGTGAGTCACTGTCCATCGATGAGTTTCTGCTTCTGAGACAGGAAACAGAGAAATGACCTCCTCCTCTTCTTCTTCTTCTCGTCCTCAGCGTCTCTCGCTCGGAGACGTCCGGGGCGATTCCCTCCGCTCAGAGCTCGGCCGTTCAGACTGTATCCGAGTACATGACGGACGAGCTCGTCTGCGAAGGCTCTGAACTTTGTTTCGAGGAAGTCAGAGCAGAGAAATATTTCCAGAAGCTCTGGGAGAAACGAGAGAACCCGCACGGAGAACTGGGTGAGACGATGAGTTTCTAAAAGCTGCAGCAGAAACAGAAATAAATCTGTGACTCTGTGATTAAATTTATTTTATCTTTGTGTGTGAAGAGGAGAAGATGCTGAGGGAACAATACGAGGAGAAGATGCTGAGGGAGCAGTACCAGAACATGCTGAGCATTAACTACATCCTGGAGAAAGCAAACCAGGACCTGGAGACACACGGAGGGTTGACCAGCCAGGCATCATCACAGAGGGTACGACACACACACACACACACACACACACACCACGTCCATTAACGTAATATTAAATAGTTATTTCCTGAACGTGAGACGAGCTAACGTTTGGTTTAAACCTGGCAGACTCTCAATATTTTCCATATTTGGTCAATAGTTTCCTGACACACCTTTAAAATCTGATTTTATACGCACAGAAAACCAAATGAAGACGCCTCGTGTCACCAGAACAGACGTAACTTTGTCAGAGCCAGCACAGAGAGTATAACATAATAACATGTTTCCCGCAGGTCTTTGAAAGTTTGTGAATCAAGGCCTTGAAAGTTCTGAATACACATGAGCAGTCATTGAAAGTGCTTGAATTTCTATATTTTTGTTTCTTTTTACGTTTTTTTTAACATAAAGTTGTTAAACTGTTTTTTTTTCCCTGGAAAGTCCTTGAATTTGACGTGTCAGAAGGTTTGGAAACCTTGCTGTGGTGTCAGGCGACGTGAACGCGACGCTTCAGGTGTTTAAAATAAAACTGACGTGAGCGTTTGTCGTCTTTGCCGCAGCTCTCTGCAGACACTGAAGCAGCCTCTGCTCTGAACACTAATCCTACCCAGCATTCCTTTGGGCGTCCTCGGCCCTCCAGCCGCCTGAGCAGCAGGCGCTCCCTCGGCTTGAGGTTACACACCGAGCCGACCTTCGTCCACGAGGCCGCCGCCGCCGAGCCCCCTGAGAGGCCGAAGGAGCCCCTTCATCCCTCAGTGCTGCCTGACAGGAGCGTTCATTCACCGCTGCAGCTGGCGAGCTTCGAGCTTCGACCTGACGTCATCCACCCGGACGGTCAAGTTCAGCCAATCAGCTCGGAGAACTTTCAACCCACAGAGGACGACGGCGCACACGAGTGAGTGTCTCCTGCCTCATCTCAGCCGTCTCTTCGATTCTTCATGTCGCTCTAACGTGTTTCCTCCTTCAGGGTCGCGGATCGCCGCGCGGAGCCCGAGGACCGGCTGAACAGTAAGTGAAGCAGCCGCCCGTGAGTTCGAACCCTCTGATCGTGGTCCACGTCTTCACATGTGTCTTTGTCTCAGTGTCACAGGGGGGCACAGGTAACCTGTCTCACATCACTCCTAACACCTCACTGGGCTTTGTTCAGGCCACGCCGTCCCGAGTGTTACCGTCACCCACCGTCAACACGAGAGAGGCACTGGGTGAGCACGCCGCCCGGGCGCCACCGCGGGGTTAAAAAAGGAAGCGTTTAAGTTTCCCGTGACGAGTGTCTGACCTTTAATCTGTCTCGTATCGTCCAGATGTGATCATGGACATGTTCCAGGCGCCGACTCTTCTCGAGGATCCGTTCAACAACACGTCGGTGCTCCACGCTGAGAATCACGCCGAGCACGGCTACCCGACAAACGGTAACTACTGCACGCTGCGAGCAAGTTAAAGAAGATCTGATGAAGACGTCATGCTCTTATTGTGAAGTCTTTCTTTGTTTTATTTTGAAGGGGGCGTCTCCTCGTTCACTAAGCCGTCGTCCTCAGCCCCGTTCACAGTCTTCCAGGACGACACGGACAAAGAAAACGGAAGGTAAACACGATACCAGCTCACCTGTTTGATGCGTCGCTGCGATGACGTTAACGTTGTTCTTTTCTTTGTGTGTTCAGCGCCGCTGCTCCGTCTGTGGCGGAGAAGTCTAAACCAATCAGAGCTCTGGCTGAGATCCCGGTGTCCAACAAACCAAACGTGAGTATGATGAAGAACGAAAACTAAAAATATAGATTGAAGTCGCCGTCACAACGATGATGAACGAGATCATTCAGAGGTTTTTAATCTGTAACTTCCTCCTGCTGCGATCTTTGTGCACCTTCGTTCATCGCTCGAGATGTCGGAATCTGTTTTATCGTTAACGCTTACGTAGCGTTCAGGCTGCAGGTCACAAAGTTTAAAGTCGTTTCACCTTTTTTGAGTCCTCGTTTCTACAGTCGTACGGAACTTCGAGAACTCAAATCCTGATCAGACACCAGCACACAAATGTCTCAGTTCTGCATTTTTAACCCGTTGTCGTGTTTCCCGACCAGGACACTCCTCCGAGCCTGATGCCGGACGAGAGCACCATGTGGGGCGCTCGCTACAACTCGCTGAACTCTCTGGCCGCTTGTCCGAACAGCACCACAGACTTCGCCATGTTGGCTCAGTTTGTCTCCACACCGTTCACGCACAAGACACCGTCCAACAGCAACTTCTTCCCAGACCAAGGTACAGAACCAGAACCTGGACCAGGATGCACCCACACTCTTCCACTTCACAGATATGTTTGATTAAATCAATGCTTTGTCTCTCTCCAGAGAATAACTGTGACGGCGGCGACGCCGGTGATGAAGCTTTCATGAGACGTCAGCCCAACAAACTGAGTCCGATCCTGGAGCAGAGTCCGCTGAACGAGACCGGCGTCAGTCAGCTCGTCCCATCATCTGAGAGACACGGGACCATCGTCGGCGAAGGGCTCGCCACGGCGCCGCTCTCCCTGACCGCCTCCTCCATCACCATGGTGCAGCCTCCGCCTCCTGCCGTGCTGTCCTTCAGAGATCAGACCATCTGCCCCACCGACAGCTCCTCCGCTCTCAGGACCGCCGGGCCCGGATGGGAGGTGTACACGAGCCCCGAGCAGCCGCCCAAACCAGCGTCCTCTCTGAACCCGCCTCAGAGCGCGGTCCAACCCCGGAGCGAGCCGTTCACCATCATGGAGGATTTGGACAAACCCGCCAGCCCAGAACGAGTCCAGAAACAAGTCGGCGACGTTCCCATGAGCCCCGAGTGCGCTCTGAACCCGGACTGGCTCGCCATCAGGAGCCCCGAGGTCACATTCAAACCGGACCTGGATGCCTTCCTGAGCCCCCGTCAGCTGAAGAGCCGCGACGTCCCGATGAGTCCGGAACCGCTGAAGCTCTGCACCGACGTGCCCATGAGCCCGGTGATGATGAGTCCAGACAGAGCGCCAAGCAACGACTTGTCCATGAATGCGACGCCGGCCCAGACCACCACCGCGGTCCAGCTGATGTCGGATCCCTGGGACGACGGACTGATCTCTGATCTGCTGTCCAGTCTCACCCCGCCTCTCCCGTCTCACCCCCGCTGCATCACCTGGCCGTGCAATGTGCCGAACATCAGCCCAAAGATGACCATGAGCATGGGTACCAAGACGAGCCAAGACTTCTTCATTTGTGTTTGTTATTGTCTGTGAAGCTCAGTAATGAATCTCGCCCCGACAGGAAAGGCGTCGCTGCGAGTCGACTGTATCCTCGGAGAAGGCGCCTTTGCGACGGTCTACCAGGCGACTGACCCCATGACCTCCGAGAGGATGGTGTTAAAGGTGAGACGATGGAGGATGAAGTGTCTTAAAGAACCGGACCTTTGATTCACAGTGCAGGTTCTGATCTTTGTGTCTTTGTGATGTCACTGCAGGTGCAGAAGCCGGCCAATCCCTGGGAGTTTTACATCAACACTCAGCTGGACGCTCGGCTGCATTCCGACCTGCGTCACCTTTACAGCAACGTCCGCTCGGCTCACCTCTTCCGCGACGGCAGCGTGCTGCTCGCCGAGCTTCACAACTACGGCACTCTGCTGGTACGTACAGGCGGCGTTTCGTGATGTGACGCGCCGCGGCGTGAACGTGAACTCACGCTCGTCTCCGTGACTCTTTCAGAACGCCGTGAACATCTACAAGACGCTGAGCGACAAGGTGATGCCCCAGCCGCTCATCATGTACTTCACCGTCTGCATCCTGAACATGGTGGAGCGGCTGCACGACATCCACGTCGTCCACGCCGACATCAAACCCGACAACTTCCTGCTCGGAGAGAGGTAACGACCAATCGTTTGTCACCGTTCTGCTCGGGCTGTTTGGGGGAGTTCGCGTCACCTCTGCTGTCGTCGTGTTTTTTAGGTTCTTGGAGAACAAGTGTTTTGAGCCGGAGAACGTGGACCACGGCCTCGTCCTCATCGACCTCGGACAGAGCATCGACATGGAACTTTTCCCAGAAGGCACGGCGTTCACCGGCAAGTGTTTGACGTCGGGTTTCCAGTGCACCGAGATGCTGAGCGGGAAACCCTGGAACTATCAGGTGAGATGTAACATCATGTGATCTCCAGGCAGCACACTGACGTCCAGGCACACACGACTCACCGTATCGCGTGTATTCTGTTTCAGACGGATTACTTTGGACTCGCAGGGACCGTCTACTGCATGCTGTTCGGGACGTACATGCAAGTCACCAACGAAGGCGGCGTGTGGAAGACGAACGGTGTGTTTCGAAGGTGAGTCGACAACAAACATCAACCAGGTCACCAACAGCAGACACAGCAGCAGCTAATATTACTGACTAGTCCAACAGCAGTCAGCCCAGCTCGGCGTCTGTCTTTCAGCCTTTACATCGCGTGAGAACAGACGTGCGAATGACAGACACCGCTCACCTGATGAACATGTTTGTTCTGCAGGAATCCTCACAGCGACTTGTGGCAGGACTTCTTCCACACTCTGCTCAACGTACCGGACTGTTCGTCCCTGCCGGACCTCCGGAGCCTTCGCTGTAAACTGACGTCGGTCCTTCAGCAGAACTACAGCAGCAAGCTGGCGTCCCTGAAGAGCCGCCTGGTGGTTCTGCTGCTGGAGAACCGCAAGGCCACTCGGAGATGATGACGAGAACTCACCTGTTGTTTTACTTGAAGTTTTAAAATGACGTCACTGCAGCACCTGTACATAAAAAATGTATTGTATATTATTTTTACTGTTTTTAAGGTTCAAAATGTTTTTTTCAAATCAACATTTTTCTTTTGTGAAGAATAAAATTTGTGTTGAAGTGTCGTCGATTTTCTTTGTTATATTTATCAGTCAGTCTGTGGAGACGTCACAGAGACTGTCCAGGTTTTAGACAGTCTGTGGGGATGTCACAGAGACTTCATCCAGGTTTTAGACAGTCTGCAGGGACTCTCCTTTTTGTTTTTTGTACTGCAGTACTGATTTTTAACCACTAGGCGTCAGTCATAAAGGACTGCTGGTTGTTGGTTATGAACCCATCTCTGCATGTGTGTTTTGCTCTTTGTGTCACATTTTAACTGATTAAGTTTTATTTTGTCAAAGCAGACATCAGATTTTAGACTCATCTAACCAGTTTCTGTCTGTGGGTCTTAAATCGGACCAGGATCAGGGTGTTGTGAATCCTCAGTGTGTCGTTCGTGTTCAGACCTGCTTCAAACATTTTTCTCTCTGGTTGCGTCGTCTCGCCCTCGCCCTCAGGTTTACAAGCAGCAGACAAACACTGTGGTAAAAACATGAAATCATTTGCTGCAGGACATTTTGTGTCACTTAATCAGCGATAATTATCTTCACGACTGCTGTAACTTTTAACCTTTGTAAACAAACAGTAAATGAACTCTGTAGTTTGTTTGCTCGGCTCGTCCTCGCTCAGTTGAAGCTGGTTCAAGTCTCAAAGTCTTCACTGGAATTTAACGTCCACATTTTTCTCTTCTTTGAGTCCTCTGGGCGTTTCTGTCACAGAACTTCAGTCAGCACCTGAAGGCAGCGTCTGCCTAATGCAAGCCTGATGCCTTCAGGTGCTGTCAGAAATGTCTAAACTGGGACCTCTCAGGGATGTCACGGAAACTACATCCAGGTTTTAGACAGTCTGTGGGGACGTCACGGAGTCTACATCCAGGTTTTAGACAGTCTGTGGGGACGTCACGGAGTCTACGTCCAGGTTTTAGACAGTCTGTGGGGAAGTCACGGAAACTACATGAAGTTTGATTTTCGGCTGCATTCCAATAAAAAGTTATTAAGCTTTAACCATGTCTCAAACTATGACATGTTGAGTCCTTGAATTTGGGGTCATTTGGCCTTGAAAGTCCTTGAAAAGAAGACCCTAGACTTGAGATGAAGACTTGAATGTTTCTGGACACTCTGTACATAAAGACAGCGTTACACAGGAGGAGCTCACTGTTCCAAGCAGCACCTGAACGCAGCACAGAGGAGGTGTGCAGGAGCCTGGAGGTTCCTCCAGACAGTCTGATCTGAGTCATGGAGAGCCGTGGTGGACTGACGGACGAGGAGGTGTCTGCTGCCTGTAAAGAAGGAGATGCCATCACGAAGGTGAGCTTGACTTCATGTTTAATGTTTCACTGACCTGATGATGTAATGCAGTCAAACCTGTTGGCACAAACAGGTTTGACTGAGACGCCTGAGAGGCTGAACGCTCACACATGATGTTTGTATGATATGTTTAATGTATCTTGAGTCTTTGAAGGCTGTTTCCAGGATTTCCAGGCTGGTTTTTCTTGCTTCCACCTCAGTGCCTGCAGCTCGTCTTTCCAGAAACAGAAGCAGACTCCTGGTTTCTCTCTGAGTAATCCTCAGAACTAAGTCTGACCTTTGCCAGTGAAACCAGTTCACACTGCGGCCTGAAGCTGATCCAGAGTCACACTGAATTCAATTCAGTGAAGCAGCTGGAAGAAGTTCTTAATTCAGATGAACTTTAATTAAAGGCAGCAAAATGTAATCAGAGTACTTACACTCAGTGACTGCTCCAGTTTCAAGATTATAACGAGATCATGCATGGCTGCCTTGAATACACATAAAGAGACATGGATCATTGAAAGTGCTTGAATTCATAGATTATTCTCCTTGTAAAAGTATCATCATGTGACAGTGATGAATCTGGATCTTGTGCTGGGTCCTTAAATTTTCAGCTGACAGTCAGATATTTCCATCAAGTGTTGGTGGAGACCAAAAACGGAGCTAAAAGTCAGAAAACATGATGTAGAGATGTACCTGTACGGTGTGACATCACTGATGGGTGTGTCTACAGGTGTGTGTTTGTTTTTCACACCTTCAGCCACATTTGGACAGAAACATGACTAATGTTAATATTCTGAGTCTTTAGCTGCCTAATGTTGTTGTTGATGTTCTGCATGTGCTGCAAAACCAAAACTCTGAGCTAAAAGAGGCTGAAACGCTGTGTGTGTTGATTGGTTCAGGACTACATGGTGCAGCAGACGATGCTGAGGGTCAAAGATCCGGCGAGGTCTCTGGACTTCTACACTCGGATCCTGGGCATGACGTGAGTCTGAACCTGAACCTGAACGTCAAACGTCTGTCGGTGTCCGAGCGTTAACCTTCGACCTCCGCTGTGTTTTTCCCAGCTTGCTCCAGAAAATCGACTTCCCCTCGATGCGCTTCACCCTCTACTTCCTGGGTTACGAGGAAAAGTCGGAAATCCCATCCGACATCAAAGAGAGGACAGCGTGGACCTTCTCACGCCGAGCCACCATCGAGCTCACGCAGTACGTCAAAGAAACACACCCGGTGACCTCGATAACTTTCTGATAATGAGTGTTTAATGAGCGTTTGTGTGTCTGACAGTAACTGGGGCTCAGAGTCAGATGAAAGTCTGTCGTACCACAACGGGAACAACGAGCCGCGAGGGTTCGGTGAGCAGACTGTTTATCTGCTGAACAGTGTGTGTGTGTGTGTGTGTGTGTGTGTGTGTGTGTGTGTGTGTGTGTGTGTTGTAACCTGTCGTCTCGCTGCAGGTCACATTGGCATCGCCGTTCCTGATGTTTACGCTGCCTGCAAATTATTCGAAGAGCAGAAAGTGAAGTTCGTCAAGAAACCAGACTCAGGTGAGTGATGTGACTCTTTAAGACACTGCAGGTCCAACATTTCTGTTGATCTGACTTCACTCTGTCTGTGTCTGTAGATGTCACCAAACATTACCATTAAATAATGCTTCATTTGCATATTTAAACACAAGTTTACGGTTTAAAGAATCAGCTCATAATTATGTACTTCAATTATTTCTTTCAAATGTTCAGTAATTTCCTAAAAATGGAGGAAACTGTTCATTTGTTGGGGACTACTTTCAGCGGTGGATGAATCCATATTGAAATTAAAAGGACGGTTCTCGTGTCACTGCTCGTCAGTGAACAGATTAACTGTTGGTTTGAGATTTGTTCATAATCATAAGAAATGTTGTTTTAGTTCTGACCAGGAGGTGGCGCTCAGGTTCAAGCGTCCGTCAGCAGGTTGTGGGTTCACTGACCGTGTTCGCTCTTGATGAGGTCTAACCTCCGTGTTTGTCTGTCACAGGTAAGATGAAGGACCTGGCCTTCGTTCAGGATCCTGACGGATACTGGATCGAGATTTTAAGTCCCAACAACATGGTGTCCTTAATGTCGCCTTGAAGCAGAGACGCTGCTGATGAACAGTCATATAGAAATAAAGTTTATTATGATGATGGTTGGATGACTGTTTACATGACAAACCTCTCACATAAACTGTTTCAATCAGCTCCTGGTCCACTTCTTCTTCTTCTTCTTCTGTCGCTTGAATTACATTTTTTGAGTTTCACATTAGAAAAGTATATATATATATATATATAATATTGTAATATTGTATTTTTACAGTAAATTACTGTCTAATAATTACAGTAAATTAATTAGTTTACAGTGGTTAAAATCACAGTAATGTTCTGTGTTTCTACAGTATTACTGTAAAACAGTATTTCAATGTTAAACTTTAAATTTACAACAATAGAAACACAGTACTGTACTGTGTTTTCACTCAACCACAGAATTACAGTAAAACTTTATTTTGATTAAAACATTAGATGGAGCTGTGTAAAATGTCAAGTGATGTCATGTGATGGCTGAAAATAAGAAGTCAGAAAGAAAAGTTAGTGTTCACCTTCTGTGTGACGATATCTCTGCTGCTGCTTCGTAGATATATTTTTATTTCACATGAATAAAACTACAAATATAATAAATATACTGATTACAGTATGCTGTAAAGAAGCGTCGACCATGAGGTTCTTCGTGTTTTTGTGGTTTAATGGTTTGTTGTTTGGCCTTTGACCTCGTCTTTGTCCTCACACGGTGTCCGTCCTCTTCGTCCTCTGCATTGTCTGCCTCTCTGTGTGTCTCTCTGTAAAGCGCCGGCCCGGCTCATGTCACCCATTTTTACGGCCGGTCACTTCAAAGCGGCGTCCCAGCGTGAGAACCGTGTCGGCTGACCGGTGGCGGATTTACGGCCCGCGGAGCTCGTTCCCAGGCCTGTCAGCCTTTAATCCTCCATTCAGCTGGAAGTGACGCGGCTTCTTCTCCGGGAGGATTTAAGAGTGATTTCAGAGTGTAAATCAACTCTGTGTGTGTGTGTGTGTGGTTCAGAGATATTATCAGGTATTCTTCATGATATTTTAGTCCTTTTTAGTCATTATTAGTCTGAGCTAATCACTACGCTCATAAAGTGTTGAACTGTTCCTGCTCAAACTTCACGATCGAAGCTCGTCCACACTGAAACTTAAAAATAAAAACACGTTAGCAGCAGTTTGATGACAGCAGCAGTTTTGTTACTTCGTCTTTATTGTTTGTAAAAAGGCACACACAGTTTTTATTACAGTTTAAATAGAAAAAACGTTTAGTGTGTTTACAATCATCATCATCATCATCATCATCGTGTTAATCTTCATCGCTGTCGTCCTCGTTAGTCGGGTTAAACTTCAGTGAGTCATCTCAGGCAAACGTTGGTTCATCGTCTCCTGTCGTGTGCTCGCAGTTTAAATAAAGTTTAAAGGTTTATAAAAGAAAAGGGTTCAAACCAACGACGTGTCTGACTTCCTGTCTGTGGCTCCAAACCCATCAGTTCCTACCGGAGATGTAAACCTTTAAAAACAAACTCACAAACCGAGGAAACATTTCATTTGTTGGGGACTATTTTCAGCGGAGGATGAATCCACATTTGGTGGATTGATCTTACAGTGTGGTTCACTGTTTCAGTGATGCGTTCGGTTGGTCTGAGTCTGTTTCTGGATTTATTGACAATCAGAGAAAATCTTTATTAAAGTTAAATAGAGAATTTAAGGCAGTTTGTTCACGGAGGAAGAGCGTGAAGTCGTCACGTGTTAATGAAGAGGAGCGTTTGTTTTGTTAGTCAGAACACTCCGACCTCGGTGCCCCACGGTCTGTACGGTTTACTGCTGCAGTGCGGAGTCTGGGAGGAGGAGGAGGAGGAGGAGGAGGAGGAGGAGGAGATGGGAGGACTGGTGGTGGCGGTGGTGAAGGAGGAGGGAGGGATGATGGGGAAACCTCCATGGAGAGTGATGGGAAACGACGCCGAGAGGGAGAGGAGGGAGGCGGAGAGAGGAGTGGGAGCGCAGGGGAGGACGAGAGACGAGGAGGAAGAGGAGGAAGGAGAGGAGGAGGAGGTGGTGGAGTCTGCGAAGGAGGAGAAGGAGGTGCTACGCTGGGTGGCTCCACCTCCTCCGGCGTCCGTAGTCAGTCCGTACGAGGCGGCCGGCAGAGGGCGGAAGGTGGCCGCGGAGGCCACGGCAGCGGCTGCAGCGGCAGCCCAGTGATGAGGGTGGAAGGGGTGAGGTAAAGGGGGCTGCTGCTGCTGCTGGTGGGGGTGGTGATGGGGGTGATGGGGTGAATGGGAGGTCATGGAGAGGGTGGCGGCTTCGCGCTGGGAGACGCAGGAGGTGAGGTGGGAGAGGAGGCGGGAACGCAGCGGGTCGCTGGAGTCCAAACCCTCCACAGAGCTCAGGTAACGGGAAACCTCCGTCACACACTCCCTGAAGCCCAGAGACAGGAAGTCCAGAGCCAGAGCGTGGGCGTCATAGTAACCTGAGAGACAGACAGACAGACAGGCAGAGAGACAGGCAGACAGAGTCAGACAAACAGAGACAGACAGACAGACAGACAGACAGGCAGAGAGACAGATCCTGGTGTTAACAGCAGCTTCTCTTCTCGTATCAGACGCTGAGCGTGGACTGATCGATGCAGAGCTGCTGGTTCACCTCCTGAGCTGCCGAGGCGCCTCTGAACCAGGAAACAACCCGACTGATCACTTTATATTATTATTAAGATATTTTAAGGACGTTAGTTGTGATGAAGCTTCCGAACGTTTCAGGTTTATGAGTGAAAACTGAGCGACAGAATCACTCAGACTTCATCTGTACAGCAATATTCATGCACATAAAATGTAACAGTCTGAGGAAAAAAGACAATCATCATCTGAAATAACACAGGACGCAATATAAAAATCAGACCTGTACAAATGAACAAATACTCTGATAAAACAGAATAAAAGTTACGCAAATATACAGACAGACACTAACCAACTAAATAAATAGAAGTAACAGAGTCAAATATAGAAATGTATAAATAGAGTTCAAATAACAGCAGATTAAAAATAACAGTCTTGAGTTCACTGCTGTTTTAATACAGCAGACTGTAACGTAACCCTTCAGAGTGACGGTGGACCGGCAAAACATGTACACGTAAAGTCATACTAATAATAATAATAACAGTAACCGTATTGATACAGAGTTTACAAAGAGCTCTGACAGACAATGTGAATATTTACAAACACGGTAAGAAGAAAAAGAATTACATAAATAAATGATTAATATAGAAATAAGTGCTTAAACATTAAACTCCTTTTTGTTTAACCAGTAAAACTTTTCGTCTCTTTAAAGCGTCCGTTCACAACAACAGTTAATTTTTGTCGTCTCTGACTTTAAGCCTTCAATCAAGCTCATTAGCTGTTTTGTAGCATCCAGTTTTATTAATTATTCTGTATAATAATTTATATTTATTCAGCATGAACTGATGTATGACAGAGGAAAGCTTTGCAGACAGAAATAAAAATGTCTCTTGTAAGAAACAGCATCAGATTTGTCCCGTTAGCGCCTGAGCTAACGTGCTAACATGAGTTAACATTACTGTTTTTGCCAGTGTTGTGCCAGAACAGGAGCCAGAGAAGCCGGCAAAGGAGAGCGTGAGCGAGTGAGTCGTTAGCAAAGTTGTCGACTTTGTTGCGTTCAAGTACAGCTGTCCGTATTTACCACAGTGGAAGTGATCACGACTTCTCTATGGCGATCAGCTGACTGTGTGTTACCCAAACAAACGCTGCAGAGCGACAGCCTGTGAACGCAGCCAGCACCCCCCTCTCCTCCCCCGACACCGCCGCCGGCTTTATGAAAGCAAACAGCGCTGCTCAGGGTCAAGTGGAGCTTTTATCCCTGCTGAGATTTTCCCATGGACTCACACACTCACACACACACACACACACACACACACACACTGCTGACATCACTGACAAATCAAAGTGACTTCAAAGAACGAGACGCGTCCCCTCACATATCATGAGAACCTGCTGAGCCGGTTCTGTCTGTGTGTTCTGGTTACCTTTCCCTCCGGTCGCCTGCAGAACCTTCAGGTGGTCCACGGTCATCTGAAGAATCTCAGCCTTCTCCAGTTTAGCCGAACCCTGAAGAAAAGAAACAAGTTAAAGAACCATGAAACCATGATGGAAGGAGCGAACTACTGAACGATATAACACAATGAAGTCATAAATACACGATTTAAAGACATAAATATAAATATAATAACTAAAAATTAATATAATTAATAACTTCACCTCCTTCATGTTTAATGTGAGTTTATCACAACATGAAGTCGTTCATTTAGCTAACAATCTACAGAAGTTATACGATTTATTTCCTCGAAGAAACAACTTCATTTTGTTTTCTTAAATTAAATTACGTCGTCGTCTGGGAAAGTTTCATTATCTTCAGATCTCCATAAATTATCCCATTACTTCTTATTTAATTGTCATATTTGTTATTTTCACATGAACTCTCTTCACAACCAAATTTAATGACGATGTATCTCTCCGTCATATGTACCGTAGCTCATTAGCTGTTTTGTAGCATCCAGTTTTATTATTTATTCAGTATTTTAATTTATATTTATTCAGTATAATTATTTATATTTATTCAGTATGAACTGATGTGTGACAGAGGAACATTTTGCAGAGAGAAATAAAAATGTATCTCGTAAGAAAACCGTCAAATTTGTTAGCTCGGATGCTAACGGGACCTCGTGACGTGACTCACCTGCTTCTCGAAGGCGGTGGGGACGAGCCTCCGTAACTCGGACAGACTGTTGTTGATTCTGTCTCTGCGTCTCTTCTCGATGATCTGACGGAGGAAACGATAAAAACATTTGAACGTGTCAGTCAGCCGTGACGCCATTGTCGGCGCTCTGACATCATCGATGACCTCACCCCTCTGCGCTTCTTCCTCGCCATCACTTGGGTGGTCGTGGTCGGCGATCCACATCTGATGAAGGACGCCTTCACGTGCCTGAAGACAAAAAGAGAAGTGAACGAAACGAACATAGGTTTGATTCATGGTTTTAAAAGTTACCTGACAAAACTGAAGAATTAAAAAATGAAATAAGTCAAAAGTCAAAGAAAAAACTTTAAATGTCTTTTTGCTGTTTTACGGACAAACATTCAGTTTCTGGATCGTTGATTTGCCCATAAATGTTTTTTTACATACCTGTATTTTGAATATTTCCATTTTCTTTTATTTTGAACTTAACGTCTATGGAAGCCCCGAGCAGTCATACATACATTTCCTCTGTTTTCTTGTCATTATTTTGGAATAACAAAGAGATAACGGGATCATTTTCTCCAGAACATTTCCTGGTTTAATAATTTGAAATCTCGAGAAAACTATAGAAAATAAAATGAACTTTCTTAAATTATTATTTTACCAACAAAAACTACATAAAACATTATGCATTAATAATAATAATAATAATAATAATAATAATAATAATAATAGAAATAACACTGACATCAGTTCCTTCAGTATTTTATTTTTAAATGAAGTTACACAGACCCCGTTTCTTTTCGGGGCGTCGTTGAAAAGGATTGTGGGAAACGTAGGACATGTACAGAGTCAACAGGGAGCTGGTGTAATCAGATTACATTTAAAAAATGTGTCATTATATTATAGTTATGTTGTCGAGGATTACTGGAAAATATAACTAATTTGATTTAATGAATTTAATTAAACTAAATAATGAAAACAAAAAGTAATCAGATTACTTTTATTTACTGATTCCAAAAAGATCCCTTGTCATGTCAGAGTCAGACTTTAAATTAGACACTAAAAAACTTCTTTACTTTAATCTGAGCGTCCAAACTCTGATTTGATTTCATGTTTATATTTATAACATTTTTATTTAATTGCATTGATTTTTCACATAAAATAATTTGAAAAACATTTGAAACATTTAAATATTTTTTATGTTCTTTGATCTTTCTGGCTCTTTAAGTGACGCAGCAAACTGATGCAGAGTTAGAAAGGTCACATTCATGTGATCATAATTTATATAACGTCATGAACTACTTATTAAATTAAATATTTAAATTCAAATGATTTTTGAACTCAAATAAAAACTAAAATCTAAATGATAAAAAAGATTCATTGAAGAACTTTTATTATGTTTGTAACAGGAAACTTTAAATAAATCAAAACTTGAAGATTCAAAGTCATTTTTAAGCATTAACGCCACGTGCTTTAAGTTATATTTTATGTAATAATATACATTATCATATAAAGTTTGATGAGCCCGGTCCTTCCACACTCACCCAGGATAAATGCTCTCACTGCCCACATCGATGGTCTCATCCTCCACGTCACTTTCTGCCGAGCTGCTGTCCTCACACGGCCGCTTCATGGTGCACGGACGGCGGGCTGAGCTGTCTGTCTCCACCCGGGGAGGAGGTGTGGAGGTCTGGTAAAAGTTTCTCACCTCCTCTGAACACAAATAAACTTTCTGGTAGTTTCAGTTTAGTCTGTTTAATCCAGAAAGTTTCTGATCCGAGGAGACATGATGCAAACTTCTGTGGAGGCTGTTTAAAGTTCATAAAGTTCCAGGAGTTCTTCTTCTCCAGCGGTGTGTGTCCGGTAAATAGTCCGGGGCAGGTGGCTCGTGTGTCGGCTGCAGACTAGACTGGTGACCGGTGTGTGCTCCTCCTCCTCCTCCACCACCACCTCCTCTGCTGGAGCTTTCCCACGGAGCCTGGGAGCCACACACACACACACACACACACACACACATACACACACACACGTGCACGCGCACAGTGGACCCGCCCACGTGCACTCAAACACAACTTTGAGATGGAAGATTTGTGCAGCAGTCTCTGCAGGGCTGGACCTCTCCTGATAATACCGCCCGTCTGCTGCTTCAGACGGAGTGTGTGTGTGTGTGTGTGTGTGTGTGGGAATGAGGCCACTTCTGATAGTCAGAAAATAGTCATTATATAAGGCCACAGGCTAGTTAGCTTAGCTAGAACTTCACTAATAGAGTCTAAGCTAATTAGGAAACCACCTACCTAGCAAGTCACTAGCTACTACACAAAACAGGTATGAGACTGTTAGCAAAATGCTAATGTTAGGCTAAAGCTATCTGTCCACCAGGATGACATTAAAGAAGTCAAACTCGCCGTAGTTAACGTTAGCTTAATGTAGCTACAAGATAAAATTCTGCTAATACGTAATAATGACTCAGTATTGTTAGCGTGCTAACATGTTAGCATTCTGTCATTAGCTCAGTGGAATTTGAAAAAACAGACAAAAATAGAAAAAGAGTGTGTGTGTGTGTGTGTGTGCGTGTGTGTGTGTCAGTCAGTCAGACGTTCCCACACTGAAACCCAATCATCGTGTGAGAGAGGTCAGACACACACACACACACACACACACACACACACACATTGAAGCTGTTTTCACACCTGCTAATCTTTTTTGCTATACAACAAGAGTTTAATGTAGAATTATAACAGCCACACACACATGCACACACACACACACTCTCTCTCTCTCTCTCATTGGCTGAACTCCTCCTCATCTCACTAACAGCGAGTCCATCTGACATTAGCCTATGTTAGCAGTTAGCTACATTAGCACTAGCTCCAAACCAACTGGATCCTCAGCGTTAGCTGTATTAGCTTTATTATATTAGCTTTAGCTCTACTGCTGCTTATCAGTGTTTCCATCATAAAGTCTGTAGATCACCTCGGTAGTGTAACATTATTACCTGTGCTCCAACCCGGTCCAATCCAGCTGCTGAGCCCGGTTCTATTAGCATGCTAAGGGCAGATTCAGCTAGCACCAGCTAATTAACAGTTAGCTGCTTTAGCAAGTTGGTTAGGCTAAAGCTATCTGTCCATCAGGACAACATTAAAGAAGTCAAACTCAAACATCTGATTTAACATGAACACTTAAAGTACAGCTTAAGCTGCTGCCAACAGTGTGTGTGTGTGTGTGTTGATGGAGGTTTATTGGTGTCAGGGGTCGTGGAGGACAAGCAGGTCCATCCTGTGGCAGGAAACACTGAGTGTGTCGAGGGAGGAATATCTGTGTGAGTGTGAGGAGGTTAATATCTGAGGGAACGCTGGGCCGGAGCAGCAAGCAAGCCATTACTCGGAAATCCTTCTGGAACAAGAGAACATGAGCGTGTGTGTGTGTGTGTGTGTTTGGAGAGAGAGAATGGGAGGAAGTGGTGTATTATTCTCAGTTAGACGGTCCTCGCCGCCCGTCCGTCGCTACGACGCCTCAGACCTCACACCGCTCGAGCCCTCGTTCCCACAGGACGTCCAACACACACACGCACACACACACACACAGGTTTAAAGTGTTGTTCTTTAGTTTAATTGGACAACCTCGAAGTCTGAAGTCTAAAACAGTCCAATCAGACAAGAGCACACCTGAACAACTGTACCTGAACTCTATGAGTAGCCCAAAGCGATACATTGCAGCTAGCGCTATGAGCTAGCTGGTTCAGCTCCTGGCATCCCGGGGCTGAGTCAGTTCAGTTAGCTAACCGAGCTAACCACAGTTAGCAGTTCGCTACTTAGCAATCTTCACACCAAGTAATGTAGCCATTGTTAGCAGTGAGCTAACTAGGAGGAAACAACTAATGTGATGTCATAACATTAGCTAATGTTAGCTTTACATCCAAGCCAACTGAGACAGCTGATGTTAGCAGTTAGCTACATTAGCACTAGCTCCAAACCAACTTGATCCTCTGTGTTAGCTGTTAGCGTTATTATATTAGCTTTAGCTCTACTGCTGCTTGTCAGTGTTTCCATCATAAAGTCTGTAGATCACCTCGGTACTGTGACGTTATTCCCTGTTGAACTCAGAGGCTGTACTCCAACCCGGTCCGGTCCAGCTGCTGAGCCCGGTTCTGTTAGCATGCTAACGGCAGATTCAGCTAGCAGTTATGTGGTTAGGCTAAAGCTATGTGTCCATCAGAACGACATTAAAGAAGTCAAACCTGTCTGGCACTGAATCAACTACAATAATAATGTGTGTGTGTGTGTGTGTGTGTGTGTGTGTCCTTTAATTCACTCCCACACACTGCATGAATGTGTGTTGTTTGAGGACATAATGGTGTATTGTTGATGGAGGAAACCTGCAGACACGTCCTCGGGGAGCGTCGTACTACCAACCTGCAGGTGCAGCACTACTCCACTTCCTTCCTGTCACCTGACCCGCGTTTTCCATCAGGACACGGCGTGATTAATGTGTGAGTGTGAAACGCCGGAATGAAAGTTAAATATAATGTTACGGACACGTTATCGTTAAACATTAAAGTTAAATATAATGTTACGGACACGTTAACGTTAAACATGACAGGTGCTGTTTGGACGGCGTTATCGTCATCAGACGTGTGGAGAGTCTGTCAGTGCTCACTTAACCTCTGACCTCTGCTCGAAATAAAGGTGAAGACAGAGACACTGTCAAGAATAGTGATTCAATACAGGACCACAGACTGTCTAAAACCTGGACATAGTCTCAGTGACGTCCCCACAGACTGTCTAAAATCTGGACATAGTCTCAGTGACGTCCCCACAGACAGTCTAAAATCTGGACATAGTCTCAGTGACATCCCCACAGACTGTCTAAAATCTGGACATAGTCTCAGTGTGTTTAACAGCCAACAAGAGTTTTCTGAATGTTACACAAAGAACCTTTAAGAAACCCTTTATTCTATCAGAGGAAAGGAGGAGGAGAGGAGAGGAGGAGGAGTAGAGGAGAGGTCTGAACCTCTAATCTACAAACACGTCAACACACACTCGACAGCGTACGGGAATCCTCAGGACTGAGTGTGTGTGTGTGTGTTCAGGTGTGATTGGAGGTGTTGTTGATGATGACAGGTATGTTCCACACTCTGGACTTTAACTTTCTCACACACACACACACACACACATACACACACATACAACTTATCTCTCTCGACCAGACTCGTCTTCTGGTTTCAGTCTGTCAGCCGACGCCCCGTCTGCAAATTCACACAGACGAAACAGATTTCATAAAGACACACTCACAGACACACACAGTCACACACAGACACACACAGTGTTCTGGTTTAACGCTGACGGACACAAACAGGAAACAAACGTCGTGTTAAATTTGGATGTTTTGTTGAGCCGACCTCTGAAACAACATGACTGTTTCCTGCTGCTGACCACACACTGTTAGCTTTTAGCGTGCTAGCTCATCGCTAGTCAAGATAAAATACAAAGCACAGCTGGTCAGTTGGGTTCATCATCTGGGAACCACGAATGTCTGATTAAATCTTCGACCACAGTTCATGAAATCCGTCCAGTGCTTGTTGAGAAATTTCACTACAGGGAAAGGGTCAGTTGGGTTCAACCTCTGGGAGCCACGAAAATCTGAATCTAAAGGTTGAGATATTTCAGTCTGGACCAAAGTGGACTGGAGCCGAGACGCTAACGTGGCTGAACAGGTTTTCATCTTTAAATTTTTCCATCCAGACTTCGTCGTGGTTCGTCTGTACGTGATGAACAAACCGGGACTTGAACCTGCGAGCTGTTCATCACGTTCACCGCCCGTCAGTGAAGAGCTGACGGTCTCTCTTCATGTGAGAGTTGCTGTTAGCTCCTCTCAGATGTTCTGTTCAGCATTAGCTTCACCTCAGGAGGCTTTAACATGTCAGGCCGACAACACACACACACACACACACACATTCCTACTGCTGCCTGCATAGAAACACACACACACACACACTATGTCAGATTAACTTTGTGTAACTCAGACATAGTCTTTGAAGAAGTTTATCCCAGTCATATACAGCTGACATTTATTGATAATCAGGTGTGTGTTTCCGGCGAGGGCGGAGACACGCAGCACGGGACGCCTCGCTGGCTCGTCCTAATTGTATAAAGTTACCACCTGCTTGTTCTGTACCTCGTTAATACAGGTGTGTGTCTCGTTAAGACAGGTGTGTGTCTCGTTAGTATTAAAACAGTTCAGTGAGCGCAGAGGAAATGTTTGTGCAGACTAAAGGTGGACTGAAGAGGAATATTCTGTTAGATAAAAACATGTTGTTCATTTTGATTCCATCCATCTTTGTTCAACACATTTTGACTGTTGGACTTTAAACGCTGTGGAGTTCCTGAAATGTTTGGATCATCCTCCATCAGCTGTGCAGGTGAGTCTGATACAGCGTGAGCTTCAAAATAAATGTGAAGTCAGGAGGCCGATCTGTGCATGGAAAACTAGAAAGTTTCTCCGTTGCTAGGTCATTACTAAGGCTCGGGCTACTTGCTGTAGTAGTGAACTGTGTTCCATTACATACAGGACTCTACTGCTGTGACTGATTGTTTTCCAGGTGTTAGTCAGGCCCCGTGTATCTCCGTGGACGCTGACGTCCTCCATGTTAGTCTACCTGATGTGTGGACGATCGTGAACGCAGCCTGTTGCTGGATAACGATGCTGCGTTCTTTCGCCGCCAACGCTGCGATCTCCTCGACATGAAGGAGCGTTTTGTAGCTGACGTCCGGCCGTCAGTTAAAGACTCTGATTTAAACTGCAGAGCTCGGATCAGCGCCGGCAGCCTCCCCTGGTTCTGCTGCCTGCCTCCTCTTCAGGAACGTGACCCGAGCTCGGCGGCCTCCTGACCCCACACGTTCCTCTGATGGGAGTGTGTGTGTTTGAGTGTGTGTGTTTGTGTGTTGACATTTGAACAGAGAAAGTGGGTGTGGGAAAGACCTGCTCGCCCAACTCGACACACACTCTCACACACGGTCAGCTGATATCCAACTCCCCCAACTCTCCCAGCACTTTATCTGTATGTGAGCATCTGCTGGGAAAGTCCCGCCAGGAATATTTCAGCGTGACTGCAGAGACAGTTAAGACTGTCCAGGTTTTAGACAGTCTGTGACGTCCCCACAGACTGTCTAAAATCTGGACATAGTCTCTGTGACATCCCCACAGACTGTCTAAAACCTGGACGTAGTCTCTGTGACGTCCCCACAGACTGTCTAAACTCTGGACATAGTCTCTGTGACATCCCCACAGACTGTCTAAAACCTGGACATAGTCTCTGTGACGTCCCAGCAGACTGTCTACAACCTGGACGTAGTCTCTGTGATGTTCTCACAGACTGTCTAAAACCTGAATGTAGTCTCTGTGACGTCCTCACAGACAGTCTAAAACCTGGACATAGTCTCTGTGACGTCCCAGCAGACTGTCTACAACCTGGACGTAGTCTCTGTGACGTCCTCACAGACTGTCTAAAACCTGGACGTAGTCTCTGTGACGTCCCCGCAGACTTCTTCTTCTTCTTGGTTAAATTATAAGCTCCAACTTTTGCTGCTAAAACATAAATATGAATTATATGTTGAGTTTACATTTGTATGTTGACTCTCCAGCAGCTTTCAGCCGCCATCTTGCCAGTGAAAAACTTCGATGTGTGCCGTGAAGTTCAACAACGAAACGTCTTGATTTGGAGGAACAAGCAACAAAAGAAAGGCAGTTCGTACAGGTTGTTTGGTCTTTAACACGCCTCTGTCGAGCTGAACATCAGAGGAACTTGAGTTTTAATGTCACTTCAGCTTTGAGTCTTGAGTCTTGAGTTTTTGGTTTGAATCAAATGAGTCTTTGAGCTGCCGTGAGATACATGAATAGAAAAACTGGACTTTAAGACACAAACAGCATTTCTTTGCTTCCCATCAGTTTCTATAAATACGGAGCACGAGAAGAGCTTTGATGGCGTTGGACACTCGTGGAGAGAATGAAGGGGATTTCTTTGTCGTCCTTTAAGTGAATTAACATCTTGACCGATGAAAGAAAGGAAGGAAGACGGAGAGAGTGGCGGAGAGGAGAGGGCAGTGGATGAAGAGAGAAAAGGATAATTGTGTGTTTCTGCAGTGAAAGACTGTTATTCTTTGGTGCTGCTGAGAGGCGGCCATTGTTGAGCTCAGTTTTAGCAGTGGGACCGGTCATCTGAGATCACACATCCTGATAGTCGCCCTCGGACCCGATCTTCTCGCAAGCTGCCGGAGGAGGCTTACCCAAGATTATCTCCACGATGTAACACGAAACAAACACGAGTCCACGCTCAACCGCAGAGCCGAGACACCAACACATCCATGTCAGCGTGATACATCTCAGACATAACGCGTCAACGTTCTTACAACTGTTGTCAGAATTGGCCGGTTGATTCCACATCAAACTACGCAGGTTGTAGTTCCTCTCTAACATCCTGATGTAATGTTTTAATGTGGCCTTGAAGTCAGGTGACGTCATATAAAGAGCCAGAATGTCCACGTATGGAGGAAGTTGCAGTTACTAAAATGTGAAATGTTTCTCAGCAAACTTTATTTTGAAAGTTTAACCAGACGTTAAACACAAATTGTTTTGAACTTTATCGCAGAATAATCCAGCCAGCTGTTCATAGTGTCGTAGTTTGAAGCGTAGGACCACGTAGACTAAGTTTTGTTTTGATGTTTATGTACGGCAAAAACGAGGCAGATAAAAGAGGGCTGATGTAGCAACGGGACTTTGATCAAACTCTGGACTGGACAAGAAACTCAGATTAAGTCCTCCAATCCAGCTCCAACATGTTTCATCTTCAGACCTTCAAAGAACAAACAGGCTGGTCAAACTTCAGGTTATTTCTGGACGACTTGTTCAAAGTATTCTCCTGTTTGCAGACGACACTGTGATGTTACCTGAGTGTGAAGACTTAAACACCAACTTGAACTGACTTCATGTTGCTGTAAAGACCTCGACTGAGACCGAACAAAGAAAACTGAGTTTAAAAACGCTTTGTGCTGCATTACCTGCATGGATTTATTCTTTTTTCGACATATTTAACGTCTCAGAGAACCTGAAGACTACAGAGTCAGATCATGGCCTCCGTTCATTTCAACGGGCTAAAAGTAACTAAAGACGGAAACTTTCGATGAAAAGTCAAAAGTCAGCTGAAAGTGTTTGTTTGTTAACGTTGTGTTCAGGTGTTTGTGGGACGATGGGAAAAATGCCCCCCCACCCCCCCGTTCCCATGGTTTTCCCAGGCCGGCTCTCCCAGGGTGTTTGACCCGGCTTCATGCCCCTCTCTGCCCTCTTTCTGCCCCTCACGGTGCTTCCTGCCCCCTGCTGCAGCGACACAGGCTCTTATTGTAGCAGAGCCTACGCCTGTCACTGCCCATCACACACACACACACACACACACACACACACAGTGAATCAGTTAATTTCAGTCATTAGATCTGTAGTTAGTGTGCTGCATTCAAAGACTAAAAACACAGTGCGTGATTTACAGTTTACATCCAATATTCACAGAAGAACACATGACTGTGTGTGTGTGTGTGTGTGTGTGTGTGTGTGTGTATTACTGCTTTTATTTAGAAAATTATACAAAATAAAAGTCCTCAGTAAATGATGCATTCAGGTGTAATCAGTATTTCTCTTGTGGATTTTAAATGATGTATAAATATATTTGACATAAAACAGGATGCATTGTTATGTAAATGTAATCAAGTACTTAGTTACATTACATCACTGGTGTGTGTGTGTGTGTGTGTGTTTGTGTGTGTGTGTGTGTGTGTGTGTGTGTGTGTGCTGTGGTGGGAAACACAGCAGTGTTTCCTGATCTTGATCGTGTTTAACAAGGGTGGAGGAGTCGAACCATATCAGTGTGTGTGTGTGTGTGTGTGTGTGTGTGTGTGTGTCTCATATCGTCGTGGCGATCACTTTCAACAACAGAGGGAAGTGTTTCAGAGCAGAGGCCATTGTATCTGTAATGTGAGTGTGTGTGTGTGTGTTTGGACAAATGGAAGAGAGAAGAGCTTGAATGCATCGTGTTACGTTCACTTCTTTGTAAATCAGAGAGACGGTGACGTTCATGTCTGATCATCATCTGCAGAGACTTCATCCAGGTTTTAGACAGTCTGCGGGGACATCACAGAGACTATGTCCAGGTTTTAGACAGTCTGCGGGGACGTCACAGAGACTATATCCAGGTGTTAGACAGTCTGCGGAGACGTCACAGAGACTACGTCCAGGTTTTAGACAGTCTGCGGGGACATCACAGAGACTACGTCCAGGTCTTAGACAGTCTGCGGTTAGTCTTCTGGTTCTGGTTCTACATGTAGAACCTTTAAACGGTCTGTTGATCTCTGTACAGAACATTATAATAACGTTATAGTAACATTCTAAAAACTATCTCAGGACTCAGAATTTGACTTCAGGGACTGAAACCAAACAATCGCTGTTGTGCCGCTCGTTGCCTGAATCAACAAACATACGGACGGCTACACACACACTCTGTAACACACACCCACACACATTCTCTAACACACACACTGTAACACACACACACTCTGTAACACACACTCCGGCCGCCGTGCACTGCTTCCTTGCTTTCTGCTAACGCCGCTCTCTTTCTTCTTCTCTGATTTATAGCTCTACATCTCGGTCAGTCACGGAACGCCGTGCTGCCTTTCCTTCTCCGAGTCCTTCGCTCTCTTCCTCCTTTTCTCCCACTTCCCTCCTTCTTCTGTGGTATTTGGGACGGTCCTCCTCCTCGCTCATTGTTCTGGAATAAACTGGACGATGGCTCATTCGCTGGCGCTCCGCTTGTTTTTCTCCTCGTTTTATTTATCCAGAGCGAACTGGAACACCCCCCCGACCTCGACACACTCACGCTGTTTCACACATTCACACCTGGAGCATCCCAGAACAACCAGTCAAGACCAGTTAAAGACTGAAGACAGGACACTGCTGGTTCAGAGGTTCTGTTGCTGTGTTCACTGTTAGACTGGACACTGCTGGTTCAGAGGTTCTGTTGCTGTGTTCACTGTTAGACTGGACACTGCTGGTTCAGAGGTTCTGTTACTGTATTCACTGTTAGACTGGACACTGCTGGCTCAGAGGTTCTGTGAGATAGCATCAGTGTTGACGTGATGCCATGTTGGGAAAAAGCTCAGGAAACTTTCTTTAGTCACCGATAAAGATCAACAAAAACTCTCTTTGATTTTCTACCAAATCAGCTTCAGGCTCAGTGTGTGTGTGTGTGTGTGTGTGTGTGTGTGTGTGTGTGATCCTGTTATGTAACAAAGTTGTCAGAGTTAATTAAAAACATTAAAATGGACATGAAAGACGCACGCACACACCTACGAGCATGCACATGACAGCGGCACATGACACATGTGACACACACACACACACACACACACACACACACTGTGAGGTGTAGGTATGTGTTGTACAGAGCCAGGCTAGCAGATTCCACCTGTTTCCAGTCTTTATGCTAAGCTAAGCTAACCTTGAAGATAATCTGAACTGAGATCAGTTTATGTTCAAATTCATTTAGTTGAATCTGTTTAATTCGAAACACTGTGTGTGTGTGTGTTGTGAATGGGGTGATGAGGACGTGGGAGCAGACATATGTACACTGAGAGTCCAGACAGGCTGAGAAATGGGTCAGTGTCAGCCAGAGGAGATACAGTTACACACACACACACACACACACACACACACAGTTGCATAAGAAGAGAAAGAGAGACGACAGGAGAGGAAACGAGAGACAGAAGGTGAATCCTGCTGATCCACACTGACCTGTGATCAGGTGAACGGTGTCTCTGTCATTCGTACGTCTGTTCTCACACTATGTAACTTTGGGCTCCGGGTCAGGAGAGCATCAACGCTACGCACTAAGTCACACACCACCAACTATTTCACTGATTTTGGTGAAACTGGATCATATTTTATGGAGAAAATGTTTTCTGGTTTTCCCTCTGATGTCCTCCGGCTGCTCCGCCTCAACTCTCTGTGATTTACAGATTATGATGGACAGTGAAGTAAATCCAAGGATAGCCAGGCTGCTGTTAGCCTGCGTTAGGCTCAGTTTGTTAGGCTGCTGTTAGCTCATGTTATTAGCTCTCAGTTTGTTAGCTGCTGTTAGCTCATGTTAGCTCAGTTTGTTGAGTTTAGAGCACCAGGAGTGTTAGTGTTTGTACCACAGGTGGGAAGAAGAGGTTTACAGGCCCAGCAGTCAGCAGCTCTATGGACATAATGGCAGAGGAGAAGAGAGTGAAGAGGACGCTGACGGAGGAAGCAAGAAGAGAAAAGGGAGACAGTGAGCGAAAGCATGTTAAGGAGACATGTTGCGGTTTCTCCTTTGATTGACAGGTGTCTCGCTCGGTGGACAGATGTTACGCCCACGCCTCCATCTCTGTTTTTTTTATTTAGGACTTCCTGCTGCTCTCACCAAATCTGCAACCTCCTATTTATAGACATGGTGACCTTGACCTCTGCAGCTTTATTTAGGCTCAGAAACAGTCTGGGAAAGTGACGGGGTTTCCCGACAGGCTGCTTCAGCTGCAAAGGGTCTGTGCTTAACACGACAGGACAGTCCTGATCTTTGTGTTGTAGACAGATAATCAGAAATATTCATCATCACGTTGATGTCTATGATTTTATTTTTTGCGGGTTACACTGTTGTGTCTTTCATGTCACATGAAGTTTAATTATGAATATAAATATAATATTAAAAAACATGATCCAGCCTGACAGCAGATCAGTTCTGACTCATACTCTTTGGGGCGGTGTCGCCCCCTGCAGGCACTCCAGACACCTGCAGTAATATTAATTTTAATAACCTGCCCTGTGTGTGTGTGTGTGTTCATGTTCATCTTATGTTTTTATTATATGTTTATGTTTTATATGTTTTTATGTCTACAAAGAAAAGTCCCACACACTCAGTCAATGTTTATTATTCAAATTAAACAAAAGTCACCAAATCAGATGTGAATATTTAAATACACGCTGAGACGCCCTCTGTCCTCTTTCTCCTGCCATTATGTCCATACAGGCTGCTCAGCCCAGCTCTGGTCTCTTTCACGACACCGCTCCACTCCTGTAAACCCTCCTCCTCCTCTTCTTTTTCCTGGGAGTCCAAAAGGTCTGAGGTACAAACACTAACACTATCTAACAGCAGCTAACAAACTGAGCTAACATCAGCTAACAAACTGAGCTAACATCGCTAACAAACTGAGCCAACATTATCCAACACGCTGACAAACTGAGCTAACATGAGCTAACAACATCTACAGTTGTCAGCAGTTCACTTCACTGTCCATCAGAAACTCTGTAAAATCACTGTGTTGGACAGTATGTTGCTTCATATGTGATGAATTCATGTTGAATATACAAACATACACACACACTCTACTGTTCTAAAGCTTGCGTCATAGCAGGTTTGATTGACAGTCGTGTCACACGTTGTTTGAGTAACCAGGCTTCATTCAGCTCCACCCACGCTCCACATCTTTGTCCATCTTTGGGTGTTTGTGACGTCTGTCAGCTCATCATTGGACGTGTTAACCGTCAGAGCTCTGCTGCTCGTTAAACCGTTAATAAAACACTTCCTGTTCAGGTCTCTCAAAAAAGACTACAAAGATGGATGAGGTGCTGCAGCATCAACATGTTGCACCAGGACATCAAGAGTCAAACTGTGGTGACGCAGGAGTTTGACTCTTCACCTGTCTGTTCAGGTGTGCTGTCAAACATCACCATGACTCCTGTCTGTTTTCTAATGAACACTGTCTGAAGAAGACAAGCTGCATACATGCAAACATTTATCTGAACTAACAATCTTCACACACACAACTTCCCTTCTTTTTCTTCTTCTCTTGGTACCAGACACAGTGTGACCATACAGACAAAAATATAAAGTCACTATGAGGAAGTGACATCACAGTAACAGGAAGCAGACGCAGCATCTTCTCTGAGAGGCAGAATCACAATGGCTGACTTCAGATGGATTCAAGTTTCTGTTTGTTATCGTGGTGCTTCAGTTTGGCAAGTAAGAAAACATTTATCACAGATATTAATGACAATAACTTTGTTACTCTTAATAAATAACTTGTTACTTGTTAATCTACTTTTAATTTGTTATAACAATAAAATGATCATGTTAGAACAATAAATGTTCATGTTAGAACAATAAATGTTTGTTAGAACAATAAATGATCATGTTATAACAATAAAATGTTCATGTTAGAACAATAAATGTTCATGTTAGAACAATAAATGATCAGTTAGAACAATAAATGATCATGTTAGAACAATAAATGTTCATGTTAGGAATAATAAATGATCATGTTAGAAACAATAACTGACTATGTTAGAAACAATAAATGATCAGTGTTAGAAACAATAAATGTTCATGTTATAACAATAAATGATCATGTTAGAACAATAAATGTTCATGTTATAACAATAAATGATCATGTTAGAACAATAAAATGATCATGTTAGAACACACTGATCGCGTTAGAACAATAAATGATCATGTTAGAACAATAAATGTTCATGTTAGAACAATAAAATGATCATGTTAGAACAAAACTGATCATGTTAGAACAATAAATGTTCATGTTAGAACAATAATGTTCATGTTATAACAATAAATGATCATGTTAGAACAATAAATGTTCATGTTATAACAATAAATGATCATGTTAGAACAATAAATGATCATGTTAGAAACAATAAAATGTTCATGTTAGAACAATAAATGATCATGTTAGAACAATAAATGTTCATGTTAGAACAATAAATGTTTGTTAGAACAATAAATGTTCATAAAGAACACAATGATCATAAAGAACAATAAATGTTCATGTTAGAACAATAAATGTTTGTTAGAACAATAAATGATCATGTTATAACAATAATGATCGTTGTTAGAACAATAAATGATCATGTTAGAACAATAATGATCATGTTAGAACAATAAATGTTCATGTTAGAACAATAAATGTTTGTTAGAACAAATGATCATGTTATAACAATAAATGATCATGTTAGAACAATAAATGCTCATGTTAGAACAATAAATGATCATGTTAGAACAATAAATGTTTATGTTAGAACAAATGATCGTTAGAACAATAAATGATCATGTTAGAACAATAAATGTTCATGTTAGAACAATAAAATGATCATGTTAGAACAATAATGATCATGTGTTAGATCAATAAATGATCATGTTAGAAATACATGTTCATGTTTAGAACAATAAATGTTCATGTTAGAACAATAAATGTTTGTTAGAACAAATGATCATGTTAGAACAATAAAATGATCATGTTATAACAATAAATGTTCATGTTATAACAATAAATGATCATGTTAGAACACAAATGTTCATGTTATAACAATAAATGATCATGTTAGGAACAATAAATGTTCATGTTAGAACAATAAATGTTCATGTTAGAACAATAAATGTTTGTTAGAACAATAAATGATCATGTTAGAACAATAAATGATCATGTTATAACAATAAATGTTCATGTTAGAACAATAAATGATCATGTTAGATCATCAAATGATCATGTTAGAACAATACATGTTCATGTTAGAACAATAAATGCTTGTTAGAACAATAAATGATCATGTTAGAACAATAAATGATCATGTTATAACAATAAATGTTCATGTTATAATACAATGACTGTTAGAATAACTGTTCATGTTATAACACAATGATCATGTTATAACAATAATGTTCATGTTATAACAATGATCATGTTAGAACAATAACTGTTCATGTTATAAATAAATGATCATGTTAGAACAATAAATGATCATGTTAGAACAATACATGTTCATGTTAGAACAATAAATGTTCATGTTAGAACACAAATGTTTGTTAGAACAATAAATGATCATGTTAGAACAATAAATGTTCATGTTAGAACAATAAATGATCATAAAAAGAACAATAAATGATCATGTTATAACAATAAATGATCATGTTAGAACAATAAATGTTCATGTTAGAACAATAAATGATCATGTTAGAACAATAAATGTTCATGTTAGAACAATAAATGTTCATGTTAGAAATAATAAATGATCATGTTATAACAATAAATGATCATGTTGAACAATAAATGTTTGTTAGAACAATAAATGATCATGTTAGAAGAATAAATGTTCATGTTAGAACAATAAATGATCATGTTAGGAAAAATAAATGATCGTTATAACAATAAATGATCATGTTAGAACAATAAATGTTTGTTAAACAATAAATGATCATGTTAGAAAATAAATGATCATGTTATAACAATAAATGACTGTTAGAACAATAAATGTTTGTTAGAATTAATAATGATCATGTTAGAAAATAAATGATCATGTTAGAACAATAAATGTTCATGTTAGAACAATAAATGTTTGTTAGAACAATAAATGATCATGTTAGAACAATAAATGATCATGTTAGAACAATAAATTCAGGTTATAACAATAAATTATCATGTTATAAATAATAAATGTTCATGTTAGAACAATAAATGTTTGTTATAACAATAACTGATCATGTTATAACAATAAATGATCATGTTAGAACAATAAATGTTCATACAGAACAATAAATGATCATGTTAGAACAATAAATGATCATGTTAGAACAATAAATGTTCATGTTATAACAATAAATGATCATGTTAGAACAATAAATGTTCATGTTAGAACAATAAATGTTCATGTTAGATCAATAAATGTCTATGTTATAACAATAAATGTTCATGTTAGAACAATAAATGTTCATGTTAGATCAATAAATGTTCATGTTATAACAATAAATGATCATGTTAGAACAATAAATGTTCATGTTAGAACAATAAATGATCATGTTAAACAATAAATGTTCATGTTAGAACAATAAATGTCCGCGTTAGAACAATAAATGATCTGATACATTTTTATGTCTCTAACAGACATTTTCTCATTTTCTCTGGTCGTCTTCACAGCAGCAGCTTGAATCTTCTCTCCTCCTTCTTCACTGTCAGAGCTGACAGGAAGTCACTTTGTCCTTGTGAAAATGTGATAGACGATCAGCAAAACTGTGACAGTACAACATGGATATTCAGTAATTCAAGACAGAAAGCATCAGTAGAGCTGATTAAACTTGGACAGATTGGTGACAAATCTGAATCAGACAGACTGAGTACACAGAAATGTTCTCTGGTCATAAAGAAGGTCACAGATGAAGATGCTGGAAGTTACTACTGTCGACAATGGAAATCACGAGACTTCTCAGACTCTGTGGTTTATCTGTCTGTTGTTAGCAGTGGAGTATTTCCATCATCATATTTTCAGTTTCAAACTGTGAAACATCACACAATATGATCATAATGATGAAGTGAATTTGACTTTGTTGTCTTCCTTCCTCACATTATCTCCATCTTCACTATGACTGAACACAACATCAGTGATCAGTGGAGTGGCTCTGCTCTTGTGCGGTCATATGAACAACAGTGTCCACACACAGTGAAGTGGCTGTATGATGGTAAAGATGCGGATGAAGACTAAAGATCTGCAGACATCACAGTCTGACTGCTCTGCCTCTGTGACCTTAAGATTTTCATTTCATTCACACATCAAACTCTGACTTATTGAAGTGTGAAGTGACTGATGGTGACAGTGCAGCAGTTTCAGACTTCAGCCCTCAGGTGAGAAACCAGGTGAGAATAAGTCGAGCTGTTTAAAGTCACTTCAGACTGACGTGAATGATGACCTGAAATATTTGTTTATTTTATGGATGTTTGAATATTACGTCATATCACAGCACGAGTTTGGTGCTCAACAGTTTGCGACTCAGCCATCTGTTCAGGTGACGACACGCTAACAAAACCAAGACGAGCTTCCACAACCAGTCTCACCACCAAGAAAACCACCACCACCACTCAACAACAAAACCAAGACCAGAACTCAAACCAAACCACCACTGGCAAAAACCAGACCACCAAATAACAACAACAAAACCAAGACCAGAACCCAAAACCAGAATTGTCACACCACCAACAACAACAAAACCAAGACCAGAACCCAAACCAGACCACCACCAAGAAAACCACCACCAACAAACAAAACCAAGACCAGAACCCGTAAACCAGACCACCACCAAGAAAACCACCAACAACAACAAAACCAAGACCAGAAACCTAAAACCAGACCACCACCAAGAAACTACACCAACAACAACAAAACCAAGACCAGAACCCAAAACCAGACCACCACCAAGAAAACCACCAACAACAAAACTAAGACCAGAACCCAAAAAACCAGACCACCACCAAGAAAGCCACCACTCAACAACAACAAAACTAAGACCAGAACCCGAACCAGACCACCACCAAGAAGACCACCACCACCACCAACAACAAAACCAAGACCAGAACCCAAAACCAAACCAGCACCAACAACAACTGACAGCTGTTGATTTTATTTAGGTCAGCCCATTTTTTAAGAGGTTGTACCATGTTTTGCTGCCCCCATCCACAGCAGTGCATCGCTAGCTGCTGGTCATCCTCCTGTCAGCTTCCCGCCTGAGCAGCAGCAGCAGCTCCGGGAATAATAACAGCAGCTAACAAACTGAGCTAACATGAGCTAACAGTGCCAACAGTTTTACTTTCCCACCTTTAGAATTACCTGTCTCCGCCCTGATTGTTTCCACCTGTGTCCTTACCTTGTGTGTATATATAGTCCGTGTCTCCCTCTGTGCTATGCCAGTTCGTCTTGTGTTATGTCAGAGAACCAGAGCTTTGTCCATCGTCAGGCCTGGTTTGTCTGATACTTTTAATTCAAGAGAGATTGTTTGTTTTGTTTTTCTTTATTCTGGCCTTAGTTTTGTGATGTTTGATTTCTGAGATTAGTGCAGAGTTTTTCCTTCTAAAGTTGATTTTTATTTGTTTAATAAACCTTTATTTTGAAACTTTGGTCTGTGGAGTTGTGCATTGTCCAAGTCCATAGTTCGTGTCGTGACAGCTTCATCATTATTAAATATATGTGATGTGAATTCATGTTGAATATACAAACATACACACACATTCTCGCCGTTCTAAAGTTTGGCGGTCATAGCAGGTTTGATTGACAGTCAGTCACATGCGTTGTTTGAGTAACCAGGCTTCATTCAGCTCCACCGCCCACATCTTTGCCCATCTTTGGGTGTTTGTGACGCCTGTCTGCTCATTGGACGGTGTTAACCGTGTCAGAGCTCTGGCTGCTCTAACCACATTGAAAAACACTTCCTGTTCAGGTCTCTGAAAAAAGACTACAAAGATGGAGGAGGCTGCTGCAGCATCAACATGTTGCACCGTGGACATCAAGAGTCAAACTGTGGTGGACGAGGAGTTTGACTCTTCAATTGTCTGTTCAGGGAAAGGTCAAACATCACTATGACTTTCTGTCTGTTTTCTAATGAACACTGTCTGAAGAAGAATGCTGCATCCATGTAAACATTTATCTGAACCAACACCACACACACAACTTCCCCTTCTTCGGCTTTGAGAAACATGTCTGTCACAACAGATTTGTGGTACCAGACACAGTGTGTGACCATACAGACAAAAATATAAAGCTACTAAGTGAGGAAGTGACATCACAGTAACAGAAGCAGACGCATCTCTGTACTAAAGCTCGACTTTAGATACTAAAGAGTCAGAAGAAGAAGAAGAGAGGCAGAACTACCATGGCTGACTTCAGATGATGGATTCAAGCTTCTCTGTTTGTTATCGCGGTGCTTCCAGTTTACAGTAAGAAACATTTATCACAGATATTAATGACAATAACTTTGTTACTCTGAATTTACTCCATAAAATATCTGATGAGCTCAATTTATTGAACTAAGACAACAAAACCTGTCGATTGTTTCTGACGCGGGTGAGTTCAGTGAACCGGCCACACTAACTGTGAACATAACATATTTCATTTTCTCTGGTCGTCTTCACAGCAGCAGCTGAACTTCCCCGCCCTTCTTCACTGTCAGAGCTGGACAGAAGTCACTTTGCCTTGTGAAATGTGATAGACGATCAGCAAACTGACAATACAACATGGATATTCAGTAATTCAAGTCAGTATACAGAGATTGATTACACTGACAGATTGGTGACAAATCTGAATCAGACAGACTGAGTGTTACACAGAAATGTTCTCTGGTCATAAAGAAGGTCACAGATGAAGATGCTGCAAGCACTGACTGTCAGATAATACAATCAGATTGAAGTACATCCAGACTCACAGCCTGGTGTTTATCTGTCTGTTGTTAGCAGGAGTATTTCCATCATCATATTTCCAGGTCACAAAACAAAAATATCACACAACATTGATTCGCAATGATAGTTAATTGACTTGTTGTCTTCCTCACATTATCTCCATCTTCACCAGTGACTGAACACAACATCAAAGTGATCAGGTGGGAGTGGCTCTGCTCTGTGCGGGGTCATATGAACAACAGTGTCCACACAGTGAAGTGGCTGTATGATGGTAAAGATGGATGAAGATCTCAAGATTCCAGACATCACAGTCTGACTGCTCTGCCTCTGTGACCTTTTTAAGACTTCTCATTTCATTCACACATCAAACTCTGACTTATTGAAGTGTGAAAGTGACTGATGGTGACAAAGGCAGCAGTTTCCTTCAGACTTCAGCCCTCAGGTGAGAAAACCAGGTGAGAATAAGTCGCAGCTGTTTAAAGTCACTTCAGACTGATGCAATTGATGACCTGAAATATTTTGTTTATTTTATGGATGTTTGAATATTACGCCATATCACAGCAATTTAGTTTGGTGCTCAACAGTTTGCGACTCATTTTCATCTGTTCAGTGACGACACGCCAACAAAATCACATCAGATCACAACCATCATCAATTAAGAAAAACCACCAACAACAAACAATTGACAGCAGCATGAAAAGAGGAAAACCATCACGACAGTATCTGCAATCAACAATGTGCACTCAGCAATCCAAAGGTAGTGACTCATCATTTACATCTGTTACCGTATTCTGTCTCTCTGTGGGTGTGGAGTTATTCTTTAGTTCACAAAGATGCAAACAGAAGAACCTTTTCCATCCTGACACACATTGTGTGTACGTTTATATGTAACACATGTCACTTCTCTTTTACTCTCCTCTTCAAACAGCTGAATATTTTGTTGTCGCTCTCTTCCAGGTTATGAGGTTCATCATCGTGGTCTGGTTCAGCAGCTCTCATAATAATCGTCATGGGCAGCCAACGTAGGACGAGAACTAAAGGTGAGAATCTTCACTGATGAAACTCAGAAACAAGAAGTTTGATGAATCTGGATTTTTCACTGGAAAACTAAAGTTGAATCTTTCTGTCGCCTTTTCAGGGAGGAAACACAGATGATGAAACATGGTGAGTTTTTATGTGAAGAAACAAACAGCAAACAGTCAAATTACTGTGAAGTGTTTCCAGAGTGTGGCTTTGATCGGGTCCTGTTGTCTGTCACAGGTGGCTGATGATGAAGATGATGGTGCAGGAATCACGCAGAACGCCATACTCTGTTTGAGTTCTGCCTCCATCAGACCTTCCACCCATCAACAACGCCTACACCAGCTCAGTTTACATGACGGCATTCACAATCATCTCTCAGATCATTCCCAGACTTTTTATTTTGCTTTGTCTTTTCATCTGCAGTCAGTTCAGGCACCAGCAGCTGGATTTTGAAACTGTTTCGAAGTGGAAACAGCTTAACTCTTGTGTGTAACTTCCTTAAATTCTGCTTCTAATCATTGAATTAGTCCTGACTTTAAGATGAACGATCGCTTTGAACCCCTGGTCAGGAGCCACGCTTGAGGCGCTCGCTGGGCAGCAGTAGCTCAGTCCATAGAGACTTGGCTCGGGAACCGGAGGGTGGCCAGTTCAAGTCCAGCATGGACCAAAATATGGAAGGTGATCAGGCTGGAGAGGTGCCAGCTACCCCTTGGGCACTGCTGAGGTACAAGGTCCCCTGGATCAGAAGTGGGACACCTGTACACCTGTGGACGTTCATCACAGATCAGCTGTTTGCAGCTTTACACTATTTACAGTGTTTATGATCAATGTGTGTTTTATGGACAAAAATGATTTTATTTTGAAAACTTTGTACATGCAAATGAGTCTTTTAATATGCAAATGAGGCTGTGACGCGCTGGGCGGAACCAATCGCGTAGACTCAGAGCGGAAACGGAAAAGCTCCCCGTTGTTGTTGTGTTTCAGCTGTCGGTAGCTCGTCGGTAGGTTTTCCGTCTTGGTCGTGGTAGTCTTTAAGATGGAGATAAGCTGATCATGGCGGTCTCCGGCTTCCCCAGTCTCTACGACTCGAGCTGTCTGACGTACAGAGACCTGAACATGAGGAGCGACGCCTGGAGACAAGTCGCGGAGATCGTCGGTGTTCCTGGTGAGTGTGTCCGGTGACGGCGGAGCTCCGTCACCGTCCGTATACCGAGACCGACACAATGACCCAAACCGAACCAACCGAACCAAACCGGATTACTGAGTCCAGTTTTTACAAAAGTGTCCGTGAAAAGATCAAAACAAAACGAGTCCTGTTAAAAGTGTCCGCCACCTGAAGCTGGCAAAGCGCGAGAAGAAAGGTCTTTACTGAAAACCTTAAAAGTAAAATAATATTTTATTTATATTTTAAATTGTTGAAGTTAACTGTAGCGCATGATCAGGTGATCTGGTTCGTGTATGTTTATGATGAATTCATTAATCAACCAGCTGCTGACGAGTAACTGTGTTAGCATCATTTACATCATATTACATGTGTGTCATTAACATGGTGCACTGATGCTGCCTGTTTCAAAATGATCAAACATTAAACATCAGAGTAGTAGATTGGAAGGATCTGAGCGGTCCAGACGGTGCAGAGACGGGTTCTGAAACAACTAAGAGATTCAAGTGAAGTAACATTGGGGTGGTTGGATCACAGAGAGTTTAGCATTGACCGCAGGTGTTTGTCTTCTTCCGTTGCTGATCAGAGTCGGAGTGCCGAGGAAGCGGGCATGTTGAGGGACCAACACCGGCGAGAACGTCAGCGTGAGAAAGAGCGCCGTGAGAGCGGCGTGGGCCTCCTGAACTACCGGCCGTGGAGATACTCGGCCATTCTGTCGTTTTTAAACCCGCTCATCGACGCCAGAGCAGCCGGGCACTGTAAACTGCTGGGCTTCTGGACCCGCAGCCTCTGTTCCAGATGTCCGACGTGTGATGGCTGCAGCACGACCATGGAGGCGCAGTGCATCATTGATCGGAGAACGCCACAGCACAGCGCCAACAGGCAGGCCGCCGGCCTGATCTCAGTCTGAACTCTCTCTGCAGGCTCGCCGCAGACGCCATCACAAACAACACCACGCCTTCGCCCTCGCCGCTGGTCGTTTTGAGGAAAGCGACTGCCGCCTTCTCGCCAGACGCCGCCAGCCGGAAGGAGGCAAAGCTGAGGCACCGAGTCCGCTGCAGACGACGGCGCCAGGTCCAACAGGTCAACATGAAGGAACTGTTTGAGATGATGATGCAGTCCGCCGCCTCTCGCCACCACCTTAGCGCCCTCGCCCCCTTCATCGCAGCCTCAGACCGCTGACGCCCCTCGCGTCCTCCCGCCCTGCAGCCGGATCTTCAGTCACACCGCAGCCCGTCGCTGCCCTGCACGCGCTCCGGCCCAACCACCTGAAGACAGAGGAGCAGGAAGCCTCGGCCACCGAGCCGCTGGACCAAACGAACAGAGAGGAGGAGTGTCGCTCCGTCTCCCAGGCTGACCCGGGCCTGGAGGAGGAGCACCGACAGTCTGCTGGAGGAGTACCTGAGGAGGATGGAGGCCCGGGAGGCCCAGAGAGACCTGTGAGATTATGACCAGAGGGACGAACGTGACGCTGTTCTTACTGAGCCTGGCGCCCACCTTCATGAGGAGCATCTCCCTGCTGAGAAACAGTCCTGGGTCAGAACCACATCCAACAGTTCCTACACGAGGCCGGGAGTTCGAACTCCACGAATCCCAGAGTGACCACAAAACCATTCTACAACCATTCACAAACCATTGTACAACCATTCTACAACCATTCTACAACCATTCTACAACCATCTGCCAAACCATTCACACAACCATTGTACAAACTATTCTACAACATTCACAACCATTCTACAACCATTGTACAACCATTCTGCAACCATTGTACAGCATAGAAGTGTAAATATTGATTTCTTTGTTTTATTTGTTTTACAGTTTTCTACAGAAACTTTTTGTTTTTTGCAAACATTAAATTAAGTGGTGTCACGACTTTAATGTTTGTTTATGTCACGTGATGAACAGCTGACTGTTCTGATTAATATTCAGGATAAATATGTATGATAAACTGAGTCAGGCAGCAAACTTCACATCTGTAAACGTTATTTCAACCTTAAAACTAACGTTAAAAAACATTCACCAGCTGATTTATCATAATAGAGAAACACCGCCATCTACCGAAACCTCGCGAGACTTGCAGCTAAATGGCCTTCCATCCGGGTCCTGTGGTCACCCGATCAAAACACGGAAGTAGTGCTGTTGTTCAGTGTCAGCAGGTCGTGCAGCAGAGGAGCTGTTCGACCGTCCGGTACCGGATCTGTTCTGGAGTTATGATCCGGTCTATACGGCATGAACGTCTCCACGTGATGAGTGTGGCAGTGAGTACCGGGAGGAGCGGTAACTGGCTAATGTTAACGGTTTGTCACGAGCTCTTCATGCAAACAGACACGTCATTAATGAGCACTAATTATTCATTTATTGTGACGTCACGTGTTCTTTTCTATGCTCTGTAAATGATTATGAATATTACGATCACGTGAAGTCATTTTGATGACGTCAAACTATAAAATAATAACTATAATAAGTCCTCTGTGTCTCTCTGCAGGTGAACATGGTCTGCAGTAGTCCAGGTGGGTCTGCAGGTGGTCCAGGTGGAAGGCATAGTAGTCCAGGTGGTCTGCAGACAGTCCAGGTGGACAGCAGGCAGTCCAGGTGGTCTGCAGGTAGTCCAGGTGGTCTGCAGTGCAGTCCAGGTGACACAGCAGGCAGTCCAGGTGGTCGGCAGGGTAGTCCAGGTATCTGCAGGTAAAATCTCAGGTGTTCTGCAGGTAGTCCAGGTCTGCAGGTAGTCCACAGGTGTTCTGCAGGTAGTCCAGGTGGTCTGCAGGTAGTCCAGGTGTTCTGCAGGTAGTCCAGGTGTTCTGCATAGTCCAGGTGGTCTGCAGGTGTCCAGGTGTTCTGCAGGTAGCCTCGACGATGGTGAAGGTGTTCACAGCGGTCTGCCATGGCTGGGGCCGCTGTGGAGGTTTCCTGCTCATCCCAAACAGAGTGGCCTGTGCCGCCTCGCAGTATTACGGCATCGCAGGTGAACCAGACGAAGTTCTGATGGTCCACACGGAGAAGACGTGGAAGGGAGACTCCAGTCACAGTTTATTAATGTTGTGTGTTTGCAGGCTGCGGTTTCCTTGCTGGTTCTGGATGAGACGGAGTCCGACTGGACTCTGATCAGGTGGAGTCTGTTCTGTTTGCAGAATCCATAATCCATAATCAGCAACCAATAATTAATAATTAATCAGCAAGAATCAATAATCGCCAATTAATAACCAATCATCCATAATGTGTGTGTGTGTGTGTGTGTGTGTGTGTGTGTCAGCTGGCAGTGGGGTGACGGTCTGTTCGACGTGGCGTGGAGTGAAGCTAACGAACACGTGATGGTCGCCGGAGGCGGAGACGGAAGCCTGCAGCTGTGGGACACAGCCAATCACAACGCTCCGCTGGAGAGTGGCCAAAGAACACACACACAGGAGAAGCACACACACACACACACACACACACACACTCATAAGGATGCTGTGTATTGACTGTGTGTGTGTGTAGGTGTACTCTGTGGACTGGAGTCAGACCAGAGGAGAAACCCGCTGCCTCAGGATCCTGGGATCAAAACCGCCAAAGTCGAGTTTGAGTGTGTGTGTGTTTGTGTGTGACTGTGTGTGTGTGTTCTTATTTTGGGTATTTTTTTTTTTGTGTGTGTGTTTAGTGGATCTGCTCAGCTAATCACTGGTCACGCCAGAGGCCCAGAAGGGGTCATCTACAGCACCATTTGGTCACCTCACATCCCAGGATGCTTTTAAGCTTCAGCCTCAGGTGAGCTCCAAGACACAATACACACACACTCTGGATTCAGTCAGAGCAGTCTGATGTGTCACACAGGGTGGCGCTGTAGTCTGCTTCACACTAGACTCACAGGAAGAGATGAGAGGTTTGAGAGTTTACAGCACGGCAACATGTTGTTGTTATATATCACACATTATATCACACATTATATTTCCATGTCACTGTGTGAAGTGGTTGTTGTTGTGTAGCCTGCAGTTCAGTGAGTAAACACACAAACGCTCTCCTGAATGAGAGATAAATGAAGCGCCTCTTCAGTCTGACAAACTGACTTCAGTCTGCCCCGTCCCGTCCTGCCTCGCCTCCGCCCCGTCTCCCGGGCTCCCGCCTCGCTCGCCCTGCCCCGCTCTCGCCTCGCCCGCCCGCTCGCTCCCCGCCTCGCCCCGCCCCGCCCCGCCTGTTCATGGAGGAAGCTTCAGAAATGATCGACTCAGAAAAGTCGGGTTGGGTGGATGAGTCTGAGTCCAGAGGGCGAGAGTTGGGATCATCTCTCCATCAGTGTGGGAGCGCACTAAATTTTATCAGAGGTGAGCCGCGTTGCTGATGGATGAGATGCCGCTGATGAGTCTGGCGAATTAGTTTGTGAGAGCGAGCGAGCGGAAATTGTGCTGAGGTCTGATCAGCAGGAAGCTGCTGTGAGGAGGTTACTCAGATAAACAGCTGACCCCACTGTACAGGTGAGACAGACAACAACCTGCCCAGCTGTGATTGGACAGCTGAGGTACATGGGCGGGGCTTAGGAATGACCAATAGAACGATCACTTGCTGCTGTTAGTGTGTGTGTGTGTGTGTGTGGGAGAGAAGTGCAGCTGGTGCATCGGGACAGCAGAGATGTGTAAATAAAGATTGTAAATTGAATCGAGTGTTTGTTGTTGAGCTCATATGAGAGATCAGATAATACCAGTCGCAGGTCTGGAGCCTGCTAACCTCTGAGCTACATGATGCACGCCACGAGTGACGGCCTCCATCATGAAGCCTCCGCCATGAAAAATGATCCGTGCATCCTGATGGTCCGGTCTTGAGCTGCTCAGGTCCGTCCCTGTTCTGCCTCGCCTGGCTGCGATGGCATCAAGCTGCCGCCTTTAGTAACGCTCCACAGATCGCCCTGAGATGTTCGGGTTTGTTTACGCCGACCAGACCTAAATGTTCGAGGAGTTTTATTGATCAAGTTCTTCAGTCCAGGATTTTGTATGGGCCTTAAAGGCGAGCTCGATGACACGCTGAGGCCACCCTGAGCATTCCCCTATTCATTTTTACCTGATTTTGACACTCCACTCATGAACTTGTTATTTTTAATCATTCAAATTGAGCTGATGCTTAATAACACTTTATTCTTGGTAAACACACATTTATTTATTTACTTCCTGACTTCACACAGACTTTAAGTTTCATGAATATGAAATGAAGCAGCAGTTTGACTTTGGTTGAGTAGTTCTATCATTCAGCTCTTCATTCAGACACGAAGGATAGTACTGACTAACAGCAGCTGCACAGCTGTGTAAGTTCAGTTTAAACAGTTCACAGCGCGTTCCTGTACATGCTGAATGAAGTAACGTGAGAGAGCAGAGCTGTTGTTGTCAAAGACGGGTGGTGCAATTTGCAGCAGCCTCGTGGAGGTGAAGGTCAGGTGGAGTCATCGACGCGAGAACAAACGCAATCTCTCTGAAATCAGCTCAGTTGACTCCTCGAATCCTTCAGTCGCTTGTCTTGTTTCCTCCTCACCTTTCCTCTCTCGCCCACCAAGCTCCACACACTTTATTCAGTTTACTAAGAATGACGGTGAGTGAATGAAAGACTACAAACTAGATGCACTGTGGTAAACACATCGTGAGAACTTTGACTGTTGTTTTTCCACGGCGAGACTTTTTTATCAGTATATTGATTTATTGAGTCCTTCTGTTTGTCGTGAGTGTGTGTGTGTGTGTGTGTGTGTGTGTGTGTGTGTGTTGATCAGAGACAGGAAACGTGTAAAAATGGGGAAATATTCCTGTTTGATCATGTGACCCTCTGATAGACATCAGATACAAAGCAGCTGGCCTCAGTGAAGCCATCACAGCAGCCTGAAGTAAATCATTAAAACAACAAAGAGTGAGACAAAATGATGACAAAATGATCACACACACACACACACACACACACTGTCTCTGCAGGGTGGTGTTGATGGAGCGGTCCTGTCTCTACATCAGCCCGGGTGCTGCTGCTGCTGCAAGGCTCGGCCTGATGAGATCTACAGGGCCGACTAATAGACGCAGAGAGACGTGATATCACGACTTTTCGCTTGATCAGCCGACACGTGTTCAAATAGTGCTTACCGACCATCAGCTGGATTCAGTCAGACTGTCGACCAGCTGGTACCTCCATCTTGTCGCTTGCAGGTGACTTTGTTGTAGCTAGCAACAGCACGCAGTTAACCTTAGCTTGATGATGCTCGCTAACATCGCTATCTTGCTGAGCTAACATTAGCTAACAAACTGAGCTAACATTACAACAAACTGAGCTAACATTAGCTAACAAACTGAGCTAACATTAGCTAACAACCGAGCTAACATTTGCTAACAAACCAGCTAACATTTGCTAACAAACCGAAATAACATTTGCTAACAAAACCAAGCTAACATGAGCTAACAGCAGCTTCAGTTTGCAGCAGTTTAATTCACTGTCCATCAGGAAACTCTGTAAATCACAGCGCTGCAGCCGGAGTAGCATGAAGTTGGACAGTCTGTGATTGCAGTTATCGTGTACGAGCATTTCCAGATCTCCTGGCTGTGGATTAAAATGTGTCTCAGTGGTGTTACTGATCACTGAGGATGTGAACTGGAAAAGAAATCGACCTTTCACTCGCCCGTGTTGAAGTTTCCTGCAGTGCGAGTTATCTCGGCGGAGCTGCCGGTAATCCGGTTTTACTGAAATGAAAGTGAAGCCAGGCGGAGCCGGAGAGAAGTCGCCAACAATCAGGAGTCCTGATAAAGGTTAGAAATAAATCTACAGCAAGAGTTCAGAGGCTTCGCTGCAGGCCGAATTTCCACCTGCTGAACTTCAGACTCCATCAGTTTCCTCCAACCGTCAGAGAGTTGAAGGACTTCAGCTGGTGGTTACAGATACGTACACGGCACACGTGGAGCTGATCGGATCAGTTACGCTGCGGAAATCGCTACAACATTTTGACCTGTAATTCTCAGAAAACTACGACAGTTGTAACGTTTCTGAAAGATTTGTTTGTTTGTAGGAAAAACTTAAGAAATATCTGATCATGAATCATGAAGCTGGTGGGAATCAGTCACTGTCTGTCCAGATCTCTGAATATATTTATCAGTTTATGTGTCGCGGACGGCCGATCTGAGAGGACATTGTCTTCGGGAATCTCGTTCAACTTTAAATATTCCGTGCCCGACAACCCGCCTAAGAAGATCCGTTTTTAGCCAATTGAAATCAACAGAAAAACATTCATTGTTAAATCATTTATTTATGCTGATATTCTCTGGTGAAGCGCTCAAACGCCAACATTTTCTGTTATTGTTCCGCTTTTTAACATTTCGAAACCGTGATTTTTATACCACGATACCGTGATACGGAAAACTGACGGTCATTGTACCGTGTACGTTTGTTTATCTAAGGCCATTGAATAATTCTCATGTTAGTGTTATTTAAAAATAAAGACATAAAAATATATGGAAATTATTACAAAGCATTGTTTACGCTTGAGTTTTCTCCGTACACGTAACATGATCGCATATTTAAAATATTAATAATAATTATCTGAGCTGTGTGTTCATGGGTCATTTCTAATCGCCTCTGACATAAATGAGACATGTCATCATCTTCATCATCATCATCATCATCATCATCACTGTCAGAGCCGAGCATGGTTATGCAGGTTACATCACAGATATCAGGGTTTTCAAAATAAAGTCTGCTGTGCTGTGGGTCTTATGGATGGACGGATGGATGATAATGGTGAGAATTGCTGCCTTATCTCGGCGTGGAGGCTTCTCAGGTGGAGAGGCTGAGCTGCCTCTGTCTTTGAAGAGAGAAGAGAGGCATGATGGGTGCGGAGCAGATGGCGTCTCACTCCGATAAGCTTATCGCTTCCCACGCCCCTCGCTGCCTCCCCTCCACCCTCCACATCAGACCTCCACTCCTGCTTCAGTCGGGCCTCTTCAGGACCTCCACCAGCTCGCCGCCCGAAAGCCGCGGCCAATCAGAGCTTCAGTCAACAAACAAACGGTCTCCAATCATGTGACCATGTTGGACAACAACTACAACAGACGAGAAAATCTAAGGCCACAGAGACTATGTCCAGGTTTTAGACAGTCTGCGGACGCCACGGAGACTACGCCCAGGTTTTAGACAGTCTGTGAGGACGCCACAGAGACTACGCCCAGGTTTTAGACAGTCTGTGAGGACGTCACAGAGACTGTGTCCAGGTTTTAGACAGTCTGTGAGGACGTCACAGAGACTACGTCCAGGTTTTAGACAGTCTGTGAGGACATCACAGAGACTGTGTCCAGGTTTTAGACAGTCTGCAGGACGCCACAGACTACGCCCAGGTTTTAGACATTATTCTGGATCTTGGACTCATCTTGTACAAAGGTCTTCTCTGTCTTGTGTCTTTGTGTTGACAGTCTTCAGTCTTTATAATCTTCCATACGAAGCGCCTCTGTCTTCAGTCTGTCTCAGTCTCGTAGATGATGATCTGTGAGGCTGATTCAGCCTCACATGCCTCTTGATCACGCCCAGCCTCCGCTCTGATCGCTGGTGATACAAGAGACCCACTCACACAAGGACGCACGTCAGCGTCCGTGATGCCCGGAGCTGTTAATTGATCAGATCGTTATCGTTAGTCGGCTGAGGTGTTGATCATGTGATCAGGACCCTCCTTCCTCCCTGTGGAGGTGTTCAGAGGCTGACTCTGCAAAAGGGTCTCGCGATTACACCTGCTGTGTCAGCAGGTTCACACACACACACACACACACACACACACACACACACTGTGTCGAAGTTAGTATGTCTTCCTCAGCAGCTTCTTCCACTTGGCTGAGGAGGACGAGGCTGATGAAAAAGAGGAAGAGAAGGGTTAAAACAGTCATGGAGGAATCGATGGAGGAGGGAGCTTGGTAGTTTTCATCCATCGCTGGGATTAAAGAGGAGGAGGAGGGGAGTGAGGAGTGAGGGGAGGAGGAGGAGGTGAGAGATAGGAAGCATGTAGAGAGGATTAACGTGGTGTTCAGTAAACATGAAGAAGAAGCTCTGACTCCACGCCGTGTGGTTGCCACGTGGTCGTTCTTCCTCTCTGTTCTTGGACCGCACACGCCCACAGGAAGTCAAACTGTTCCTGTCCCTCTGTCCTCTAGAAGTAGCTTAACCGCTTAACTAACTGCTGCTAACTGAACTGAACACTGAGGATCCCTAACTGCTAACATAAGTTAATTTTAGTTAAATACCAGCCTCAGGAGAAGGCTAACATAGCTAACCAGGGAGCAGAGCATCATGTAAAGGTTCAGTTTTATGATTGTCTATGTGTTGGCAGACCAGCCTCACACACACATACACACACACACACACACACACACACACACACACACACACACACACACACAGTGTTGGGCTGATGCCATAATGAAGTGTTCCCAGAGTTCACAGCAGAATAAAACCACGTCTGATCTGAAACTCAGCCAGTCGTAGTTCGCCTCTATTAACCTTTTTCTGTCTTCACTGATAATAAACGATCCGTCACTTCTCACAATATGTAACTTTGGAGAAGTACGTAACGCTTTACGGCACTAAGTCACACACCACCAACTATTTCACTGATTTTGGTGAAACTGGATCATATTTTATGGAGAAAATGTTTCTGGTTTTCCTCTGATGTCCTCCGCTGTTCGCCAACTCTCTGTGATTTACAGAGTTTGCGATGGACAGTGAAGTAAACTGCTGCAGCTGTAGCTGCTGTTAGCTAATGTTAGCTCAGTTTGTTAGGCTGCTGTTAGCTCATGTTAGCTCAGTTTGTTAGCTGCTGTTAGCTCATGTTAGCTCAGTTTGTTAGCTGCTGTTAGCTCATGTTAGTTCAGTTTGTTAGCTGCTGTTAGCTCAGTCTGTTAGCCGGGGCAGTGTTAGTGTTTGGAGGTTTTCAGGTTGTTGAACAGCTCGTCAGGCTGCAGCTCAGCGGTTTGAATAAATGAAAGATTGATCAATTAAAACGTCTCCATATGCTTCAGATTCTGTCGGGGCATCCTGAACACACACACACACACACACACACACACACACACACACACACACACACACTCTGTCCCTGGGCATGCTGGGTAACTCCCCGCTGTATCTGTGTGTCTGCTGCAGGTGATGGGACGCTCAGAGTTTGGGACGTGAAGGGCGGCGTGTGCCGATTGGCCGTCCCAGCACACAAAGCCGAGATCCTCAGCTGTGATTGGTGCAAATACGACCAGGTAACCGCCCACCTCATCCTGCTCCTCTGGCTTTACTGTGTGTGTGTGTGTGTGTGTGTACATAACCTGAATGAAACACATTTTACAGGTTTTTAATAACTTCTGGTGTGTGTGTGTGTGTGTGTGTGTGTGTGTGTTTGCAGAATATCGTGGCCACAGGCTCAGTCGACTGCAGTGTGTGTGTGTGGGACCTGAGGAACGTCCGACAGCCTGTCAATCAACTGCGAGGCCACACCTACGCCATTCGCCGAGTCAAGGTGCACACACACACACACACACACACACACACACACATGCTGTCAAATGTCTTGTAACACTTTGTTCTTTAGAGCAAAGTGTGTGTGTGGTCTTATTACCTCTCAAGTGGGTGTGTTGATGCTGTCAGGCCCTGCACACACACACACACACACACACACACACACACACACACATTAAACGTGTGTGTGTGATAGAAGACAGCTGCAGAGGAGTCCCCGAACACATCCCACTTACACAGATTAGATACGTGTTACTTCACACACACACATATACACACACTGATGTCATGACACACACACACCAATCACCCAATCAATGAGCCGCTCAAGCTGTCGTTCAGGACGAGTGTCACTGATGGATCGATTGAAAAAAAAACTTTGTGAGCAGATCACGGTCTGAGGGATCCACGTGAAGATCATGGTCTGAGGGATCCATCACAGTCTGAGGGATCCATCACGGTCTGAGGGATCCATCACGGTCTGAGGGATCCACATGAAGATCATGGTCTGAGGGATCCATCACAGTCTGAGGGATCCATCACGGTCTGAGGGATCCATCACGGTCTGAGGGATCCATCACGGTCTGAGGGATCCATCACGGTCTGAGGGATCCATCACGGTCTGAGGGATCCATCATGGTCTGAGGGATCCACATGAAGATCACGGTCCTCAAAACTAAAGAATCATCAAAGATTTGAAAAGATTGAGAGGAGACAGAGAAGTCAGTGTCTGAGAGGAGGAACGCTGAGACAAACAGCAGTTATATTTGTTGTTTGCTGATGTTCATGAAGCAGCTGAAACAGTCGAGGTGTTAAACGTGTGAACCTGCCTGATGAGAAGGTGAAGTTGTCAGGAGCAGCGAGGTGGAACAAATGAAGGAATAAATGAATTTCAGAGTGCTTAGCCGACAGTCGCTGAAATGACTCGGCACAATCCTCCAACTGCTGAGCAGAAGAAAACTCAACCTGCCTGAAGCGTTCGCACTCGATGGAAAAATGTCTCCATTTAACATTCACATCTTTTTTTCATCTTTTTCTTTGACAAGATGAGGAGAACCTGGAGCTGCAGCCTGGAAACACACTTCAGTACATCACAAAACAACATGAGAGTGTGTGTCTATGTTCAGGGAACTTCCAGAGCTGCTGCTGTGTTTGTTCACTGTCAGGAAATATGAGATGATCAAGATCACACGTCCACCTCTGAGTCAACAGAGCATCCTGAATATTTCAGGAGGCAAACTACAAAGATTTTATCTGAAAAACTCTGACAATGTAGAGCCTGAAGGGGGAACCATGACCGGCCCACTGTACGTTATCCCGCTCATTACACGGCTACTCACGAAGAAATCAGTTATTTGACACAAAATATTGTCATAGTTAATATTTGCATGGCCTGCTGTGAATCCTCCCTTCATGATGTGAAGAATGTCATTGTTGCCAAATAAACCTGTGCATTCAGAACTTGTATGACCATTGTATTCCTTTCACTGTGGTTCTCCAGAATCTCAGATCAGAGCTGTAGAAAGCCGTAATCAACTAATCAGAACCAAGTGTTCATAGCCGAGCAGCAGAACGTCATCATGTTCAGTTTGTGTTGAAACAAACTCATTTTGAATGCTGTTAAAGAGTACTGCAGTATAATGCTGCGTCCTTACATGAATGTGTCAGTAGTAATAATCCAGTAATATGATGTACAGAGTACTTTTACTTTAATACTCGAAGTACATTTTGCTCAAAACACTGATGCACTTTTACTTAAGTATTTTTTTTCATCGTAGTATTTCTGCTTTAAGTTCAGTAACAGATGTGCATACTTCATGTTGTATTGAAAAAAGACAAACATAAAAACATTATTTTATTTCTTATTTCTCTTTTGCAGTTTTCTCCGTTCAGTAAATCTTTGCTGGCGTCCTGTTCGTACGACTTTACTGTCAGGTGAGTTAAAACTCTGCCACCTGCTTCTTCTTTGCCTGTGTATCGTTGTGTTTTATGTTTATATGTATCATATCTCTTATTTTCACCAAAAAAGTGAAGAACCAAAATGTGAAGCTTCAGTCACAGTCTGAAGTTTGTGTGGAACTCATTAGACTTTAATGATCTGTGGAAAATGAACGAGGTTTTACAGCTTTGAGCTGAGCTGAGTTTGCATGAAGTCATGCATAATAAACAGAGAGAGACCCATCACACACACGATCAGATACTCCTGACATTATTTGTACTCTGCACAGCTTCAGTTTTCGAGTATCTCGGAGTATTTCGAGTTTCACCGGCATGTTTCTGTATGAAATCGTCACATTGGACTGTCCTCAGGTTGAAGACTGGCGGTGGAGGAGAAGTCGTATTTCTGCTTACGCTCCTTTTCTTACCAAGCAGAGAGGATGGATGGTGTCATCCTCGTCGTAATGAGGAAGGGCACCCTGATGATGTGTGATAAAGTTAACTGGTGTGTGAGATGGAGAGGAGGAGCTGCCGAGGCTCACTTAATGAAATCTGTAATAACAAGCAAGACTGCCTGCGGGCGTCTTATGAGACTCTGCTGCTTCATGACCAGTTTCAGCTCACGAGTCCTGCAGTCCACGATCGGCTCTGATCAGAAACTCTTTACATTTCTGTATCTGTCCATGAGGGTGAGATACGATGAAGGAACGATGAAGGAACCAGCCACAGAGACCAAAACTGTTTTTTGTACCAGGCTCACTTCTGGAGCCAGCCTCAAGTGGACGTTAGAAAAACTGCAGTTTTTGGCTCTTCAGCACTGGCTCCAGTTCATTCCACGGAGGCTGCGTGGCAGGCTGCAGCTTTTATCCGTGCATTCATCCCAAGCTTAGAAATCAGAAGCTGATGTTCAAGATTCGACCTGAATGTGTCTAAATCACTGAATTCACCAAACAACAGATGATGGCTGGTGGCAAACTGACAGACGGGTGATGCTCAAATAAATGTCAGGTGTTAGTCATGTGAAACGATGGAGAGAGAGGCGGAGGTGTAAAACTCCAAAGGAAAGAAGGAAGGCTGAGAGATGAATGTGCTGAGCGCTGGCTCCGTGCCAAACATTGTCTTATTGATCCACGCTTTCATTAGCTTATACTCTGCCGAGCACTGATTTCATTACAGCTGCACACACACACTGTCAGACGTCACAACCTGACAGACTCACCCCGAGTCTGTCGTAAAGAAGTCCTGCAGCACAGACCAGAAAGACCACAAGAAGTTTTATATGTTTCCTGAGAAGAAGCTCAGAGGCTGCAAACAAAGGAGCAACATTTATTAATGACACACCTGTTACCTGTCTGATACAGAAGAGTCTGGACCAAACTCTGCCATTATGTCCATAAAAGCTGCTGACTGCTGGTCCAGAACGAGTGAGCTAACAGCAGCTAACAAACTGAGCTAACATGAGCTAACAGCAGCTAACAAACTGAGCTAACATGAGCTAACAGCAGCTAACAAACTGAGCTAACATGAGCTAACAGCAGCTACAGTTGTCAGCAGTTTACTTCACTGTCCATCAGGGACCTCTGTAAATCACAGCGTTGCGTTGGTGGAGACCAAACGAAGCTAAAAGCAGAGTGAGTGTTGGAGTCATTCATCAGGCGGACACGAACACTCCGCTGTGCTGATGCCTCTCTGTCTGGGCTTGTAAAAAACGGCGAGCGTCATCAGCTTTCTAAGGACAGAGCAGAGTCAGAGAGCTGCCCTGAAGCTGAACGTTAATGATTTGAAACAAGTTTCCCCTCGATGACTCGTTCTCAGCGGGTTTCCTCAGAAAGTCACCGGCCTGCGTCGGAGCAGAGGAACTTTTTAAACATTCTGCAAACAGAAAAAAGTCTCTGCATCTTTAATTTGATCTCCTTTATTAACCTGCCCACTGTCCGCTCTGATAATCCTCAGTCCATTCATTACTGCTGCGATAACAGCGTTCACTTCATCTGGTCTTATCTTATTAAAACATTAGAAATGGGACGGAGCCGCAATTATCCTCTGTGTGTGTGTGTGTGTGTGTGTGTGTGTGTGTGTGTGTGCGTGTGTGTGTGTGTGCCTCCATAGCAACAGCACGTTAAACAATCGAAATACGTAACAAATCAAGATAATTAACACGTTTGTGTCCGGCCTGAGATTGTAATTGTGTGTGTGTGTGTGTGTGTGTGTGTGTGTGTGTGTGTGTGTATGTCATGGAAGCATCGATCATGGCTGACTGCAGGAGGCTCTAATCACATCATTAGTGTCATCTCTTCAGATCGTTAGCTATTAGCTGTTAGCTGTTCAGCTTTGATCTTCACAGTGACTTCATAATAATATTATTAAATAATAAACAAATAATAAATAATAAATAATGAAAAACATAATTAAGTAATAATTTGAGCAGATGTTGTGAGTCTTTGTGACATTATAAGTCAGTTTTCAACACGTTTAATTTCACCTTTTAGAAATGAGTTCATTGTCTTTATTGCAGTCTGACGTTCAGATCGATTCTCTGTGATGAATCTGCGTCTGCAGTGTTTCCCAGAGAGTGCTCACCAATTAACAGGTTTAATTCTGTTTGTTTCATTTGTACAAAAACCAGAGACATCATCGCTGTCGTTCCACGTTTGTTCACCGCTGCACGTCAGTCACATGACACACGACAATATTTACAATTAGAAATGCTTTGCATGTTCTCGTGTTTGTTTTAAAGATCTTCCATGCAGAGCTCCAGACAAATTACTGGCTTGATGGGTTCAAGGTTCGATAGGTTCATTCTTGCAAACGCTGTTCATGAGGTCTCTCCACATCACTGCAGGCCTCTGTGCTTGACGTCAGACCTGTGACCTCTGACAGAACTGAAGCTTTCTCCAGTTTGGCAGCCTTCAGATTTCTTAACGGCGTGCATATGATGAAGACATCGAGCGCCTGAAGCAGCAAAGAAACCCCAAAACACCCGTGAATGTCCACCATGTTTGAGGAAGCCGGAGTCCTTCTGGAGAACCTTCCTGTGGACTTCAGCAGCTCTCTGTTGAAGCACGTTGTTCTTCTGTTTCCAGTCGGACATGGTGAAGGTTCACTGATGTTTGGGCTTGTTTTGCTGCTTCAGCGCGTGCACTTCTTCATTTAGTTTAAATATTTACCTGAGAGGCTCTAAAACAGGTTGAACTGCAGCCGTCCATCATCCAGGTGATTCAATCTGAGCACATCCACCTGTTGGTGTACTCAGCATGTGACACCTTCCTGTGCTCACACACACCTGCCTCTGTAGGCCTTCCTGTGTGTTTACAACAGGTACAAACACTGCTGTGATCCACCTGCACACACAAAGAAGAGGCCATGAATGCACATACAATACAGTCATATGCAAATACATCTGAGCACACACACGTACACACAGAGCATTCATGAGTTTCATTGCCTGTCTCCACCTGGTGCTCGTCTGTTTGTTCAGTTTCAGTTTTTAGTCTCTGTCACTTCACTACGTCCAGAAGTTTGTCATCATGTTTGATAGTCTCATCAGATTCACTTCTGTGCTCGACCCTCGTCTGATTTTTGATGTCAGAGGTCAGTTAGCTTCACGCTTCCGTCGAAACTCGTGTTTAATTCACTGAAAACAAACATGAAACGAAGAAATGACAACACTACAGTTATTGTATTATTGTAATTTATTTGTTTCATGTTTTTGAGAGACGTTTAACCAAGCGAGTTGCACAGTTTAGACTTACTTAACAAGCTTCAGACCTCAAAAACATGAAGGACTTTGGAGTTTAGGCTTCATGTTTCCAGTTTGGCTTTCTGCTAAATCTGGATAAAATGAGTCAGTTGAGTAAATGGAGTCATTTCTCGGGCTCGTTCTTCTCGTGGCGGTAGCTTCATACTGAGCTGGTGTTTTCTGTTCTTAACAGCAGGTTCGTCGCCTCATGTTTGCTTTAGATAACATGTTCTTTGCGTGTTTGTGGAACTCTTTACGTTAATTTCCTGTTTAGATTTAGAGCTGACATGAACTCAGAGGATCGGGTCTCTCTTTATCTTATGTTTTGTGGTTTTCATCCTGTCATTCACTGCCTGTTTTTTCCTCTCCGTCCGCTGTGACTTAATGAGTTTCATAGTAAGTGAGGCGCACATACAAAGCTGACAGGTGAATGAACGCTTCCACAGAATCTAACACAATAGAAGCTAAATAATTACCTACCATGGAAACTGCACAAAAGGCAGCGCAAGCCTCATTTATACAAATAACATGGTGTATTTGTCTAACTGGGACATTCAGCTCGGCTTATACACACAGACACACACACATGGACGTCATCGAACCTATAATCTGAGTCACACATCAGCTGACAGTCCCACCTTCTCCTCCGTACAGTTCATGGAAATGCAGCAGTGAGAAGCTCCGAACAGTTTACCAAGATATAAATACAGACGAGCGTCACCGCCGAACATCAACCAGGTCACCAGCAGCAGACACAGCAGCAGCTAATATTACTGACTAGTCCAACAGCAGTCAGCCCAGCTCGGCGTCTGTCTTTCAGCCTTTTATTTCACCAAGCTCTCACCAACCACTAAAAGTCAGTCCCAGATTTACTCTTGTCCGGCAGCTTCTTGCTCGCTCACTCTCTCCTTTTCTCTTCTTAGCTTCCTCCGTCAGCGTCCTCTTCACTCTCTTCTCCTCTGCCATTATTTAAGAAGAAGAAGCGGTCACCGCTGGGCCTGAAAACCTCTTCTTCTTCTTCTTCTTCTTCTTCTTCTTCTTCTTCTTCTTCTTCTTCTTCTTCAGACGTACAGATGTACGAATGACAGAGACACCGTTCACCTGATCACAGGTCAGACTAAAACCTCTTCTTTCCACGAGATGTTTGACTCCTGAGACTGACGTGATCAGCTGAGGAGAAGACGCTGGTGTCACTGGAGTTGTTGGATGATGTTACAGATCATCTTCATCACAAATGATCTCTGACCTAGAACAAACTGCCTGGCTGCAGATAATTAACACTAATTAGCGACCTCTAATATGATCTGCTGCCGGCAACGTTTGAAAGTTCAACCGGCTAAACCGACAAACACAAGAAGCTGAATGTTTTTTTACACTGCAGAGTCAGAGCTTAGCAAACTCAAACTCTGGTACTGGTCCAAATAACTCTTCACAGTCACTATATGCTGTTGTAAAGGAGAGCAGCACTGCGGCATGAGCAGGTCAAGGTCCATTAAAATATGCTCGGATTGGCCCCGGTACTGATTCCGGACACGCGGCTCATTTCAGCTGCGGTACATCAGTGGTTCTTACGCACGAGGTGGTCTCCAGGGTGAAAATACTTCCACTTCTGCTGCTGCATTTAATTCCCAGTGCTGAAATCTAAAAAGCCGTCTGACTGCAGTCGGCAGTAAATCATTGCTGTTACTCGTTTTATGAAGCTAATCAAGGCTACAGTAGCTCTTAGCTGCAGGATTATTACTCCTGCCTCTTAATGCACTGAACGCAGCGCTGTGACAGAAATGTATTCATACTGCCACTGCACTTCATTAAGTTACGCCACGTTTGGCTCGGCACTGCGTGTGATGAATGTGCAGGACTTTGACTTCATGCATACATTTGTGAATGAGTGAGCACACAGACCCATTCACTGAAATGTACAGTCAAAGGTTTGGACACACCTTCTCATTCAGTCTTTAAACACGTTAAATGTTAGCAACATTAGCAGGTTAGCTTTGTTCGAGATGTCACAGAGACTACGTCCAGATTTTAGACAGTCTGCGGGGACGTCACAGAGACTACATCCAGGTTTTAGAGAGTCTGCGGGGACGTCACGGAGACTACGTCCAGGTTTTAGACAGTCTGCGGGGACGTCACAGAGACTATGTCCAGGTTTTAGAGAGTCTGTGGGGACGTCACGGAGACTACGTCCAGGTTTTAGACAGTCTGATGTCACGGAGACTACGTCCAGGTTTTAGACAGTCTGATGTCACGGAGACTACGTCGATCAGTGTGAACGTCAGGAAGAGAGTTCAGTTTGATCATTAAGAATAAATGAGTCAGTACTACAACACACACCAACACACACACACATACACACACTCAAGTAAAGTGAGTGTGTGTCGTGATTTACACTAACAACTCACTCAATATATAATATCTTTGAATGCAGGACTCTCCCCAGACACCCATCACTCTGTGTGTGTGTGTGTGTGTGTGTGTGTATTAATACAGGCCTAATGGAGCCCGATGGGAGCTCTGCAGTGTTCCCTCTGAAAATGATTTAATTACATTTGCAAAGTGGATGAGTCTGGAGGGAGTGTTTGCTGTGTCAGAGCTTTGGCACACACACACACACACACACACACACACGCACTGTCAGGACCAGGAAGAGAAACAGTCTTTCAATTAGTCTGATTGGCCGTTGCTGCCTCAAGTCTGGAGGCAGTGTTTTATTGGCTCGCTCGCTCTCTCCTCGTTCTCTTTTATTCATCTTTTATTTTCATAATTTCATTCTCCAGATTGCTTTTGTCTTATTTAAACTCTTCCTCTTCTCCTTCGGCCTCCCTTCTTTTCCTGAATAAATCCCTCATGTGCAACTGTATGACTGAAGTGATGGCTTTGTGTTAGGACGGGGTGAAGGCAGATGTTTGCTTCAGATGTCAGACCTTCACACACATCTGGCTTCATTATAAACATCTAAGTGTCGTCTGATCAGCAGTCGATTAAAGTTTTTACAGACGGAGCCACGAGAGAAAAGACGTCATGAATGAACTCTTTTCAGCTCGTCTGTTTTCTGTCAAAGTTACAAGGTGAAATTAGTTTTTGTCAACAGACTCTGGTGGTGAAAGAATCTTACCCTTCAACAAAAAGGTCTGTCTCTACAGCGATCCCTTACATAATGTCATCTGCCTGTTAGGATAACAACGGTTCAGCCTCTGGAGGCTACAGCACTTTTTGTTAATGCTGAACCGATTTTAAAAAATGTTGTCCTTCATCACTTTGACATAAAAACACAGAAAATAGAGTCCAGGTGAAAAAATACTAAAGTTACCCTTAATGGTGTCCAACAAAAGACAAAGTGGTCACCCTCTGGGGAGCATGAATGTGCTCAGTAAATCGTGTCCCGCTCCGTTGTTTTTCACGTTTCTTTCATCAGTGAAAGGAAATGTATGAAGGGTGAAACCTTTTGGGAACGATAATCCACATTCTTTAATGGAAATTCAATGGATCAGTGCCCGTGACATTCAAAAATGTCATCACTAAAATCAAGAGGCTTGATCCTCTGGGGACCACGAACAACAACCTCAGATTTTATAGAAATCTAGCCAATGTTTTCAGGATGCCTTGTCACGCACCGGCGTCTGGTCAAAAAGTTACCAGAAATTTCAGGATTGAGTTTTGTTCTTTTCTACTGATAGGACAAAAATATAGTCTGGATGTGTTTGTGTTAAACTGTTGGTGTGTTGGACTGTTTCCTGAGAAATGTCTGCAGGAAATGCAGTGTTGGTCAGTCTTTTGTAAATGTGAGTAAAAAAAAATCTGTAACGTGTTTGTTTGGTTTGTTTTCAGGTTCTGGGATTACAGTCTGAGCCGGCCTCTTCTGGACACTGTGGAGCATCACTCAGAGTTCGTCTGTGGACTCGACTTTAATCTGCATATCCCCAACCAGGTAACACACACACCTTAAATTTGGTGACATTATAGCGGCGTGGCTTTGAGAGTTCCCGCCTTAGCTAAACTCTGAGACCTTGGAGCTTGTTATTGGAGCTCCTAGTTTGGTTCCTAACAGGAAATTGCCCTTTTCTGTGAATGTGTTGGCTTAGCTTGTTCTGCATCTCCATGACAACAGGCCGCCTGCCTGAAGGTTCAGAAGTGGCGCCCTCTTTAATGTTCTTTATCGCACAGAGCGACCGTCACTGGTAGCAGCTACTTTACATCCTGGATTTTCGCTAGCAGCTACCGCTTATTTCTTGACATACAATGACGAAATGGCTCTGCTGCCTGCTTGGACTTTGGTCCATCTCGGACTCCACCCTGCACATATAAACTGGTAATGGAAACGCAAACCAATACAGCACAGTTTGACCCTGGAACACCAGCCAAAAAGATCTTTTGATCGACATCTTTGGACTGGACTCTGGTGAAGAGGCAGCTGAGACTAGACCAGAAGATCGACCCAAAGATTCATGTTCACAAATGTAAGTCATGGATGCAAGCGGATGACTCAATGAAGCGGATGTGGAAATTAACCTGCTGGGACGGTTCTGGATGCTTCCCTGTGGAGAAACCATGAATCTATTCAGACCTGCACATGGTCAGAGCAGTTTGTCCCAGTGACGTACCACTGTATTGTTGTTCAAAATCCCCTGTGGAACAAAAAGCATCATTCCCACCATCCCCACCCACTGCAGCTCTGTAGGCCCACAGTGGCTGGAGTCCATCATTACAGATGTAGTTAATAAGTTCATAACATGTAGACAGCAGGAGATTTGCTGCCTGTGGAGATTACGAGTCACTAAACATGTCAGTGAAAAGAAATTAGACTTGGAACATAAAAACGTGGAGGAGGAGGTCGCCCTTCAGACTGCTGCAACCCAGATAAACCATGGACGACGAACGATGGACGACGAACGATGGACGACGAACGATGGATGATGGACGATTGATGATGGACGATGGATGATGGACGATTGATGATGGACGATGGATGATGGACGATTGATGGTGGACGATTGATGGTGGACGGTTTAAGAAGACATTTTGCAGAGTCAACCCCAAGTTCATCCTCTGTTTGTTGTTGGGGAGCTCTGGCTCTGATACTCAGATTGTAACGATACAAAAGGAATCCAACAGAAAGAACTGTATCTGCGTCATGCAGTATTTTTGTTTCTCCAGTTTGTTGTTCAGATTTAGGAACATTTCCTCCCCCCTTCACTCCCCTCTTTGTCCTTCCCCGGAGTGTGTGGGTAACCATCGAATCACTGTGTCCACATTCGGTTGGTTTTCTATCTGTGCGAGTGTTTGCTGTAGTTCTCGAAATGGGACCTATCCATCAATCTGTCTGCACACGAGCAGGCCGAGGTTAACCCACACACAGTAACACAGGAACACAGCAGGGCTGTCAGGGAGCCGTGTGCTCGTGTGTCGGGGTGAAGAGGCGGCCAACTGAAAAGGCCACTCGTGTCTAATTTGGCTAATGTGGACAGGCGTCGCCTCTCTCTCGCGCCGTATGACCGATTCCCCCCAAGAGGAGAAAATCCAAACCAAAACGGTGAAATGACAGCCAGCAGGGTTCAGTTCATGTCAGCGGGTAAATGCGTGGGAAATGGTGACAAAACCATGCTGGGCTCGACGCTGTGATTGGGAAATGAGTGTTGAAATCATCTTGTTATGATGCTGGAGGAAACACCGAAGAGTGACTGAGGTCATCATTTATTTGTTACTGCGTCACTTGAACTTAAAGTGGTTCAAGGAAAAAGTTTAGCTAAACTCTAAAACTGTATTTTTATCTGACCGTGTGTCCTGATAGAAGATAGAAGACTTGCTTTGTATGTTGTAGCCCATTAACTGCAAATGGTGCATGAATCACGGCTGACCGTTTCCCAAAGCGTACCATTAGTTTCCAGATTGATTTCGTACCTTCAGGGCAGTCATCAGGTTCAGGTCGTTTCTGTTTGAACACTGAAAATCAATTTGAACAGCCGGTTTAAAAACTTTAAGACTCGCAACTGCCGAGATCACATCGTCATCTCTGTCTTGATCAGATCAGGAGGTCGACTTTAGAAACCCTTCATGCTCTTGTGAATATCCAAAGCAAATTTAATGGCTGTTGGTTTTTGGGGATACTTTGTCAAAGATGAAAAGTATCAACGAGATGGCGTTGCCGAAAAGGTTTCGGGTCACCAAAATGAAAAGAAACCAGCTTCTTGGGAAGGTGAACATTAAATCTGATGGCAGTTTAACTTCCATGGCATAACTACCCACGGCTTCTACTTGAAATATTTTCTGTCTCAGGTCTCTGCAGGTCGATGTTCATGATGTCCTGAGGACTGAAATCTAAAATCTTGTTATCGTCGACTTTAGAGTTCTGTTTTTCCCAGACTGCAGCGAGCGAAGCCCTCTGAGGGTTTGTGAGATGATTAACAAGATAGCTGGGGAAAAACAACTTTGAGATCCGTGTTTGGTCGGACTGCTCGGTCCTCGTGAACATAATGGAGTCTTTGAAGAGCGAGAGTTTTAGTCCAGCACGAGGGGAACTTATCCAGGACACGGTCTTTTTATCACAGACAGAAATTACTCTGGAAGTTAAAATTACGGCAATTTGTCCTCGAGGAAAGTGACAAACTGAGGAAAGTTTCCACGGTGCTGAAGCTGCTTTTCTAACAGGATGGTTTTATTCAGTGTTTTAACAGTGAGTGTATTGACTAACTCTTAGTGTGTGTGTGTGTGTGTGTGTGTGTGTGTGTGTGTGTGTGTGTGTCAAAGCCTGATGTGTCTCCATTGGTACGAAACTATTAAAAACACATCATTGAGCCACGCTGTTGTTCCTTCATTAGCTGATCATCGATTCAATCCCAGCAACGAATGGCTCCAGTTTATTTCACTACTGAAACAGTCTATGGTACGTCTCTCTGATCTTTCTGTTGCTGTAGTCTCTAAGTCAAAAGCTACAAACATCTTCATGTTCAAAGTTCCACCAGTAATCTAATATTCAGTCCAGATGATCGTCTTCTTATTTTAGGATCAGCTGTTCATAATTTCAGTCTATAGTTTGTCGTGGTTTCCTCTTTTATTTTGTAATTCTCTGTAACTTTACTTCCTGCCATCATCTGCGTAGTTTCGACTGTGTCGTCTGATCTTGTCTTCGATTGTGTTTTTAGTGTTCTTTGGTTTCAGGCTCGGTTCGTCTTCGTTCTTCATTGAAGCGTTCAGACGTTCCTCGTGTTTTGTTTGCTTGTTTGAACTGAGCCTGACTGCTGATCCGTCATTGGTTCACCCTCTGAGTCTGCATCCGGGTCCAGTTCTTCATATTCATGGTTACCCTGATGAACAGTTATGTTTATGACTTCATTACTTATTAATACTACTCTGTCAGCTCCATAAACTATGAATGAATGCTCATTTTCATGCTCTGTTTAGAGTGACGATCTTTCTTTCTCATGATTTGATATTTACTTTATTGTTTTTGTCATTTTATCTTCATATTTCTTTGTTTAGTGTGAAAACAACATGATACATGTCAAGATGTTTTTTCCTGTTAGTTACCAAATGTGGATTAATCCACCGCTGAAAATAGTCCCCAACAGAGGCCCTCAGGACCCGATGAGACAGGAAGTCAGGAGTGTTGAGAGACGATTGACGTGTTGTTGGTCATGTTCAGTCTTTAGCTGGCGATGAGATAAAACTAGTTTGGTTTAAAATAACTGGAAAATGTGAGTGAGCTCTTTTCCTGACGCCGAACACAATGAGGTGGAAGTGCGTACGTGATAACGAGCCGCCGCCACCGTCAACAGTTAGTTTCCCATGGCAACCAATCACAGAGGAGTAACCCGTCCCGCCGCAGCTCTCTGAATCCCGAGCGTTGGTGTGTGTGTGTACAGAGCTGCAGTAATGAGCTGTATTGTCCTCGATGTCCATGTTTGAGAATATGTGTGTGTGTGTGTGTGTGTGTGTGTGTGTGTGTGGGAGGAGGCGTCAGCAGTAATGAGCTGTATTGTTGGTGTGTGTCGTTTTCAGACATGTCATTACAGAGAAGAAGGCGGTAAAATAACACACTCATAAGAAGCTGTGACAGCGTCGACGTCTTTGTTTCAGCAGGTCATGAAATGTCTCTGTTGGACTTAAACAGGCAACAGTGATAATTCATGATTAACATTCATAAACTGTGATATCAGGAATAATTCAGGAATTCAGTTCAAGCCTCTTTTCATATGATTATTGTGTGGTGCACTAGTCTTAAATAAGTGATATCGCAGCAGTTCATTTCTTTGAAGAAAACTAATGAAATATTTAATTTAAGATGGAAAGTTGAATATAAATGTGAGAGGACTCACCTGAACAGACTCACAGAGCTTCAGTCGTCGAGAAGAAAACACTGAATCTGTCAAAGAAGAACATAAAGTTTGTATGATTGTTATGAATTTAAAAAATCCAGAATACAGAGAACTGATTACAAACATCAGAAAACTCCTCTGTGATGAAACGTTCACAGGAAATAATCTGAAAGTCAAAGAAACTCAGCTGTGGTAGCTCGACTGACGCGTTGTTAGCTCACGATAATATGCACGAATCTCGATTCTCAGTCAGCCCGGCGATGTTGACATGTCGCCTGTTCTTTCTAGTTACCGTTATAGATCACATCTATGAGTGTGTGTGTGTTCTGACACTGCGCTGTACCTGGACATATAAAACATCTGTACAAAATAAATAATAAAACATGTCCATTCATCCCCTGAAGCTTTTATTCATTAAAGGGTTAAACTGCAGATACAGATCAACTTTAATAGTGAGAGTTCACTGTTTGTGCATCAATAAATTAAGACATTAAATATTGATGATCACACCTGGTCCTTCATATGTGACTGAGTGTAAAGTCACAGTTCATTTACTGTGTGTGTGTGTGTGTGTGTGTGTGACAGCTGTGATGTACTGTTCCTTCCTCATCACTCTGATTGGCTGACTCAGCTCTTTGTTCTCCATGGAGACGAGTGACCGGCGCTGTGCCGTGACTCTGTGGGTGGTTTCGTGTGTTTTCATCCTCACGAAGACGAAAAGAAGCTTCAGCTCACCTTTTGTTTCCTGCTGACAGACGAGCACAGCACACAGGGTCACATGACGTCTTACCTGAGCTAAGAATCCTGCCAGTTTCAGGCGACGGTGTGTGTGTGTGTGTGTGTGTGTATATTCAAGCAACTGATTTATCGCCCTCAGTGTCACAGTGTAATGCCTCTGTGTAACTGTGTTATACTAACAGTGTGCTCTGACACAACTAACATGAGCTAACAGCAACTACAGTTTACTTCACTGTCCATCAGGAAACTCTGTAAATCACAGAGTTGTGAGAACAGACATATGAATGACACTGATCACAGGTCAGTGTAGATCAACATGACTTAAACTCTGTTAGCTTACTGCACTGATCTGAGCTGCAGCTTTTAGGGAATTTTTTTAGAGAAATGTTGATCTAATTAGCATTTCCATAAACATGGCTGCCTGCTCTAATAACGCTGACATCAGGTCAGTGACGCTCCATTATCTGTCCCAGTGTGAGAATCACCTCGTCTTCTCTCACTTCTCGTTTCTCTCCTCAGATTCTCTCTCTCTCTCTCTCTCTCTCTCTCTCTCTCTCTCTCTCTCTCTGGTATCGGTCTCTGGTCTTATCCAAGGCGTAGCCACATGTATCTGATGGATCACCCTCCTCATGGCTCTGCGGGCCAAACCACACACACACACACACACAAGTCAGGCATAGAGGACTTCTACTGTGTGTGTGTGACAAAGAGACCGGATGGTGATAGATCATATAGAAAGGCAGGGTGACAGCCGTTCACAGGTCTGTAAGCTGTCGTTTAAGACTCCAGTGTCAGCGTGTTTAATTTGAGCCATTTAAAGGATCAGTGTGTGTAAAGCTGGCTCTGTGATTGGTGGACAGACACACGGATCATCCTCTATAAAACATCCTGATGGACCAAAGAAGGGACGGTGGTGGACGGAGAGACACAAAAGATCTTTTTTACCTGCCACCAGACTTTAATTCTACAATTGGCAGATGAGCTGACAGACAAATGAATTTCCCTTTGGGGATTAATTAATTAATTAAGTTATTCGTATTCGTATTGTCAACAGATTCCATCATCAGGCAGCGATGGGACTATTTTCCGTGGCGAATTAATCCACCGTCGTCATCTGCAGCTCTCTGTGGTGTGGCATGTTATTTGTGAGTTGGGATTTTTCAAAATAAAAGCATTGAGTTTGCAGCTGCAAGTTACTGAGGTGTTGTCACTCAAACTCACCGTTGCCATGACAACTGAGCGGCGATAACGAGCGTGTTGTAATGAGCGCTGTGTGCGTACGTACCTGCCGCAGGCTCATTAGTGTTTTTAATTATTGTTTCTTCTTCATCTTTTTCTCGTCATTCAAAAGACGTTTCAGAATATTAGTCGGACTTTGAAGCTGCTTTCATATTTCTGTTCGTCCTCGTTACGCTCCTCGTCGTCCCTCTTTGTGTTTCCCTCTCTCTCTCTTTCTTTGTGCTTTGCTGCAGTCTTGGCCGGCGTGCACGTCTTTCCATTAACGGCCGGCTGTTAAAGTTAATTAAAGGAGGGCATCCCTCTTCTCAATAGCTGACTCACTGCACGACGACTTTGCTTACTCATGCTGTGAAAGGCCGTCGGGCTTGTTGACTCGCTGATTCAAAGATTTGATCAAACGCCGAAAGCGAGCGGCGACAATGAAGCTTCCAACCAAAGAAACCTAATCAGCGTTACTGATTCAGATCAGATCATGGTGTCCGATCAGAGGACGGATTGTTAGTTTGGGTTATCTCAAGTGGGGTTGTATGAGGTACTGATCCATACTCAGACGGCGGTCAGTGTGGGCGAAGCAGACTGAAAGTCCGGTGTGCCAAGCTAAGCAGTGTGTACGCTGTGGACGGGAAGTCAATATCAGTTTAAGAGAACAGACAGCTCTTTCATTCAGCGCTCTTCAAACCCTCCAGACGCCACTGACAAAAACATTTGACCTCTCAGCGTCCACCTGAGGCTGGCTCCAGAAGTGAGTCAGTCTCCATAAGTCCCCATGTTCAAATGTCCAACTTCACAGCAGAAATAAACATGTTTACAGCCTGGTACAAAAAACAGTTTTGGTAGCATTTCTTTCTGAGTAAAACTGAGTTTTTTGTAAAGTGTTCAATGATGGCGTAGATTAATGATGGATTCTGATGCTGACATGTTCGTACATTTCCTCACACTGCTGCCTGCAGGTTCCCGTCCATTAAAAACTGCAGCAGAACGACGGTAAGACGAGGACTTCTCGAAGTGTCCGTCATGTATTTGAACCATCAGGCAGCAGCTTCTGATTGGCTGTTTAACACCGACGACAACTGGAACAAAGTGGCTTCATGTTCCTCGTGTGAAAGTGAAGTGGAACCAACCTTTTACTTTGAAATCTGTGAGCAGAAACAGTGTGTCATCCAGATGATAACCACGTCCATACAGAGGCGTGTCATCCAGATGATAGCCACGTCCATACAGAGGCGTGTCATCCAGATGATACGTAGTTTAACGAGAGTTTATCTTCGTTTTACTTGTTTGTTGAGCGTGACTGTGACTAACAGTTACTTTAACTACTGATTCATCTGCAGACTTTGTTGGTCCACAGGAGTTAAAAAGTGATGTGACGTCTTCAGATTGTTTTGTCTGACTGACCAAACGTTCAAAACCATCAGGCATCATTCAGTTACATACGACGAAGACAAACTCCTCACACGCCAAGAGCTGAGGGTCGGGAACTTAAATGAATATTTACAGATTAATTGACCAATCGTTACAGCCCGACGTGTCGACGTGTTGCCAAAATGAGTCAGAGTCAAAGATGTGATGAGAACGTGATTTCAGAAACTGATGTAAGGTGACATTACACGTCTCTGAGACCAGTTTGTCTTGGGAGAACCTGCACAAACCGACCATGACAATGAGGCAGACCTGCTGTTTCTTACTGGAGGAACTATAGAGCCATCTGACTGGGAACATAACCTCGTGATGACGGGCTGTGAGAACACGTATTTTGTCATCAAACGATGTTTAATGATGATTTAATCACAGTTGTTGTTAAATGAAGTCTTGTCTCATGGAAGAAAAGGTCAGTCTCTCTGAGTTTGTATGTTTGTGATCCGTGAACAGGTATGCAAACCCTCGCCTTGGAAACCATCATGTTCAGCAGTTAGATGTAAAAACCAACAAAAACAATCTGCAGTTCAAAGAAAGTTTCAGAGTGCACGAAGACGCAAAAAAACTGAAACTAAAAGAGCAAAAAAATCTGCATATTTGAACCCTGAGACAGGAAGTGTACATTAGTGGTGAATGATGAAAGCTGGAGGCTGAATTGCACTAAATGAGGACGTCTGTCAGAGTCCTTTTCTTTTGTGGCCACTCCTGCAAAGAGACAAATGAAGAAGAAGAGGACGACTAATGCTTTTGTCCCAGACCTGATAATGGAGAGTAATTTAGGAGGAACACTTTGATGAGAGAGGAGACTCGTCTCCGTCTGTCCTCTCTGAGTGGACACACTTCACCTGCAGCACAGAGAGACGAGTTCAGCTTGTTTCAGCTCCAAGTTCGAATGTCATCATAGAAAACACGACCAGATCCATCCAAGACTGTCTAAAACCTGGACGTAGTCTCTGAGACATCCCCGCAGACTGTCTAAAACCTGGACATAGTCTCTGAGACGTCCACGCAGACTGTCTAAAATCTGGACGTAGTCTCTGTGACGTCTGAGAAAATGGCAGAGAGAAGAGGGGAAACATTAAAGGGACAGTTCAGTATTTATCTAGAGCTGCACTGTATTGAGAATATTCCCCTCACTGGACCAGCTGTTCATTAACTGAGCTTCTAACATGTTGTGTTGTCTGCAGGTGGTCGACTGTTCCTGGGATGAGACGGTGAAGATCTACACGCCGGCCTGTCTGTCTGCTGGAGCTCACAGTACAACACCGTAAAACACAGAAAGTACTACAGTACTTCTGAGGACATTACGTTGACTACTACAGACTAACTGCAGCTCCCTCGTCTGACCTTAACCTCCTCAAATAATCACTGTGTCCTGTGTTGTCCTCAGTCCCCACACGTCATACAAACACTATCAGCAGCTCTGGGAAAGTTTCAGCTGTTTCTACTCAAAATGTTTTTATCTCGTTCACTGAGAACTGAAACACGTTTGTACTGAGGAGGTCAAACAGAAAAGAGTTTGTAATTTAAACTTTAATTTAAACACGCGTGCATCAGTAATCCTGAACTGTGATAGTGAAGAAAGTATCTGATGGTGAAACATCCTCGATGAACAGGGTTTGTCTCTTCATGGTAAATCATTTATGTAAATCAGGATGTTTTACAGCGAGGGTGATCCGTAATATCCGTGTCATTATCTGCTTCCACGTTATCTCCGTGATTTTCTCTTAAACTGGAGGGAAAAATGTCAAGTGTGACTAATTCCACTGCTGAAATGTCATCCGTGTAGATCTGAATGTGCCTTCAATAAAGATCCAGATATGAAGATGTTGATCTGAAACGCTGTCACGCTGTTTTTATTTTATCTTGAGTCAAAGCCAAGGGAGCTTTTTTATACGACGTTCATGAGAAATAATTACAGTGCAGTTAGAAAGCTGACGATGCTGTCAAATCAAAATCAGCTAAAAGAGGCTGAAAAACAAACATTTAAACTGCAGCCTCAAAAATGAACAAAAAACTAAATGAAACCATTTTTGAGCCTCAAGTGTTTCTGTTATTTTGTCCCCTTATTTTCTCCTCTGGATGATGATGATGATGATGATGATGATGATGATGATGATGATGTGGGTCTCCCTCACTCGTCATGGCTGCAGCCAATCACAGCTCTCCTGGCGATGATGCGTGAAGGTTCCTCTCAGCCCTGCAGCCAATCTCTCTGCAGGAAACTCGGCGTCGCTTCAAAGGGAGCGAAACGCCGTGAAGATCCTCTCCTCCTCCACTCTTTCCTTCCTCACTTCCTTCCTCCTCGTCTTTCTGTCACGATCGTCACTCGTCCACTTCATGTCCTCTCATCCTTCCTCGTCTTCCCTCCTCTTTGCTTTTACTCTTTTCCTCTTCATTCACTTCCTTTCCTTCAGTCCTCCTCCTTCCCTTCCTTCCCTTCCTTCCTTCCTTCTTTCCTTTCCTTCCGTCCTTTTCTTTTCTGTCTTCCATGTCAGAATTAAACGATGTTTGCTGTTTCTTCTAATTACACAGGATATTTCACGCCGCTGTGAAGCTCCTCATGGTGGTCTCCTCTCAGCTAATCTGAAAATGGACAAACTGAGTGAAGCTCTGTGAACACCTGTGACCACACCCACCTGTCAGTCAAAGCGTCCACGCTCTTAATCCTGCATAACTTTAAGCCTTAATATAATGTGAACAGGTGAGTTGTATATAAATTCACCCTCAGTACAGTTGTCATGAACGGGGAAATTAGCTATAGAGACCAAAACTGTTTTTTGTACCAGGCTGTAAACATGTTTATTTCTGCTGTGAAGTTGGACATTTGAACATGGGGACTTATGGAGACTGACTCACTTCTGGAACCAGCCTCAAGTGGACGTTTGAGGAACTGCAGGTTGTGGCTTCACTTAACACACTCGGTGGTTGCTGTTCATCTTAGATTAAATTCATTATGAATTTAAATTTGAAATCAAACTTACATTAAAACAGTTTTTCAGACAGACCTGACTCATCCAGTCGGTGAAAAATGTTTAAAAAAGTCACATATTTAAATTTGAATTGCACATTTGCAGAGCTCGTGTCTCTGTCATGATTGTGTCTCGTGTTCATTTGTTTGCAGCCGGTTCATTCAGTGTTTCAAGTTAAATTACTCGGCCTAATCTTTATTACCTATGGTTTGTGGAATAATGGAAGCATACATTCAGTTTTTTCTTTCCTTCCCAGCAGAGCAGAGTCCCGGTCTAAATCCTCGGCCCGGTCTTAATCTCCTCTCGTCTCAAAGCGTCTCCGTCCTCCTCTGTCTCCGTCTGTTAATTGGAAGCTAATGGTCTGTGCTCGATAAGGGCGGATCTTCCTCCCTCGTGGCCTGGAAACTGATTTTCTGATGAAGTATTTCAATTAAAATATTGTCCGAGCCATTTCCACGCCTGTTATGAGTGATGGTGATGTCTCTGTTTCTGATAAGGAGGTGGTGGAGGAGAAGGAGGTGGGGGAGGTGGAGGATCTCCACCACGGGGGCAAACGTCCAGACATTTTACTTAGAGAGAAGCTGCAGGTGTTTTTATTGATGAGTTTGTTTTACATTAAATCTGAACGCTGCAGCAGGACGAGGTCTGTGTCAACATGATGTTTGAACTCAACACCGTCATAATGCTGCAGTGCTCACGTGTTCATTGGGCCATACAGTGTTCCACTTCTCCAGGTCCATTCAGGGTCCGTTCAGTCTTCTCTGATTGTCCTGTCAGCTTTCATCCGTCCATCCATGTTCTTCCTCTTCTCCGAGGTCGGGTTGCAGTTGCAGGTTCAGCAGGTCGTTCTGGATGTCTGTCGCTCCATCAACACATTCCAGCTCCTCCTGGAGATCCCCGAAGCGTTCCCAGGCTGGACGGACTATAGTCTGTCCAGGTTCTGGTTCTTCCCTGGTCGTGCAGGACCCAGATCATGTCCTTGTATCATAAGATGGTTGCCTGTTTGTCGCCAACATGACATCTCAATAAACTGCAGGTTGTTCCTCCATCAGAGGCTCATTTTGCCGTCATTTCCCGTTGCTTCGTCTGGTGGAGTTTCACGATGGATGGGTCCAGGTGAGGTGGTGTTTCCCAAGGCTGATGGATGACCCAACCACAACTGCGTTTGGAAGAATTTGGACGTCCAAATGGACTCCAGTGGTAACCACCACTGATGTCTGAAGGTTCTTCATCATCCTGTTATCCATCAACCATCTTCCACTCATCTGGGGTCGGGTCGTGGTGGCAGCAGGTTGATCAGGTTATTCTGGATGTTTCAGGCTCCAGTTTTAAGGATCTCGAGCCATTCCCAGGCCAAATGGGTCTGTCCAGCAGGTTCTGGGTCTTCTCCCGGTTGGACGTGCCTGAAGAGCCTCAGAGGAAAGGCAGCCAGGCGGGTCCTGATCAGATGTTGAACCACATCAGGTGGCTCCTCACTGTCTCTAAGGCTGAGCACACTTGAGGTAATTCATGAAACTTTCTCACTTCCTGTCACCTTTTGACGTAAAATAAACAGATTTGTGGATAACGAAGAGTCCTGCTGGTTCTCGTGGTTTCACGTGTTCTTCTTCGTGTTCATGTGTTTTTTGTTTTTTAATCTTCTATCTGTTCATTTTCTGATTCATTTCGTCTCTGCGGAGGCTTCGGGGAGATAAATCCTTAATCTGTCGCGCTAATAAAGAAGATCTGAACTGAACTCAGTCGAACTGTGAGAAGAGAGAGAGAGCTCCTCGTGCTCATGGTGGTTTTCTACCTGCAGACTGAAATATCTCAGCAACCACTCCACAGACTGTCTTGAATCTTTCCTCTGCCGTCATCGCGTCGTGGTCTTTGGTGATCCCGTCATCAGTTCAAACTTTGGTTCATGGTCGTCCACGTCTTCACTGTGCATCTTTAAACCTTTCTATTCAAACATGGAGGCCGTAGTCGCCTCAAACGTGAACTGTTACAGATTTTATTTGTTTTGTCAGATCTGTCAGACAAACGTGTAAAAATTCAAATATTTGAAGATTTTAAAGTTTAATTTTCTGATATTTTGATGATTTATGAGCTCGTTAATCTTCTTTAATTTGTAGTTTAACTCTGAATCTCTCTTGAAAAAGACATCTGTTTAATCCTCCTCCTCTCTCTCCCCCTCCTCCCCCTCTGTTCCTCCCCCTCTGTCTCTCTCTCTCTCTCTCTCTCTCTCTCTCTCTCTCTCTCTCTCGGGTACAGAGCCAAGAGGCGCTGCGGCAAAATGTCATATTTCACCGGCAGCTCTCGGAGGACGACCTCCGCCCTGTGGAACATCTGCTGCGCCTCTCCTCAACTCTGTCCACGGAGTCTCTTCTTCTTCTTCTTCTTCTTCTTCTTCTTCTTCTTCTGCGGTTTGTTTTGTGTTTTTTGGACAGAAGCTGAGTGGAAACTAAAAATGAAGTGAACTCTCTGCGGAGGATCGGAGGAGCTCCTCTCCTCTCTTCTCGTCTCACTTTCTTCACTTGTTTTCTCCTCTGTCACCTCCTGAATGCAGACTCACCTCCCTCCACCCCTCGTGGGCTCCTCACAGCCTCACGTGCTCCTCTTCCTCCTCCCGTGAGGAGGCTGCAGCGCGTCAGGGCTGTGCGTAAAATCCAAACCCTCCCCGGTCACCGGCACCAGCGTCGAGTCTGAACCTCTCCACGCCGGGCTGTGAGAGAGTTACCTCCGGCTCCATCAGCACGTCTGTCCTCTGTCCTGTCTCGCCGTCATGGACGTGTTCAGGAGCCGTCTGTTGGGGATCTCCGTGGCCGTTGCGCACGGCGTGTTCTCCGGCTCTCTCAACATCCTGCTGAAGTTCCTCATCACAAATTATCACTTCAGCTTCCTGACGCTCATCCAGCTGCTGACCAGCAGCACCGCGGCGCTCACGCTGGAGACCCTGAGGCGGCTGGGGAAGATCCAGATCCCCCCGTTCAGCCTGCAGCTGTGCAAGGTAAAGACCGACCGAGGAGGTCCGGCAGAGACCTCCAGAGAGGTCTAGAGAGGTCCGACAGAGACCTCCAGAGAGGTCTAGAGGTTTACAGCATGTACCTGAATGTTTTTATCTCTCCAACTTATCAGGTAACATGAAATTCTGATAAAATATGAAAATATTCTCACGTGGTTCAACATTCGAGGTGCAGCAGCTTTTAGACTCTAAATAAACTCTAATCAACAAAATAAAGTCATAAATATTTAGTTTCATGAACTTTGATTTGATTAAAATGACTCAACGAGCTTCACATTTAAAATACTTGGATTACATTGGATTACAGTTACTTCCTCAAACCAGGTGAATTTACTTTGTGATGACATCATCATCAGTTTAATGTTCACGGTGTCAAATATGAACGTCAGCATCAGGATGTTTGAACGTGTAGAAGCTCCAACAGTGAGAGGAAGTCTGACTGACTGCTGTTATTTCCAGATGATTGATTGATTGATTGGTTGGTTGATTGATTGATTGATTGATTGATTCATTGGTTGATTGATTGATTCATTGGTTGATTGATTGATTGACCTGTTAATTGACTGGCTGACAGATTGGTCGAGGAGCTGACTGACCGATACGATTCATGAACTTTATTGGCCCGGCGGTTCGTCCATGAAGCACCAAGAAGAAGTCTGATCAATGAGTTCTGCTGTGAGATTGATTTTGGTTTGTTGCAGTGACAGCGCCCCCTACAGTGTTTGCCATCAGCTGGACCAATCGTGTTTGAGCAGCTTTGGTTGCAGCAGTCTGTGAGGAGAACCTGTTGGCTACTTAGCTTCTCATTAGCTTAGCGATTAGCAGAATGTCGGATGTCTTGGTCCAGACATCTGCTGGTGACACCTGAAGCTCAGAGCTTCAGTCGTTGAACACTGACAGTCTGAAACATCAAATCCAACCTGAGCTTTGAGGCTACAGCAAAATGAAGGACGAGCTCTGAAGCCAAACCGTGTGATGACAGCGATGCCCAAACAGAAGCAGCTGTGAAATGGTTGATGCGTCTCTTCACTTTCTCTGAATTTGATCCGTTCAGTCTGACGACGTTTGGAAAGTGAAGAGATGCAGATGAATTATTTTATCCCTGTTCAAGTTCACGATGTTCTCCGATGAGTCTGTGGGCAACAAAATGACGAAATTTCTTAAATATAAAATATGACATCAAACTTTTTTGCCTTAAAGGCGACTCTGAGATTTCTTTCAAAAACATTAAATATGTTGGACAATAGTTGCTGAAAATACATGAACAGAACGATATCACTGAAACGTGGAGTCAGAGGTTCAAACAGTTTTTCACCAGTTTTCAGGACCCGCCCCCTCAGTCCTGGATTCTGACTCCTAATTTCATAAACTTGTCGATATTTTTAATCATTCATATTTGGCTGGTGGTTAATAACACTTTCTTCTTTGGTCTGACAAACTCAGAACTCATATTTATTTATGTGTTCTGACTTTAACACCTGCACGCTGGATGAATTCAAAAGTTATCTGAGGCTGTTTTAATAGTTTTAGAGCTACAGTGAATTCATCTTCAGGGGACCTCGAATGTCTGGACACATTTTCATGGAAATAATTGATATTTCACTCTGAACTGTCTTAAAATGAAGCAGATTTTCTAAAAGTGATCATATTAAATGATCATATGTATTTAGCTCGGTCAACAGTCGTAGTTTTTCCTGGATCGTAGCAGTTCGAAGTCGTCTCGCTCTGCTGATAGAAAGTGAAGAGAAAAGATGACGAGCTGCTGATCGAGCACCTCAAACAAACCCTCCAACATGAGCTGAGTGTGAACGTCTGAATTTTTGCTGGTTTTGGGCAGATAAATCTTCAAGATGCACAAAAAGAGTTCAGAGTTTGTCTTTGGTTTAAATTATGGTTATGAAACACGTTGGCGTGGCATGAATATCGTCCTCTCTCTCTCTGTGCAGGAGTTTGGCTCGGTGTGCATCCTCTCCACGCTGCAGTCCACCCTCACTCTCTGGTCTCTTCGCGGCCTCAGCCTGCCAATGTATGTCGTGTTCAAGCGCTGCCTGCCGCTCTTCACGCTCAGCATCGGCGTGTGCATCCTGAGGAACGGCGTGCCGTCCATCGGCGTGGTGATCGCCGTGATCATCACCACCGGAGGAGCGGCACTCGCTGGTAAACACACGACATCACACATGGAGTACAAACACGTCATAATGAAGCGCACATTAATCAGCCTTCCTGTAAATGTTCCAGCTGATAAACCTCACAGCAGCATAGCTAACGGACGGTTCATTAACATCTACTTTGTTTTAATATTTAACAGCATTTCCTCTCATGTGAAGCTGTTGAATTTCTTTTCATCGTCTTCAGCATTAATTCTTCCTCTTCCATTACTGTTAATGATCCTGAAGACATCAACAAACAAACTACAGATAATTCATTTCCTGAATCGAACTCAGCGCGTGTGAAAGAATGTGAATCTAATGGACTGATTCATCATCCGGGCTTTAATCTGGCTGATAATCGTCTTTTCTCTGTGAACAAATTGAATATATTTGAGTCTTTGGTGGATTAATCAGATGAGATGTCAGTTTGTCAGTGAAAGAAACAGAATCTGAGTTTTCTCTTGGATGCAGATTCAGATTTTTAAGATTCAGAATGAATCCAGATGTGAAACAGGTCTGATCCAGATTTGAACCTCCGAGGCAGATCGTGCCTTGTTGTGTGTTTTTTTGTGTGTGTGTGTCAGTTTGAATGTTTCACACACACTCACAGGATTAATCCTCCATGTTTTCCTCCTCCTGCTCCATTTCTGACCTCATTCATCTCTCGTCTTTCCCACCTTAACACTCCCACACTCCTCCACTTTCATCATTTCCTTACAAATCAAATGTAGAAAAATGATCTCAGGTCCAACATGTGTTTGATCACGACACACAGCAGCAGCAGCTAATATTACTGACTAGTCCAACAGCAGTCAGCCCAGCTCGGCGTCTGTCTTTCAGCCTTTTATTTCACCAAGCTCTCACCAACCACTAAAAGTCAGTCCCAGATTTACTCTTGTCCGGCGGCTTCTTGCTCGCTCACTCTCTCCTTTTCTCTTCTTAGCTTCCTCCGTCAGCGTCCTCTTCACTCTCTGCTCCTCTGCCATTATGTCCATAGAAGCTGCTGACTGCTGGGCCTGAACACCTCCTTTTTGTGGTGGTCCAAAAAACCTGTGGTACAAACACTAACACCTCCTCGGTGCTCTGATCACAGGTCAAAGTTACACAGTGTGAAAATGATTTGAATCTTCTTTTGATTTCCTCTTCAGGTGCTGGTGATCTCACCGGCGATCCCTTCGGTTACATCACCGGTGTGTTGGCGGTCATCGTCCACGCCTCCTATCTGGTCCTGATCCAGAAAACCAGTCTGGACAGTGAGTACGGGCCACTCACAGCGCAGTATGCCATCGCCATCATGGCCTCACCGGTACGTATCTCCTCTTCCTCTCGCTCTCCTCTCTCCTTGTCCTCGTGTTTCGTCTTTTCCATGACTCTCTTCTTCTCTTCGTCGCTCTCTCAGGTGCTCCTCGTGTGCTCCCTCATCTCCATGGACACCATCAACATGTGGACGTACGAGGGCTGGAAGGACCCCCACATCACAGTCATCTTCGTCTTCTGCGTCTTCATTGGCTGCGCCATGAACTTCACCACGCTGCACTGCACCTACATCAACTCCGCCGTCACCACCAGCTTTGTCGGCGTGGTCAAGAGCATTGCCACCATCACCGTTGGCATGTTGGCGTTCAATGACGTTGCGCCGACTCGGTTGTTCATCGGTGGCGTGGTGGTCAACACCATTGGCTCCATCACCTACTGTGTGGTCAAATACTATGAGACCAAGAAAAAGAGCTTGTACGAGGACCTGGAAGAGGCCGGGAAGGACGGCGCGCCACCTGGTGAACCGTACCAAGAGAAACCGCCGCTGAACGGAGACGGACCTGCTGCGGATCCAGGAAATCCAGAGATGGAGGGAGTGTTGAGCAGTGATGGGAAGGAGGAGGCAGCGCTGGATGGCATGGCTAATGGAGTGGTGTGGACAGGAGACGGAGAGACGGGCGTGAATTCCCGCGTCATGACGGAAAAGGAGGTGCTGGAGATGCAGAGGGAGCACCTCCAAAAGGAGAACACCGTCACCTCCGGTCCGTCAGCTAGTGACAGCTATGTCGGCGTGTGGAGGTCCATCAGACATCTGCAGTTTATGAAGAAAGACCCTTTGATTGATAACATGGAGCAGCAGAGTCCATGAGGGCTCTGACACCCGGACAGACTCTAGAAATAAAACTGAGTCATCAGAGGAAAGAAAAACTCTGGGACTGACTTTTAGTGGTTGGTGAGAATGCTGAAGAGGAGACGTGCAGAATAAAAATGACAGTCCACCGGGAACCTCTTTCATCGCATTCGCAGCGCTAAACGAACGTTTGTTGTTTGCTGCTGTTTCTTTGTCGACGATGAGACGAAGTTCTCGGTGGAGGAAAACGGACGGCACTGCCCCGTCAGTGATAACTTCTGCCTCTTCGTGGCGTCTTTGGCGGGGTTCGCGGTGTCGCATGATTCGGTTTGGATTGCGTCCCCGCTGATTAGCCAGCTAGCCAAACAAAAAAAAAAAGCAGGTCTTGTAGGAAACGTTGCATCTTGTGCAAACTCAAATATCACTTTGAATCAGGGAACGACTGAAAGTTTCTGTTTTGTTGTATGAAGCCTGGGCGAATTGTTGTTTCTGAATTAAAACCTTTAAATACTAACGCGAACTAATCTACGGCTACGTTTACACCGGGTCTGTTTGTTTGACTGTTTTTGTACCCTGCAGGTCGACTGTCACACCTGTTTACTGCTGGTTTGTCGTGAATATCAGCGACTAACATATGAATTAATGTGGCGTCATGTTGTATTTTATTGTTCTTGTTTTCTCCCTGCACTACAGTGAATTCATCATCGTACAGACGGACAGCTAACTCCATCTGTACGACGTCTTAAAGAGGAGGTGCTATAAGTTTATTGACATAGTGACTATTCAAACTGCTAGCTGTCGAGATAACAGCTAACTAGCCAGTCAGTTACAGTAGCTGCCCAACCTAGCTAGTTTATTGTCAGTTAGTTAGCTTGCTAACGGCAGTGAGAATGCTAGTTAGCTTGGTTACTAATAGGTCAATAATTGAAGCTGAAGTGAAATACAGTTTTTCTAGCATTGACTCTACAAACCACAGCTACAGGATGATGTAGTTTCAGTTTCATGTGCCAACGTTTGAGATCTCTGAAACTGTCTTTGTGTAACCGATGCTGCCTCATTGTGGTCTGTGTGGAGTCACAGAGGTTTCCTCTCTGTCGTGGATTTCCTTTCTTACTCCTAGTCATTACAGGCAGCTCGGCTCCGTCTAATTAAAGGTCAAAAACACACTTGAGCGCCTCTAAAGCTCGTTACATCTTTACGTATCTCATTGTATCTTTGGCTTTAGAGAGAGTTGCTGAAAGCTTGTCATCATGGCGCGGCACAGTTTGATAGCCACAGTTTGAGCGTCGGTCGTGTGTCTGAGCTGAATTCGTCATCTTCAGCTTCTTGATTTCTGCGTTTAGCTGCAGACAGGAAACATTCATCTCCTCTCCCTCAAACATCGTCTCTCTTTAAGCTACAGGCGTCTTGAATTGTGTGCAGAGAAAAAGCTGTCAGCCGCTGATATTGATTGTTATCGATTTTTTCTTCTCACACTCCCCAAACTTCATTTAACGCTACAAAGATCTGATGTCGCCTCGAGCTGCAGCAAACAGGGTGCCGGCTGCTTGCAGCTGCTTCAGACGTTATTCTGATGATTTTCCTAAAGACATGAATATCTCTGTTAAAGCATGACGTGACGTGACTTGTTTGTTTGGTGTTCTTTGGGTGACGGTGAGTCCGTGAGCACCGCCATGATGAACTGTTGGTATGTGATGTGTAACCGTCAACATGGATCATGACCAAACTTGTAAAACTGAATTGACTTTTTGTAAATGTGATCCGAGATGCCAAACGTGCATGAATGTATTTGTTTGTTTGGAGATTTTCCAGTTTCATGAGGCAGCTGACATAAACTCAGTTTTCCCTTTACAGACGCTCGTTTCTTGAATAATTTGAGCCGGATCAGTTTATTGGAGGTCACATCTGTCACAGCGTTTGTTGTAAAATCGAGAAAATTAAGACTTATTTCACACTTCCACAACTCCCGAATAATTTCCTTTAATGTTTCCTGGAAATAATCATTTTAATTTGATACCAATTATCAGGAAACGGAGAGTTCAATTCAGTGAATTCATTCTAATTAACTGCTGCCATGTATATCTTCTTTCACAGCAGTTCAGCTGAACATGGAACAACGTTGAAATTAAAGCCAGACTTACAGTTCGACACACTGCACTCAGTGAAATAACGGTGCTGACTGGAACCAGAAATGGTTCTTTGGAGTGACACAAGAACGGTTCTTTAAAGAACTCTTAAAGGTTCTTCAAAGAACCGTCAATTCTGGTTTTAAATGAAATGGTTCTGCTGAAAATCAAGAAGATGAACAGAGATGTTGTTTTGACTGGAAGAAGTCGACCTGTGGTCAAAGAACACGAGCTCGTCATAAATACACGGTTCTTAATATTTACTGGATTTATTTGATCTGGACTTTCTTTTATTGATTTGTTTCCACAGTCTTCAGATAATGAAAATAATTTCATGGTAACAAATAAAGAAGTGAACCAGAGAACCTTTTAGAACCTTTTAGAACCTTTCAGAACCTTTCAGAACCTTTCAGAACCATTATTTTTCTGAGTGGTTGTGTAGTCTCCGTTAATCAGCGAGAACTTTAAATGCAGCTTTACTTCCTCTGAGTTTCGTTCTTTCCAGGAATCATCATGAAGTTGTGTTGTCGGTGCGTTTGTCTTTCTGTCAGTGTTACTGTCTTATATAATTTGATCTGGAGTGAATGTAACTGAGTTTCCATCTGAAATGACTTGAAGTGAGAAAACAGTTTTCAGTTCATCTGAAGATGGACGCAGCATGTTGGAAAAAAAAGCAGCCTGGAGTCGTGAAACTTTGTGAAATGAGCAGATGTCTTGACGCGTGTTTGCATGAAAAAACATTTTCTCTCTTTCTACGAGAAGTTTTCATGTTTTTGTTGAGCAAAATAAAACCAATGTGAAAAATCATCGTCTCTGTACATCTGTGCCGTACATGCTCATTTCACAGACGTCTTCCAGGCTGTGCAGCTAACAATGCATCATTTCTGACGAGGGCAGAGTTTCCTGCCATGAAGCAATAATACTGCAGTGTTAGTTCACGTACCCTGCAGTAAATAATTCATAAACGAACACCAAACTGTGTGGAAGAAGACTTAAACTAGAGATTAAGACCATGAACTCACAGTGAAATGTTTAATAAGGTCATAAATCAAGTTTTTTTTCTCCATAAGATTCAATACTCACGTTTTTACAGCCAGTGTTGTTGCCCCCTGCTGGCCGTTAGAAGTTGATGGGAATAAATCAGGAAGGTGGTGCTGCTGTTCCACACTTACCTCCATCAGCTGCTCCAACAATAAACTCATAAAGTGTGACTGTGATTAACTCAAAAATCTGTTGCCTGTTTACCGTCTGTGAAAAATGCATTTAGTTCCGCTCTCTCACAGTAATGGCACCGTGCACACAGAGCAGAGCTTCATTTATCATGTGACTATAATAATTTAGTAAATCAGCCAGCAGTCACATGACACGACTCACCAAGAACCTGAAACAGTCAGAGAAACACGCTGCGGCAGGATGAGGTGATTTCAGAAACAATAATTCACAGGTTGTTTTTTTTAATTGTACTATGATGTTTTTATTTATTTATTTCTTTGCATGTGAAGTTATTGGCCGTGTTCAGTGTTGTGACTGAAAAGGACCATCTGCTCTTCAATTTGCATGTTCAATGCAAAGTCATTTGAAAATCTCTTTTTATAAAGACCGCTCTCAGTGCCAGGCCTGTTGTTGTTGTTTGTTTGTGTGTGTGTGTGTGTGTGTGTGTGTGTGTGTGTGTGTGTGAGGACAGAGGGGGTTTCCATGACGATGATGGTGTTTCCATCAGCGGTGACGGACGAGGTTCACCGCACAAACATCAGCACGTGAACATGATTGGATTATTTTATACGTATGACACGGATCATTATGTCTGTATGTATAAGTGTGTGTGTGTTCTGAGGTGTGTGTGTGTGTGTGTGTGAGGAGGTGTTCTTCGTCTGAATGTTTCATCATCATGGCAGAGATCATTATCGTCCTCCGGCTAAAGAAAACACTGTAAAATAAAGAGAGCGGTGACTCGTGTGGCTGCTCGTGGAGATGATGTCGGTGAATCTTTCATTAAGTCTGAGACAAACATTTAAAATCTTCATCTGATGTTTTGACAGTTTATTAGCGTATTATGCTAATAAACTGTGCTGTAAATATGCAGAGACCGCCCTCTACTGGTTGAAATGCAGCTACTGCAACTGAATTTCTATTGGCTGATCTGGAGGCAGGTGATGTCATCGTCCCGTCATCAGTGATGTGTCGGTCGTGAACGTATCGTTCAGCATGAACTGATCTTTTATGACTCTTCCCTCGCCACATGGCGGCTGCATCAGGTCAGGACAGGAAACAGAACTGTGCGTCCTCGTCACTGCAGGCTGTCAGGATCCAGGACACGGGTCACTTTGTTACGGTGTCTTTGATCTCGTTGGTTTTCACGTGGTTTGCTTTGCTTGAGGGCCGCAGCGCCGCACTACTTTAAACAAACTCAAAAAAGGTTTGTTCAGTGTACTGTCCGTCAGTCAGCAATCTGAGTCAGTAAAAAGACTCGAACGTCCCTCGAACTCGAACACTACCCGTCATTAAAACCAGACTGCAGCCGTGCTGACACTAACAGGAGACGTTGCCTCTCTGAGTTGTGTAACAGAAACATGAGTGAGCTTCAGTGACTGCAGTCTGCTGCAGCCTGTGAACTGACTCTGAAACTTTGGTCAACAAATCACAAAAATATTAATAATGATTTTAACGTACAACACATGATCAAATTCACGTCAGTTGATCCTTCGCTCGTCACGTCCTCTGAATCATGACATGACACATTTCTGAACCCTCCTCCAGTTTTGTCTCCTTCCACTCTGAGCCCACCAGACTGTCGCGCAGCCCCTCGCGCTTCATGCAACACAAACCACACAGCTGACGCCTGGAACGGCTCTGATGATGGTGAATGACAAACACCAAGCCACAGGTTTCCGTCCATTCTGCTGACTCATGCATCTCTGCGATCAGACCACATCCTCTGAGTTTAACTTGAAGACAATAAGAGTGTGAGTCAAGGTGGGTGTCACTGCATTCACATCAAAGACCGAGATAAGACGACATGCTCGGCCTCAGGAGCTCCTCTGTTTGGATCCTTCTCCTCATCGTCCAGTCAGGTGAGTCCCGTGAAGTCACAGAGTTCTGTTTGATTGATTGAACTGCAGTGTTGAAGTACTGAAGATCTTGGTTTGGTCTTGGTCTTGGTCTTGGTCTTGGTCTTGGTTTGGTCTTGGTCTTGGTCTTGACTCGGTGGTCTTGACACGTTGGTTTTCTGTCGTAGGTCGTGGCTCTGAGATTATCGGTGGGACAGAAGTGAAGCCACACTCGATGCCTTTCATGGCTCTGCTGAGGACTCCACCCTGTGGAGGGATCCTGATCGGTTCAGACTGGGTCCTGACTGCTGCCCACTGTGCTGGGTGAGATCAGCATGTATACATGTTCAGATTGTGATGCACACTGAGATCTAAACTGATTTATGTTAGAATCGTTCCCTAGGTGTATTCATCTACTACTGATCTGATGCTAACAAGACCGTCAAGATTCAGTTTAGTGAAGTTCATTCAGACAGAAGTCCAGTCCAGGCGGACGGCGTCAGTTCTCACATTCATTAGATCTCTATAGAGGACGCTGTTTAAACATCGGTCACATCTACGTGTAGGAAAGATTTTTCTTGTAGCTGGTTGTTGTTTTATTTCAAAGACATTATAACTGACTCATTTCAAGAAACCACAAAACACTTCAGAGGACAGCAGAACATCATGCGGGACAAACCTTCACACATCCTCTCATCGTCCTCTATGTGTGAACTTTGATCTGCTCTTGCAGCGTGAAGGAGGTATGGCTGGGCGTTCACTCCATCAAAGAAAATGAAAATGATACCAGGCAGGTGCGTCAGATCAAGAAGAGAGTTCCTCATCCGTGTTACGACGCCAAAGACAACGTAAACGACCTCATGCTGCTCAAGGTAAGGTGACATCATCGTAACCGTCAGAGAAACACTGCAAACATGCATAAAAAGAGACTTTCTTGCAGATTGCAACCCTCGTGTGTCACTTGAGCTTTGATAAAACTTTCACTCATTACAGTGAAGTGATGTTTGTTGTGGTCTTCACTGGTCTTGAAACAAAGTTTTCCTTGTCTGAGACTGAGATAAGACAGAGTACGAATCTGATCGATTCCAAGACGAGACCTTGACAGTCAAAACGTTTTCTTGAGCTCGAGTACGACGACGCTGAGACACATAGTCCCCATTTTAACAAACTATACAGCATCTGTAAGTAATTTTCATTTTTTAAATTTCAGCTCAACAAACCTGTGAAGAAAACCAAGGCAGTGAAATGGCTCCAGCTGGGTAAAACCGTCAGAGACCCCGCGGCTGGTTCCAGCTGTGTGGTGGCTGGATGGGGGAAAACAAACAACGTCGCCAAGAAAATGTCGGACGTCCTGATGTCCACCAACGTGACTGTGATCGACAGGCAGAAGTGTAACTCCCCTGAATATTACAACCTTGAGCCTGTCATCACCAACAGCATGATATGTGCCGGCTCATACGGTAATAACAGGGCTGACACCTGTCAGGTAAGAACACCTTCATCATGAATCTCCCAACTCATCAAACACGGCAGCTCAGTCAGGGTCCCAGTCTTCAAACTGAAGGTTCCCTTCTAGTCAGTTTTGCACGTGGAGGGTGAGATGGCTGCTGTTCGCGGCTGTTTCATTGTCTTGAATGGGTGCAAACAGCGCTGGCAGCAGCGGTGCGTCACAGCGTGACAACCTTCAGTGTCCTTCTTTGAATCGTAGGACCACTGAACAAGCTGCATGTATGTGTGTCTGTAACATATGTGACATGTCATGTCTTCTTTCTGTCTTCAGGGGGACTCAGGAGGGCCACTGCTGTGCGACGGAAAGCTCGTCGGAGTTACTTCTTTTGGACGGAAGTGTGGCCTTCTCAGAAAGCCTGGAGTGTACTCTCTTCTGTCAGAGGACAAACTCAGCTGGATCAACAAGGCCATGAAGAAGTCTGAAATATGAGATTTACTTTAATTAGCTGCTTAAATCACGTCTGTCTTTGTGTTACTTTATCCTCATTATATTTACTGTACGCTTTAAAAACCTTAATTAATTAACTTTTATTTGTTACCTGGAGGACAGAGACATTTAAAATGTGGACTGCTACCTGATGGTTTGGAAGTCATGGACAGTCAGTGCTGGTGCTGTGAGGCATGTCAAGCTTCAGACGTCTCCGTCTGTTAACGGTGTGTGTGTGTGTGTGTGTGTGTGTGTGTGTGTGTGTGTGTGTGTGTGTGGAGTTCTCAGTTTGTAAAATATGTGGCTGTATTTCAACACTTCTGTTTTCTGCTGCAATAAAACCAAAGCGAGGAAAAATGTTTTTAAAGAAACATGACGATCACTCACTTCCTGCACAAATGCTCAGAGTGACATGGAGCTTCCAGTCTGCTGTAAACCTGATGAAGGTTCAACATTTCCTTCTGTCTCCATGTTTCATATCCCGTTTGTCATACTCACACATCACAGGCTTCTTTCTTTCTTTCTTTCTTTCTTTCTTTCTTTCTTTCTTTCTTTCTTTCTTTCTTTCTTTCTTTCTTTCTTTCTTTCTTTCTTTCTTCTCATTTCATCAACATCATCAAACATGAAACTTGTTCTGAACCAGCAGCAGACACCAGTCTGCAGTTTCACACTATCTGAAGACCACGAAAAGGAAACGAGCAAAATGTCGCAATGCTGCAAGAACTGTGTTTATTCACACACACACACACACACACACACACACACACACACACACACACACACACACTACTTAAAGATGTTTATCAGCAAAGTAACATTTTTAAGTTTTACAGTCGTTTTCTTCAACAAACAGAAGAATCAGGTTTGAATCTGAATTCATTTTGTTTTTCACATTTTCAGTGGGGGGTTGCTGCCTTGCTCAGGGGCACTACTGCATCTCCACATACACCCACAGGGAAGACTTTAAAGTAGATCTGCAGGAGGAGGAGGAGGAGGAGGAGGGCTAAAAGACAAGTTAGAAATAAGGAGAAAATTGTCCTGCTAATAGACCCACTCAGCACTTTACTGCTGGAAAATCCATCCGAAAACTGTCCTTCAAACACACACACACACACACACACACACACACACACACACACACACACACCTGATCATAATGGTGCCATTTGCAGGTTGTCCAGCTGCTGATAACGAACCATTTGCAGAGAGACTCTGGCTGAAACTCATTTATTGGTTTGAAGAGTTTGAATGAGAAAATGACGGAGGAGGCCGGCGTAGTGAAGTAAAACAGAGAGAGAGGGACGACGACACATTTGACACCGTGCTTTTATCTTTTCACAGAGATTGAATTGAATTTGGCTCCAATTCAGACAAACAGCCTCTATTTTGGACATCAGCAGAACAGACTGTGATTTCATCTCTGAAGAGGCTTTTAGACTCATTTCAGGATTAGTTTTTTGGCTCCGAACTTCTCCTGTAAACCAGTTTATAGGAAGAGTTTCTTCTCAGTCGATTACAATCAAATGTTATTTATGAAAAAGGAAAAAAAAGTACATATTTACTCAGAGGAAAAAAGCACAGAAACCTGTTTGTGAGAGAATTTGATTTATTTTCATGTAATTTTAATGCAGCGTGGAGAAGCTGTTACATCAGCATCATAATAATACATAATGTAATGTCCTCTGATAAACTACCTACTACTCAGTCTGTTAGCTGCTGTTAGCTCAGTCTGTTAGCTGCTGTTAGTTCATGTTAGCTCAGTCTGTTAGCTGCTGTTAGCTCATGTTAGCTCAGTTTGTTAGCTGCTGTTAGCTCATGTTAGCTCAGTCTGTTAGCTGCTGTTAGCTCATGTTAGCTCAGTCTGTTAGCTACTGTTAGCTAATGTTAGCTCAGTTTGTTAGCTGCTGTTAGCTCATGTTTGATCATAAGTAATGACATCAGAACAAATACTCGAGTACAGCTGAACATAGTTACACAGTGGGATTACACTCTGAGACTGGAGGCAACAAATCACAACACTTTCTAAGTAATGTCATTTTAAAGTGTCCTCTTAATAAGTTGGATGATAAAGATTAGCACACAGTGAAAATAAGATGAAGCTCATTAATAAAGGTTACTGTGATGGTAATGCATTGATGTCTGTACGTATGCGTGTGAGAGCTGCTCCTCTTGAACCTCCAGCAGGTGAAGTGAAGTATTGATCCTGCAGAGTGTTCAAAGTCAAAGTGAGGAGCTTCATTGGTCATTTTTCCCAGCCAACGAGCTGCAGCAGCACTATTCACACTGAGTGATTTCACACAGTTAGCAGCTCCACATAGAGATGTACTCAGTGAGCTGACTCGACTCTCACCCACAGAAAGAACAAGCTTTAAGCCAAACGTTTGAGACACGTGAATTTATGTCTTTAAACTTTAAAGCCTAAAAGATTTTCAATTGTGTTTGGCCATAATTTCATAAATTTGTTAAATTATGTGACGATGGAGGTAAATTACAGTTTGATTGATGTTTTGGAGTTTCATGTTTATTTATGCGGCTACAAAGTGAGTCAGACACTGCAGAGACATAAACTTGTGCAGCTCAGTCCAATCTTTTGTTATTTAGTCTGACAACATAATTTCAAACACAAGCTCCGACCCAGCAGTGAGCAGCATTCAGTGAACACAGCAGCCTGCAGCCTTATAGCAGAATACATATCCTCTGTCTCTAAATCAACCTCTTGAACAAAATGACCGCGTCCTGCGGTGGAGCAGCTAATGAGCGGACTGAGCAGGACTCCCCCGTCACATTTTATGGGCTTCCTTCAGTACATAAAGATTCAAATTTCGAGCTATATTCAGCCTGTAAATGTAGACTGCTCCTGAGACGGGACCCGGCTAAAATAACTGCTCCATTGTGAGAGACGCTCACGACTGAGCATCATGTCAGATTGTACTGAAGGTCTGACAGGCAAAAATTACAACCACAGTCAGCCGTCCGATCAAATCATCATCATTTCAAAGAATTATATCTGATGTCTGACATGAGCCAGTCTGCAGCACGACCCCCATACTGCTCATGTATATGCTCGTGTGTGTGTGTGTGTGTGTGTCCATTACAGGCAGCAGCTTCCAGTAGATAATGTCTGCATCAGTCCTGATGCACATAATTGGCTGTGCACTGAGCTGGAAGGAGCTCAATAGAGACAACACCATCAGACTGCATCGATAATGACACAAACTGCAGAGAGGGCCATTCACAAACAGAATGTAGATCTGAATCTAAAGGCCTCGAACTCTGACGCTCCCCTGCAGACTTTCTTAAGCCTGGACAGAGTCTCCAAAAATAAAAGAGGTGGAGCGTGGGTGGAGAAAGAAATCAGTCTGAACAAAAGCTGACAAACAGACCCCAAACAGACCCCAAACAGACCCCAAACAGACCTGATCTGGACCACAGCTGGAAACGCCTCCTCATGACTTGTGCCTCTGAACGTTATCCTGTCGTACTTCTTTAAGAGCGCAATTTGAGAAACAGATTAGTCATTTCCAGGCGACACGTCCTCCCTCACAGTTTAAAACTCATTCTGGTCCTCGCAGGAAATCAGTAACCAACAGCTCCCCCGGTGAGATATGGATTTCCTCTGAAGTGCAGCAGCTGTCGGACAGAAACACTGAGTCTGACGGAGGTGAATGAGTGTTAATCTTCCATTCAGCACAGCTCTGAATCACGCTGCTGTGCAGCAACATGCAGCATGTACCACAGATTCATTAAAACTTCTTTGGCACCAACAGATGAAGCAACAGACGGGTGGATGCTGTTATTTGATGGTGTCAGAGTGTTGGACCTTGATAGAGAGGACAGTTTCTGAAGGTGATTATATTTGTGTCATGTTCACTTCTTCAAAAGACTGTGACAGCCTGGAGATACACGCTGAACTCTGGTTATGCTTCGAGTTCATCCACCACAGCAGCTGTTTATTTGTCATTTAAAGAGTTTTCGTTCAAACTGTTCTGGCTCAGTTTGTTTCTTTGTTCAGTTTAGTTGCACAACATGAAAGGTGACTGGAAAAAATGCGACTGTCTTCATAAAAGCAGCGTCACGCTTTGAAGCTCTGCTCAGGGGAAAGTCCCTTTACTGTTTCAACATGACATGAAACCTCCATCAGAAATGTCCTTCCCAGTTTTTCCAGTGACTTCGACCCAGTGCTGCCCAGCAGTGACCTGCATGGTATTAGATCACCTTTTGTTTTCAGTGGTTCACCTTGTGGCGATCTTCTGGCCCTGCAGAGCTTCACGTGAGAACGAGAACTTTAAAATGAATCCTGGACTTGATGGGAAGCCAAAGTAAAGCAGATCAGATGTGAGTCGTCTCTCTGGACCTGGACCTGGTTCTGGACGGGTTGTAGACGACTTGCAGCAGTGCTTGAAGCAGGTAAAGGTGATTACAGTACAGTACAAATTGCAGATACAAGAATGTTGGTGATTGATTGTAGGAAACATGAACCTGTCGCTGATTTTATGAGTTAACAAACTGATCAAATATAACAGTTCAGTTTTTATGCAGCATCCAACCAGTCTGTGTGAGTAGTTTTCCTTCCAGGGTTCTCTCTGCTGTAGTTCAGCTTCTTCCATCTGAACTAATTGGTAGTTTGCAAAGCTCTAATTTCAAAGCAGCTTCCTCAAACTGATCCGGCACCTTTGAGACGAACTGGAACATCGACTGAGTCAGACTTTATCAGTGTTGATACTCTGTGGTGAGTGACGCCGGTTATTTTCAGCGATGGAGGAGGTTTGTCGATGGTGTGTGTGTGTGTGTGTGTGTGTGTGTGTGTGTGTGTGTGTAAAGACTTTGATGCATGAGTGGATTAAAGAAAGGTTAGCAGGTAGAACTCTTCCTGTCTGTTTCATGTCGGTGAAAACAGCTCGGCTTAGTTTAATCACCGCCACATGAGAAACTTCCTCCTGCACGGAGGTGAGTGCCACGCGTGTTTCCTGCAGATAGGCGGGATGTAAAGACTCAGGACAGCTTCACGTTCTCCACCTGCAGCTTCTCATTGAACTCTCACGTCAGGATTTGAAGCTACAACACAGTCTGAACGTTAACTTGAACGAGCTGCAGCAAAAGATCTTTAGTTTACCTGAATGTGAGTTCATGTTGGATCGGACACTCCACAAAGCCTCCTGTGGACTTCATACTTTTGTTCAGGGTGTGGGAATGCGTGCTTTGAGAGCTCCGACGTGTACTGTGTTCCTGCGTTCACCTCTTGTTTCCATCGTTCTGGGTAACGACCTGACAGGGGAGAAAGTTTTTCCAACCCCTGAAGTGAAGGATACACCTGTGCCTGTCTGCCGCCCGTCATCCCCGAGGGACCTGAGTGCTCACCTGAAGATCTCCTGAGATGGTTTCTGTGTTAAATGTCGTCCTTGTGCTTGGTTGCCAAATTGTCAGTTTCACCAACTCACCTGGTCAGATTACATATAAAAACCTGTAAAGCTTCATCCTGCTGCAGATCTCACTGTTCAAGCTGGAGGTGGACGTCAGTGCGGGACTCCTCCAAGAAGACTTTCGAATGCAGAACTCCACCCAGATGGGTGAGATGATACATCATGGCAAGATTTTACATTAAAAATGTGTCTGCTCTTCTTTTTTGACCCAGAGTGTGAGCTCCTGATTACGTCTGAGAATCTTTGGGGCTGACCAACCAGGCTGATTTCAATCCAGCTGATTGTGAATTTATTTAACATCCTGCCACAGACGGCGAGAGGCTGGCTGAGAACGCAGGTAACTTCCCTTAAAGGTTAAGTGTGTGTATGTGTGTACTCCTGTTAGACTCCTCACACATGAGACAAAGAACGTAAAAGAGGAAGTTCATTTAAGATTTTAATTTAATGAATCAGGGTGACTCTGCTCAGATGGCTCATTAAATCGACTCTTATCTTCTGTCACGAGGTCGAACACTTCAAAAACTTCTGCTGCCTCAGATCAGACCCTCCTCTTCCATCTCCACCCTCCTGCTGCTCCTCTGAGGCTCTTATCGTCATTTTAAAAACCCTTTGTACTTCTCTTTCTCTAAACACTTTCATAATCGTTCACTCTTCGTTTTTCTGGCTCAAAATGTCTGAAAATCACCTCCATCTTCTCACACTCACCTCTGAGCCTTTGCACTCGTTTATTGTGAAGAAATTAAAGATTTTTCTGCTGTTTAAAAAATCTTAATGTCAGAATAATTCTTCTTTCTGTTCTCAATGATTAGATTATTCCACTACACTCATCAGTTTTGAGGATCTGGGTCAGGACAAAATAAACAAAATCAACATTTCTGAGTTTGTGTGACTTCATTCTGTCTGTCTGCAGATTTCACCAAAAACATCAGATGATGCCTCAGAATATAAAATGTTATTATCTATATGTGAGTAATCAGCTGGGACGTTTCTGTGAGTTAATTAGATTTGTTTCCTCTTATCACCTGTGGTGTCTCTTCAGGGTCAGAACTCATTACTGACCTTGAAAACAGTTGAAATAATCTGAGCTGAAGGTTAATTTCATCGATGATCAGATGATCTTCATCAGCACACCCAGAGGAGACCTTAAAGTGCTCATTTACATAACACCGCCTTGAATTTTCTCCAGGAATGCCTTGAAACATCAGCCATACAGGTGATGTGAAGAATACTGCCTCCATCTAGTGGCAGTAACACTGTACTGCAGCCTGACTATAATAAGACAGGTGTAAAACCTCCACCTGTGCAGGAAACAGCTCCACCTCTTGGACATTTTGTTGTACTGGAACATCAGGAATATATTTTATTTTTAACTGCAGACTGAATACAGAACCTGCTGTCTGGTATCTCTGTGAGGACCATGGGAATAATGAACTGTGTCTTCAATAGTCTGTGTGCTCTGGTTTTAGTCAAGACTGAAAATTCCCTGAATTACTTCAACAGAATAAAACTGAACACAAACATGTAAAATTGTCAAAAATAACTTTATTGGAGTTGCCATGCTTCGTGGTGTCTAGTTTTAAAGTGGCACTGCAGTTTAAGTGGCTTTGATTCTTTACGGCACCTGTCTGTCAAACGTCTATTTTTCTGTCTTCTCTTGGTTCTCGCAGGCCAAACTAAATGTTTAAACATTCAAACTGTGAAATACAGTCGCTTTATTTGTCCGTCCTCGTCTGGTAAACTGAATCTTGAGGAAAACTCGAGCTGCAGCTTCACCAGTTGGGACAAACTAAAGATTGTGACCGTTATAAAAGCACCGTAAGATTGAACTAACACCACACACACACACACACACACACACACACACCCCTTCCCAGCATCCTAAGCTTTAGCTAACATTCTTGACGTTCCTCTTCTTCTTTTTCTTTGGTGTTTGCTTCTTTTCTGGTGCTTCTTCTTTGACTTGTACTGCTTCAGCCTGGACCTTCTGTTCTTCCACTGGGCTCACTGGTTTGACCTCAGCAGCCTCGACCAAAGGCTCAGCCTCTGCTGCTTCTGGTTTCAGGTCTGTTGGTGTGGTTGGATTGACAGTGACCTTCTCAGGCTCTGACTTTGGTAGTGGTTCTGCAGATTGCTGCTGGATCGCCTCATCTGGTTGGACAGGTTGCACCTCTTCGTCCTTCTCTTGGGTTTGAACTTTTACTGCTTCTGGTTTTGTGTCTGCTGGTGTGATTTCAGAAGTCTTCTCTGCAGGTGTTGGAGGTTCTGGTGGTGACACGGCTGCTTTTTGAACCTCCTCAACTTTATCTGGCTGTGGCAGAACTGGTTCTGATTCTACTACAACCTGCTCAGGGACTGAAACCACCTCCTCTTTGACCTTAGTTTTGGTTTGGAACTGTGAAAACACAGAAGCCATCGCGTCTTCTTCAGGATCTGACTCATCATTACCCTCTTCATCATCTTCATTGTAGCTGGGTGTGGCTAACAGGGAGGCGGCAAACTCCTGGAGCTTGGCCTGCTCTTCTTTCAGACGGTTCATGTCCTTCGTTAAGACCGGGTCCTGCTCCTCGATCTCCTGGAGCTCCATGGGGGTCAGCAGAGCAGATTTGTCCTCATCCTCAGCTTTGGGGACGTCATCAGGTTTAGAGCTGGCAAAGACAACTGACTGCACGTTTGAGTTAGCCTGGCGGACTTCCTTGATCTTGTCGTAGAGGACTGCCCTCTCTTCCTGCAGGGCGCGACACAACTTCTCCAGCTTCTGGATCTTCAGGACGAACAGCTCGTACTCTTTGCCTTTCTCGTTTCTCTGGAACAGGGAGCCAGAAAACGCTGTTGGTTCCCTCTAGATTCACTTTTAGACTGCAGTTTGACAGAAAACTGTACAAGCCGTACCAGATCATGATCATTGTGAGGCACACTGGGTCTACATACCTCTTCAATCATGTCAGTCAGAGCCTTGTTGCAGTTCTCAAACCTCGTCTTCCACAGATTCGACTCTTTCTCCATTTTCTTCATTTTGCTGGACATCTAGAAGGAGGAAGAGATTCAAAGTGAGATGCAGGAGTCCCTTTTGTAAGCGGACGCTCACGCTCAACACAAAAACTTTCACATATTTTGGTTCCCAGACTTCTCATGGGCGGATTTTCAAAAATACAGTAAAGATACTTTGAGATCTTTGATTTTAATACATTCATAAAGACAGAGACACACCCACGTCATCATGCAGCACCTACATTATCCATCTCCTTCTTGAAGCGGACGTAGATTTCGTTGCTTTTGGACAAAGTTTCCTGAAACTCATCAAACTTCTGAGCGTAGAGAGTCAGCTGTGGACAGACGGAGAGACGAGAGAGTCTTATTATATTCATTATTTATATTATCAATATTGATTTTTGGTCTAAATCTTGGGAAACATTGAGTTTTGGATCTCTAAGTGATGAATTACAGTTTGCATCAGTCATTAACCACGAATCACACACACACACACACACACACACACACACACACACACACACACACTCTGCTGGAGGCCATTAATCATTCATGCTAGCACAGTTAGCATCACAAACGAGGAGTCCAACATTTATTACAGACTCACTCCTGATGTAAAACTGAATTCATTGACCTCACAGAGTTCAGTCTCATGTGCTCGAGGTCCGGTCTGAGTCAGAGTCACAGAGACTTCGAAGAAAACTGCAAGTCAAGACTTCTGAAATGACTTAATAATGTACTTTTTACTCTACAGCTTAAGTTACAAGTTACTTTTCAGATTACAGTTCATCCCCCTTCTGTCCAATGAAAACGCCGTAAATAATAAATAAACAAGCTGCTCACAGACAAACATGGTCTTATAGACCATGATGCATTGCTGCACATTAAGCTAGCCAACAGTATTTAAAATGAGCTCAGCGTTTAACAAACATTTTACATACTTACTGCAGCAGTAAGATGAAACATAATGCAGGAATATGAAACATCAGATACAATCGAAAACACTTTTAACTGCACTACGAGAACTTTGTACTATATAATACTTATAATACAATACAGTATAACTATATATAAAATAATACATATAATCTAACTAACTGTAACTCTGAGACCGTTTAATCTGTCTTCGTTTGAGAGTTCAGGCTTTCTGTCTTTTGAGCATTTCTAATAATTTTTATTAGATTTTTTGATGTTGAATATCAGAAAATAAATATCCAGGATTTTAAATGAGGATAAAAATGAAGTCTTATTTCTTTGGTAGGAAACAATTTTGCAATTCACAAAACCTGAATAAATAAAAACAAATCTATCCACGTCTGAGATATTTCATTAATTAAAACTTTAAAATCTGGGATCAAAGATGGAAATATCTTCCCTCCTGATCAATCAGCTCCGACACTTAACGTCATTTTGTGTAACTGTCCAATCAAATCTGGAACCAACGAGCAGAGCTGGTTGGTTCTTAAAGGGTTATTCCAGTGTTTGTTAGATGTTAAAAAAAACTTCCGGCAGTGTGGACGAGACAGAAAATATAATTCACCAGTTCACTGAATACATGAAACATTTCTTCTTCTTCGTCTTTCTGTTAAACTTCCAGGTGTGTTGCTACCTGTCCCTGTAGTCAGCATGTTGGTTTATTCAGTGAATATTCACCTGTGCCTGCATGACAGTCCCCTGCTCTCTGTATGTCTGAGCCTGAAGTTTCCACTCAGCGGCCTGAACCAGTAACTGGTTAGAAGAGAACAGACGGAGACACATTACAAACGTTTCTTTACCTTCTTCTTCATGGCCAGCTCCTGCTCCTTCATAGCGAAGCATTTCTTTGTTTTGTCAATAGCCTCCCTAAGCAACTACGGCGACAAAGACAATACACAGTCAATCAATGCATTAACGATGACTGCTTAAAGAAAGAAGACCAATGATGTCTAACGAGGTGGATAAACTTTACAATCTCTAATTCAAACAAGAGGACAGTTCATCTATGGACTACAATAAAAACAGAAGAAGAAAACAGCTTGAATATTAAACATCACTCAGAATAATAAATTGATGAATTAAACACAATGATGAAAAACTGTGATAACAAATGATGAGACCTCGTGTAAAGAGGAACCTCCGTTATCTCGGTCAGTCAGCTACAGGAAGCTCAGAGTTAGAAATGAAGTTCTGATGTTGGTGTTTTCGAAAACAGAGTTTCCTCTCGCGCAGGTCCACCTGTGTGCAGCACCTGTCGAAACACCTTGCAGGTGTGCAGCTTGTTTAAACTCACGTATTCTTTCTCTCTCTTGTGTTTCTCCTCGGCTTCGGTCAGCAGCGCGTTGGCCTGCTGCAGTTTGGCTTCAGTCAGTTTTTGCTGCAAGTCGCGGCGCTTGTTGATCTTCTCCAAATTCTGCAGAGCGAAGAAGAAGAAGAAGAAGTATGTTAATCACTTGATCTCCATCAAAGTGGGTCTGATTAATGACCTTTGACCTCCTCTCCCACTCTTACCTCCTCCCTCAGCTCGCACTGGCCCATGAGGCTCTCCAGTTTTTCGGTCAGGTTGGTGTTTTCGTGGCACAGCTTGTCGTTTCGGACGCTGTGCTGCTCGATCTGAGCCTGGATTTCTGTCAGCATCATCTGGAAGTGGCTGGTCATCTCCTTCCTCTTCTCCTCATCCTCCCTGCAGCGCTGAAGTGTCTCCGCCTGGAGGATGGATGGATGGTGAAGGGTGGTAAAAGAAAAGAGCTTCGTCACTGCTCAGTTTGGTCCTGATACTTTTGCTCGTTGCAGCTCATACACCCTCCGGTTGCTCGTACGTACCCTCAGGACGTCGTAGTGTCTCTGCTGCTCTTTGCACAGAGCCTCCAGTTTGCTGCGAGCAGCGATGCTGTTGCGACTGTCGGCCTGCAGCTGCTGGCGCTCATCGAGCAGGACGGACAGCCTCTGCTGCAGGACGCACAGCTTCCTGTCATCACAGCGCCGCAAGGCTGCCTGCACACACACAAACACACACAGTGCCGTAGCTGTAACCTTTATACATGACAACAGTTATGTGACTTCTGAAGGTGTCTGAAGACTCTCACCAGTTCAGCGTATCTCCTGACCAGATCTTCAAGTTTCTCTTCTGGAGACGAGAGTTTGTTCAAACTCTGCATGACGAGAGAGACTTCTGTAGACGAAGACGGACAGAAGAAGCAGAAGAAGAGCTGTGAGTGCATTTTCCTGCAGGCTCCAGTGTTTTGGAGTAAAAGTCAGGTTATCTCGAGATAACCGACAAGACTCATCATCATCCTGCTGTCTCACCTGTCTCCATGGCGGCTGCGATGTCCTCCTTTGTCTCTGTCTTCATCTTTTCCATCTCTGCACCCACCACACTCTGAATAAAACAAGACTTCATTCACACAAATGTTCCCACAGTTTGAAAAATCATCTTCATGTTGGTTGTTTTTACCCCGACCTGTCGGTCCATGACACTGGCTGCGGAGCCGTAGGTGCTGATGATGTCCTCCAGCCGCCTGCTGAACTCCTCCATGGGGTCAAAGAAGTCCGAGGAGGCGGAGGCGGCGCAGGCTGCAGGAGGAGCCTCGCTTTCAGCATCCATGTCAGGCTGAGGGGGCACCAACACTTCAGCTGCTTTCACCGACATCTCCATCCTCAACGTTCTGGAACAATCGAGTGAAAGGACACTTATGAAGATATGAATAGTACATTATATTTAGATTGTGGTTTCACCTGCTATGAAACATGTGATCAACATGTTTCAACCAACAAACTAAAGATATCTGTCAGCTAAATCCACATCTGGTATTAATCTTTTAATCCGTCTAATGACTGCATGTTTGATGGGACGGATCACAGCAGGCTGTCATGTTATTAATGGATCATGGATTTATATGCAGTCAATTAATCAGCCTCTAAACTCCTGTGGTGCCTCTCACCTCCCGACAGCCTCTCTGGGTTTATGTTCCCAGCTTCTGTTAGCTCATTCATATGCAAACAACAAATCTGGCTGCAATTTTAATGAGACTTTGATAGTTTCAGGAGTCCAGGCAGAGTCAGTTCAATCCATCCGGCCACATTATACAAGACTAAAGTCAGAGAGTTGAGTTTATTTGTAACATTTCAACAGATCATTAGTTGACACTTAACAACCATTTTCTGACTCTGACATTGGACCACTGAGGTTAAGATTGGTTTGATTTAGTCACAAAAACACAGTGGTCAGCTACATTATCTGTTGAACATCGACAGATGGAAAAATATAGAAATTTTACCAAAAAACTAAACTGTCTGTAGGCAAATCAAGCATTACCATAATCACATCAACCTTTACGCAGACGACACTCTCATTTAACTTGCTTCCTTTTTACAGAGTGACTACAGTCCCATAGATGCTCTCTGTCAGGGGATTGGACAAATAAATGATGATGATGAGTTTGAACTTTCTCCACCTGAATGAAGACAAAACTAAAAAAATGAAATCATTGTTTTGGAAGAGTAAAAGTTTCTTCCTCCGAACACCAAAAATCCAAAAATCCAGCCTGGAATCGTGTCTGCCAATCTATCTTCTTCAAACAAAGAATCAGAGGTCAGATTAGAGTCTCCATAAAAAACCTCAGCTGCTGCTCGACTCCAAACAGAGGCCAGGAGAGCTGAACACATGACACCAGTTCAGTGTGTCAGAGAATAAAGTGTAAAGTCTCACAGTGGCTTTGGACCAAAATATCTGACTGTCTTTAACCATGTGAACTCTCTCTGTCTCTCAGGTCCTCCGGGAGTTCAAACTAAACATGGAGAGCAGTATTTAGTTACTGTGTAAAGCACAGAGCTGGAACAAACATCCACCTTCAAATCCCCGTTAAAAACTTTGACTCAACCTCGAGTACTCATCATGAACCACCATGTGTCCGTGTTACGTTCCTTAGGTGCCAACATTTACACCTAAATATCTTAATACCTACAGGCCTAGTCATGGTCCCCAGAGCATGAATACTCCAACAGTCTGAGGCTAACCGTAACTTTGAGGTCCCCAACGATAGCTGCCATCGCCTAAATATTGGAAATATTTTCACATTTTTGGGTTTTTGGATCGTTCGACTATTAAAGGTCTGTTTGATATTTTTGACCCTTCAGAGGATGAATCAGTGATTTTAGTGACTGACCTGACCTTTAAAATGTTTGCTAACCTATTGTAAACGCTCAAGTCTTCAGTGTGATGAAAAATCGACGACAGCTGGAGCTTCTGGAGGGTATTAACCGGCCTTCAGACATTTAATCTTGTTTTTGTGTGTGTGTGTCTGTTTGTGTGTTTGTCCTGTAGTGTGTCATGTGGCTGTTTATCTGCTCTGTCGCAACGTGACGGCTGCCACCGTTATCGTATCTGCTAAGTTAAAATTAGCTTAGCTAAGCCAACCAGCCCCCACTCTGTCACACACACACACGCGCACACACACACACACACCACAGCTGTTATAGTCTCATCTATTCTGAGAGCGTCCAAATATGGTCATACTTCCACACACACATACACACACACACACACCACTGTAGGAAACATGGGAATTTGTGTGTTTATGTAACTCACGATGCTGTTTTGCCTGGTTACCTGCTTTATTACCCCAGAAACATCAGGCTCCACCCACTAGTTACACAACCAATCACAGTCCGACCTGCTGAATTTCAAGCTGTCAGCCTCTTCAAAATAAACACCTTGTCATGATATCTTCTCTACCTGAATAGATCCTCCAAAACACGTGTTAAGTGAGTCATAAGCAGCAGGAGGTGGACAAAATAACAGAAACACCACCTAAAACAGATGAAGTGAGTTCTGTTAACATGAATGTAACATTGTTTAAAAACTGAAACTAAACAGGACTAAGACTCGTTTTATTTGTGTCTTGTTGACTGTTGTGAACTATTATAGAAGAAAGCGGACACACGTCACCATGTAACCCTTCACATTAGGTTTCTATGCCAGAAAATTAAATAATGAAATGCCAAGAAATTTTAGTCATGTAAAACAAGACTGCCCTGTTTGTAAAACATAAAGTGTGAATTTTTACAGCAAAGTGACGTAACTACAAGAGAGAGCATGAAGAGGCTAAAAAATTATTCCACCTTAAACATTTTCATTTCTGAGATATTAACATCAAGTTTGGCTGTCTCAGACGTACCACGTTTTCCTCTCAGCTTTCTGTCTAAACAGTTTGATCAAATTTAAAAAATAAGTGAAACCATGAAGTGAGGGCGGACATTCCCGAACACTGGCTGTGACAGAAACTATGGTGTCATAGCCGTTATGGGCCAGCCTCCATGTGTTGTGCCATGTTAGTACAGTACAGATGAGAGGCAGCGTTCAACTTCCAAGTGGTCGATCATTTTAAAAAATAAAAGAAGTTCATTTTCCCAAACAGATCTACTCTAAAAACCTGACACAAACACAACATGAAGACAAACAAGAGAAAAAGAGAGTCTTACCAGATCAGTGAAGGAGAGGGGAGGTGAAGAGGAGCCAGAGGCAGGAAGGAGGAGGAGGAGGAGGAGGAGGAGGTCCTGCTGACCCAGGACGAACAACAGCTGACCCTAAAATAACGAGCCTGTGTGTGTGTGTGTGTGTGTGTGTGTGTGTGCTGATACTGATGTGTGTGTTCTGACAGTGGATAAATGGGGACAGCTTTAAAAATGTGTTGGTAACACTTCATATTATTTATTAATTAATTAATAAAGCCATAATAAGCTGCTCATTAACTAATATAATATTAATGTATTATTTTGTGAGTCTTGGTTAGGGAACAAACTGCTCATGAAGTCTTGATGTTTGATGTATATTTCTGGTTCTGGTTATCGATGACAACTTAAACTATCTACAACACAAAGATCAGGACTTCATTTCTATGTTTTAATTCACTGAAATGATTTTAGAAAATAATTACTCTGGGTCGAGGGTCAAACCATCCAACCACCTGTTGGACCATGTACACAGATTATGTTTGTATCTGTTTGTATTGTTTTATGACTCTGTTGTAAAGCACTTTGGGTACCCGTTCCGGCGCTATTGTAAAGAGGGCTTTACAAATAAACGATGGACCAGGTCGGGTCTGTTTGTGATTTAAAGTTCAGGTGGAGTTTCTGATTTACATCCCAGAAGGAGACACGGCTGCATCCTGAAGGTTTGAAGAAGCTAAATGTTCTGGTCCACAAGGAACATTAAAGATGAATTAGATGTCGGCTCCAAAGCAGCTGTCATATTTAATGACTGAGCAGGTGCTGGGATGCAGCCTCTGCTAGTCTGTTCATTTATGCAGCCGTAAAGTATTGAGTGTGTGTGTGTGTGTGTGTGTGTGCGCAGTGAAGGCCACCTGAGGTTACGTCTGCAAGAAGCATTAGTGAGTCCTCCCTGTGGTAATTAGTCCTGTGGCTCAATCAAAGAAACTCTAATAAGGCCGAAAACAGCACGACGTTCGGGTCTAGTCATAAACTGAGATCTGACAAACAGCCTGCAGATAACCTGAAGTATTATGGAAATACAGATCTGCTCACTTCAACAACCAACAAAATATCTCAACAATGATTTCATGGATTAGGATGAATTTCTGCACACAGATGATGAATCTTTGGTTTCACACCACCAACTATTTCACTGATTTTGGTGAAACTGGATCATATTTTATGGAGAAAATGTTTTCTGGTTTTCCCTCTGATGTCCTCCGGCTGCTCCGCCTCAACTCTGTGATTTACAGAGTTTATGATGGACAGTGAAGTAAACTGCTGACAGCTGTAGCTGCTGTTAGCTCATGTTAGCTCAGTTTGTTAGCTGCTGTTAGCTCATGTTAGCTCAGTCTGTTAGCCTTGTTAGCTATGTTAGCTCAGTCTGTTAGCTGGGAAGTGTTAGTAGAAGTCGATCTATGGACATAATGGCAGAGGAGAAGAAATTAGAGGATGTTGACCCTCACCACTCTGACCATAAGCATCATGAGCGTTACCTCGTGTTGCACTTCCTTCTGTGCTCTCCAGCAGTTCCTCATACAGCCACACTTCGATGTAGTGGCTTTAACTGCAGAAGTCTGGGCGGCTGCAGAGCTGAACAGAGGCTGAGATCTCTGAGCGGCGTAGATCGATTGTCGACCTCTTCACAGTTATGGTGAATAACGTGATTATCATTATCCGGCTACCGTCAGGGCTGATCTCTTCATCTGCACACCATGATACTGAAAGTGATCCCTCACATATCTCAGCTGGACACAATGGATTATAAAAGATTTTTAAACATAAAATCACTGAATTAATTAACAAAAAATGAGAAATATAATAATATAAATAATATAAACTCTTTTGAATCAGTCGTAGTCCAGATGAGGCAGCGCCCTCTTATGTTCACTCAATAAGGCGACAGTGACATCCAGCATGTTTAAATAACACAATAATACAACAGAACTGCAGAATTACACAGATGATGAGAAAGGGTGTGTAACAGAGCAGGTCGGTGTCAGATTTTCTTTTATCATTGACTCCTGATTGGATTCTGTTACAAACTTTAATTCTCCTGTTGATCTGTAGCTCATGTGATGAGTCGGCTCTGAGCCAATAGGCTGCCATCCTAACTCAGCCCTTTGCACACCTGTGACCCAGGTTACCCATCAGGAAGTTATAAATGTATGTGACACTCAGCAGCTCGGAGTGCGAGGCCTGTGTCCAGTGAGTCCGCTGCCTGTGTGCTTGCAGAGTTTGCAGCAGGTTACCAAACAAATCTGGACAGGCCTGTTTTGAGAGTGCTGCCAGCACTAACTTTGCTGAGGGTCGGACCGGACGGACCAGACCTCCCTGCCA